>JAVIAB010000025.1:37551755-38084255 GCA_032433765.1 Megaustenia siamemsis | reverse complement strand
GTTCGAATATGACACCATTTTAGAATATATACATTAATTTGGTGCGGTCGTTCACGTAAAATAGTTTAGCTATTGTAGAAACACTAACTTCAGGAAAATCCCGTGCACAAAACTGAATATTGAACGACATGACGCACCACGGCCTTGGCTTTAATTACCGAAGGGAAGGCGTATCTTTATTCATTTTGTGAAGACTCAGTAGCCAATTTGTTGACTTTAAATACCAACATTTATATCTAAATTACAATGAGTTTGAAATGTAAATTTATAACTATGCAAAAGGTTACTTTTTTACTATATAATATATAATTTTTCAATCAAAAAGTACCGACGGTAGGGACTACCATACTGAAATGAATGGAAACATTTTCAGGCACTTGTTGGAGAACGATCTTTTACCAATCCTGGAGAGACCTTCATGCATAGTTGTCATGGATAATGCACCATACCACAATGTCGTATCAGAGGAATACAAAGTGCCTACTGCATCAAATACAAACGAGCAAATTAGGACATGGCTTGCGAATGAAAATGTCAAATTTGACGACACATATTTAAAACCCGAATTGTTACAACTTGTGAAGAATACGAATAAGAAAAAGATGTACCATGTTGACAAAATCATTGAGAAATACGGCCACACCTCTCTTCGACTGCATATCATGCGCACCTTAATCCAATCGAACTTGTCTGGGCTCACGTCAAAGGACAAGTTGCAGAACAGAACAGGACGTTTAAAATGTGTGATGTTGAAGTTCTGACACGCGAGTCTCTCTCAAAAATAGACATTCCGTTCTGGAAGAAGTGTGTTGAACATGTGCTGCGGGTGGAAGATGAGTACTGGAAACGAGATGGATTACTATTTGTCCAGCCAGTAATGATTATCAACCTCTTGGAATCTTCAGATTTGGAATGATTAAAATTAAGATGAATTCAATTCCAACTGCAGCTAGGACGTCCTGGGGTCTAATGGTGACCGAAGGACAAGACTAATTGTAACCAATTGAATTCATGTTTGCAAATATACATAACGAACAACACCCAGAATTAAGCACTATGTAGATACGCCCCTGAAAAGAGTTGCAGTAACCTGGAAAATTTAACACAATTACTGTGAACTCTAAAATTTGAATCAACTTGTGTGATATCGTCATAAAAGATCAAAGGAATTCGCTGATGTGCAAAATCTGTTGCGTTTGTGGAATAAAAAATACCAAAATCTTTGCGTCATCAATATTCTAAGATTGCATGCAAATTTTGAAACCAAAATAACAAGCGGTTATCACGCAAAACTAATTCAGGTGTGATTATGAATTTCTGAACGGACTATAGAAACACTAGGAAACATAACAGCAGAAAAAGTGAACAGAAGAACAAAATAACAGAAATGACATCGCCCCTCGACACGGCAAATGAGAAAGGAAAAAATAAGAATGTGTCCTTTTCTTCTATTGTTGATTTCCTGTTCCATCATTTTTCTGACTTCCTGTCGCTATCAAATGACAGTTGTCGACATCAACAATTGTTTCTGAGATAAAAATGTACCAAATTACTCCCCCCCCAACTTCAATGTCTTCGCCGGTGCTACAATCTTCTTGCATCTGTGCTGAGACCATCTTTGGCGCTTGCATTATTTTGTAGCTATTATACTTTACACGACAAAAACAAATTTCAGCTGGTCCATGATCTTCAACCCATAGACAGATCAGTTCTAGTGTGCCAGTAACAACTTTTTAGAATCTATTTTTAGAATCTATTTTTAGAATCTATTGAAAGTTGCTAACCTCCAGTTTCGTAAATCTACTGGATGATTTTGGAATTATCATTTCTAGGGCAAAAGAAAAATAGAAGACCTACAAGAACTCTTAAATAGACTTAACATCACAGGCACAAGTACCTCTGAAGTCGGAGTAAATCTGCCTGCATGGCGAGGGGCATCCTGTAATGGGATAAAACAGACTTTACACGCAAAATTCAGTCCCACAAATTTGAGTGGGTGGGACTTCGTCAGAGGTCAAAGCTGACGAAAGCGAACGAACGAACGAACAGGCACAAGTTGCTAACCTCCAGTTTCGTAAATCTACTGGATGATTTTTAAATTATCATTTCTAGGGCAAAGGAAAAATAGAAGACCTACAAGAACTCTTAAATAGACTTAACATCACAGGCACAAGTTGCTAACCTCCAATTTCGTAAATCTACTGGATGATTTTTAAATTATCATTTCTAGGGCAAAGGAAAAATAGAAGACCTACAAGAACTCTTAAATAGACTTAACATCACAGGCACTAAATACAACATGAAAATCAACATCAATAAAACAAAAAGTTATGAATATCGCAAAAGAGAAACAGAACATCAACATAACTATAGATGGCAGATAGCTAAACCAAGTAGAGGAATTTAATACCTAGGAAGTCTAGTGACAAACGACAATTCATAAACAGCAGACATAGGTTCAAGATGTAACAAATCTTATCAAATTATCGGACAGCTATCACCACTATTGTCCAACAAGGAAATAATTCTAAAGGCAAAACGAGCACTATACAATACAATCTTCATGCCAACGTTGTGCTACAAATGCCAGACCTGGTTTTTAGATGCAAGAACAATAAGAAAATAACCTCTACTGAGATGAAATGTGTTTTCGAATGTCAGGAAGCAGAAGAATGACAGAATCTATAGAAAAATAACAGTAAGATAGGACAACAGAAGAGCAAAAGATGGATTGATGGAATATTAGAAACACTAGGAAACATAACAGCAAGAGAGGACAACAGAAGAGCAAAAGATGGATTGATGGAATATTAGAAACACTAGGAAACATAACAGCAGGAGAGGTCAACAGAAGAGTAAAAGATGGATTGGTGGAATATTAGAAACACTAGGAAACATAACAGCAGGAGAGGACAACAGAAGAGCAAAAGATGGATTGAGGGAATATTAGAAACACTAGGAAACATAACAGCAGGAGAAGACAACAGAAGAACAAAAGATAGATTGATGGAATATTAGAAACATTAGGAAACATAACAGCAGGAAAGGTCAACAGAGGAGCAAAAGATGGATTGATGGAATATTACAAACACTATGAAACATAACAGCAGGAGAGGTCAACAGAGGAGCAAAAGATGGATTGATGGAATATTAGAAACACTAGGAAACATAACAGCAGGAGAGGACAACAGAGGAGCAAAAGATGGATTGATGGAATATTAGATACACTATGAAACATAACAGCAGGAGAGGACAACAGAAGAGCAAAAGATGGATTGGTGGAATATTAGAAACACTATGAAACATAACAGCAGGAGAGGCCAACAGAAGAGCAAAAGATGGATTGATGGAATATTAGAAACACTATGAAACATAACAGCAGGAGAGGACAACAGAAGAGCAAAAGACCGCAAATTATATCTCCCCTCGACGCTGAAAGACAAATGAGGAAGGAAAGAAGAAGAAGACGAGGAAGGATGTACTACATTATCCAGAAGTTGGACACTTCAACATGTGAAATATGTGCGGTATTTTCATTGGTTGCTGTCTGTGGATTACTGTGGGATTATGGGAGAGCTTAGCTCGGGTGTCGGGTTGACATCTACAACTGTCTTAATGATCGCCTTAACGGGAGTAGATTTTTTTTATGATAGTTAATTTATCCTTATAACGCACTGGTCGTACCCCAAGATCTTAAGTCAGAAATGTTAGGCCCATTACCCCGCATCCCCAGACATGTCAAACTGACTTCATCCAGTGAAACGGGTTAACTCACGTGACTAACTCCTCCCCTCCGGCTGATCAAACCAGGAAGACCCTGTTTGTATAAGAGGACGATACCGCCACATCTGAAAGCACTCGCCACTTTGACCATTATCCACATCGACCACAAGCTCGGATCTTCAGCAACATCTCTTTCTCCACACGTGAGGCAGATCGAACATCATCGTAAGTGATAGCTGTAGACAGTTGTAAGTCAAATATGTCTTGTGTCAAGTCAATATGTCTTGTGTCAAGTCAATATGTCAAATATGTCTTGTGTCAAGTCAATATGTCTTGTGTCAAGTCAATATGTCAAATATGTCTTGTGTCAAGTCAATATGTCTTGTGTCAAGTCAATATGTCAAATATGTCTTGTGTCAAGTCAATATGTCTTGTGTCAAGTCAATAAGTCAAATATGTCTTGTGTCAAGTCAAAAGGTCAAATATATCTTGTGTCAAGTCAATATGTCTTGTGTCAAGTCAATATGTCTTGTGTCAAGTCAATAAGTCAAATATGTCTTGTGTCAAGTCAATAAGTTAAATATGTCTTGTGTCAAGTCAATAAGTTAAATATGCCTTGTGTCAAGTCAATAAGTCAAATATGTATTGTGTCAAGTCAATATGTCCTGTGTCAAGTCAATAAGTCAAATATATCTTGAGTCAAGTCAATAAGTTAAATATGCCTTGTGTCAAGTCAGTATGTCTTGTATCAAGTCAATAAGTCAAATATGTATTGTGTCAAGTCAATATGTCTTGTGTCAAGTCAATAAGTTAAATATGCCTTGTGTCAAGTCAATATGTCTTGTGTCAAGTCAATATGTCAAATATGTCTTATGTCAAGTCAATATGTCTTGTGTTAAGTCAATAAGTCAAATATGTCTTGTGTCAAGTCAATAAGTTAAATATGGCTTGTGTCATGTCAATAAGTCAAATATGTCTTGTGTCAAGTCAATAAGTTAAATATGCCTTGTGTCAAGTCAAAATGCCTTGTGTCAAGTCAATAAGTTAAATATGTCTTGTGTCAAGTCAATAAGTCAAATATGTCTTGTGTCAAGTCAATAAGTCAAATATGTCTTGTGTCAAGTCAATAAGTCAAATATTTCTTGTGTCAAGTCAATAAGTCAAATATGTCTTGTGTCAAGTCAATATGTCTAGTGTCAAGTCAATAAGTCAAATATGTCTTGTGTCAAGTCAATATGTCTTGTGTCAAGTCAATAAGTCAAATATGTCTTGTGTCAAGTCAATAAGTCAATTATGTCTTGTGTCAAGTCAATAACTCAAATAAGTCTTGTGTCAAGTCAATAAGTCAAATATGTCTTGTGTCAAGTCAATAAGTCAAATATGTCTTGTGTCAAGTCAATAAGTCAAATATGTCTTGTGTCGAGTCAATAAGTCAAATATGTATTGTGTCAAGTCAATATGTCATGTGTCAAGAAAATAAGTCAAATATGCCTTGTGTCAAGTCAATAAGTCAAATAAGTCTTGTGTCAAGTCAATATGTCTTGTGTCAAGTCAATATGTCAAATAAGTCTTGTGTCAAGTCAATAAGTCAAATATGTCTTGTGTCAAGTCAATATGTCTTGTGTCAAGTCAATAAGTCAAATAAGTCTTGTGTCAAGTCAATATGTCTTATGTCAAGTCAATAAGTCAAATATGCCTTGTGCCAAATCAATAAGTCAAATATGTCTTGTGTCAAGTCAATAAGTCAAATATGTCTTGTGTCAAGTCAATAAGTCAAATATTTCTTGTGTCAAGTCAATAAGTCAAATATGTCTTGTGTCAAGTCAATATGCCTTGTGTCAAGTCAGTAAGTTAGAAATGTCTTGTGTCAGGTCAATAAGTCAAATATGTCTTGTGTCATGTCAATAAGTTAAATATGCCTTGTGTCAAGTCAAAATGTCTTGTGTCAAGTCAATAAGTCAAATATGTCTTGTGTCAAGTCAATAAGTTAAATATATCTTGTGTCAAGTCAATATGTCTTGTGTCAAGTCAATATGTCAAAAAAGTCTTGTGTCAAGTCAATATGTCGTGTCAAGTCAATAAGTCAAATATATCTTGTGTCAAGTCAATAAGTCAAATACGTCTTGTGTCAAGTCAATAAGTTAAATATGTCGTGTCAAGTCAATATGTCTTGTGTCAAGTCAATAAGTCAAAAAAGTCTTGTGTCAAGTCAATATGTCTTGTGTCAAGTCAATAAGTCAAATATGTCTTGTGTCAAGTCAATAAGTCAAATATGTCTTGTGTCAAGTCAATAAGTTAAATATGCCTTGTGTCAAGTCAAAATGTCTTGTGTCAAGTCAATAAGTCAAATTATTCTTGTGTCAAGTCAGTATGTCTTGTGTCAAATCTATAAGTCAAATATGTCTTGTGTCAAGTCAATATGCCTTGTGTCAAGTCATTAAGTCAAATATGTCTTGTGTCAAGTCAATAAGTCAAATATGTCTTGTGTCAAGTCAGTATGTCTTTTGTCAAGTCAATATGTCTTGTGTCAAGTCAATAAGTCAAGTAAGTCTTGTGTCAAGTCAATATGTCTTGTGTCAAGTCAATAAGTCAAATATATCTTGTGTCAAGTCAATAAGTTAAATATGTCTTGTGTTAAGTCAATATGTCTTGTGTCAAGTCAATAAAACAAATATGTCTTGTGTCAAGTCAATAAGTTAAATATGTCTTGTGTCAAGTCAGTATGTCTTGTGTCAAGTCAATAAGTCAAATATGTCTTGTGTTAAGTCTGTATGTCTTGTGTCAAGTCAATATGTCTTGTGTCAAATCAATATGTGTTGTGTCAAGTCAATATGTCTTGTGTTAAATCAATATGTCTTGTGTAAAGTCAATATGTCTTGTGTCAAGTCAGTATGTCTTGTGTCAAGTCAATATGGCTTGTGTCATGTCAGTATGTCTTGTGTCAAGTCAGTATGTCTTGTGTCAAGTCAGTATGTCTTGTGTCAAGTCAATAAGTCAAATATGTATTGTGTCAAGTCAATATGTCTTGTGTCAAGTCAATAATTTAAATATGCCTTGTGTCAAGTCAATAAGTCAAATAAGTCTTGTGTCAAGTCAATATGTCTTGTGTCAAGTCAATAAGTCAAATAAGCCTTGTGTCAAGTCAATATGTCTTGTATCAAGTCAATAAGTCAAAAAAGTCTTGTGTCAAGTCAATATGTCTTGTGTCAACTCAATAAGTCAAATATGTCTTGTGTCAAGTTAATAAGTCAAATAGGTCTTGTGTCAAGTCAAACATCGGATCTCACTATGCAGAGAGGGATATACATTGGTTCTCACTGCCCAGAGAGGGCTAGACATCGAATCTCACTGCCCAGAGAGGGCTAGTCATCGGATCTCACTGACCAGGGAGGGCTAGACATCGGATCTCACTGACCAGAGAGGGCTGGACATCGGATCTCACTATCTAGAGGGGGCTAGACACCAGATCTTACTACCCAGAGAAGGCTAGACATCGAATCTCACCACCCGGAGAGGGCTAGACATCGGATCTTACTGACCAGAGAGGGCTAGATATCGGATCTTACTGATCAGAGAGGGATAGACATCGGATCTCACTGACCAGAGAGGGCTAGACATCTAATCTTACCGGCCAGAGAGGGCTAGACATCGGATCTCACTACCCAGATAGGGCTAGACATCGGATCCCACTACCCAGAGAGGGCTAGACATCGGATCTTACTACCCAGAGAGGGCTAGACATCGGATTTCACTACCCAGAGAGGGCTAGACATCGGATCTCACTACCCAGAGAGGGCTAGACATCGGATCTTACTACCCAGAGAGGGCTAGACATCGGATCCCACTACCCAGAGAGGGCTAAACTTTGGATCTTACTACCCAGAAAGAGCTAGACATTGGATCTTACTACCCAGGGAGGGCGACATCGGATCTTACTACCCAGAGAGGGCTAGACATCGGATCTTACTACCCAGAGAGGGCTAGACATCGGATCTTACTACCCAGGGAGGGCTAGACATCAGATCTTACTACCCGAGAGGGCTAGACATCGGATCTTACTACCCAGGAAGGGCTAGACATAGGATCTTACTACCCAGGCAGCGCTAGACATCGGATCTCACTACCCAGGAAGGGCTAGACATCGGATCTCACTACCCAGGGAGGTTGGGGGGGTTAGACATCGGATCTCACTGCTCAGGGAGGGCTAGACGTCGGATCTCACTACCCAGAGAGGGCTAAACATCGGATCTCACTACCCAGACAGGGCTAAACATTGGATCTCACTACCCAGAGAGGGCTAGACATCGGATCTCACTACCCAGAGTGGGCTAGACATCGGATCTCACTACCCAGAGAGGGCTAAACATCGGATCTCACTACTCAGAGTGGGCTAGACATCGGATCTCACTACCCAGAGAGAACTAGTCATCGGATCGCATTACCCAGAGAGGGCTAGACATCAGTTCTTACTACCCAGGGAGGGCGACATCGGATCTTACTACCCAGGGAGGGCTAGACATCAGATATTACTACCCAGAGAGGGCTAGACATCGGATCTCACTACCCAGAGTGAGCGAGACATCGGATCGCATTACCCAGATATTTAAATTAATTTACCTGTTCTAATGTTGTTTCACTTGTCTTTATTGTGCATTGAAGTGATGTCTTTTTCACTGTTGCTACCATTACCTCTATCTTTTTTGCTATTAAGGCTGAGTCCTTTATTTTTGATTTCCTTCACTATATTGTCTAACATTTCTTGTAACTCATTTTCACTCTTAGTGATTAGGACCGTCTCATCAGCAAATAGATTATCTTTTATATGACCTCCACTCCTAAGCTACAAGCAGAAACAACAAATTTACTGATTTGCACATCTAGAAAAAATGTTGTGTGATTGCTTATCATACAAAGCATATATTGAAAATGGAGATTGGAGAAGATGAAAAGGCAGACCTAGAGTAAAAATGACAGACAACATCAAAGAAACGTTACAACAGCATCAAATTATAATGGTAAAGCCACGAAAAGGGCGGGAACTAGAACTTTGCATCAACCCTCGACTTCTGAACGGATACAAGAGGAAGTGAAGAAAGAAGAAAGTGCGCGCGTCAGGGGGAACTAATATTTCTGTTTTTCTTCTGTTTTCAGACAATGCAGAAAGTCGCCCTCGTTTTGGTTCTGGTTGCTATGGTGATGACCCAAGCCAACGCTTACTTTGGTATCGGCTATGGTGGCTATAGTGGAATTGGAGGCTACGGTGGCTATGGAGGCTATGGTGGAATTGGAGGCTACGGTGGCTATGGAGGCTATGGTGGAATTGGAGGCTACGGTGGATATGGCTTTGGTGGATTGGGATTAGGATTGGGCTTGGGTGTTATTACAAGTGGTTACGGAAGTGGTTACGGAAGTGGTTACGGAGGTGGTCATGGCGGTTGGGGTGGATATTGGGGTAAGGTTCGATAACTACTGTTTAAATTGTTTCCCCTTATTTAGATTTGTGTCCCTTTGTTTTATGTTTACTATTTGTGTTGTTTCTTCTGTGTTTTTGTAAGAGTTTTAATTCTTCAATAGCTCAAGGTGTTTCTATGTGTGTGCTAAAGAAACTAGAAAAAGAGTTCTGAAATATTATATAGAGCCAATCGAGTTCTGAAATATTATATAGAGCCAATCTTAACATATGGATATGAATCATAGACAATAGGTCAACAGACAAGAAAATCATTAGAGGTTGTAGAAATGTGGTTTTACAGAAGAACGTAGAGAATACCATGGACAGATAAGAAGAGTAATGAACACTTTCTGAAAGAGGCCAAAGCAAATAGAGAGCTAATTTCCAATATTGGGAAGAAACAATCATCATTTTTTGGCCATGCAATGAGAAGAGAACATCTGGAATATATTGTAACAACTGGGACAATTTAGGGACGAAGAGATAGAGAGAAGCAAAGAGAAAATATACCAGCCAGCTTAAGAGAATGGCTTGGCAGAAGGTCAACAACAGAAATGATAAATAACTGTCGAGATCGAAAGTTGTGGAGAGACATGATCACCTACGCCAGCAGGCCTGGTACTTGACGATGGTGGTGATGTTGATGATGATGATCATGTTGATGATGATGATGATGGTGATGTTAATGATGGTGATGATGATGATGGTGATGATGATGGTGACGATGATGATGGTGATGTTGATGATGATGATGGTGATGTTGATGATGGTGATGATGATGGTGATGATGATGATGATGGTGATGATGGTGATGATGATGATGATGCGTGTTCAAAGCGATCAACTTAGCAGAGGTTTGAATCTTCTTTACCTGAAATGAAAATGTGTTTCTATTTTTAGACTTTCAAATAATTCACTTTTAGACATTTATTGAATTTCGACTTGTACTTCGTTTTAAAATAAATTCGACAACTCAATGATGAGTGGCGCAAACACAAACATATCACATACGATATCGCATACAATACACTCAATATAATGCGAGGCTGTGAGTAGACCTTGCAGAGAATATATCAAAATAAATTTGTATAATATATATAAAATGGTGAGTAGTCACATCTAAGGAAAGACAAGACAAATCGAATGATGCCAGGTTCGGCACTATCCACCCAAAGGGATTCAACTCTTGTCATTCTTTCCTTTAATTACTGACCTCCCATGTTATAGTTCGTTGAGAAATTCGTGTAAAAATCCTGAGTCGTACACGTCATGGCGACTGCTTGACCAAGCGGCCTTTATCCCTCTGGTTCTATCGTTGCCCCCCGACATACACCAGCAATGGTACTGTACTATGTGACGTAAAGATAGTTTTTTTTTTTTTTTTTTTTAACAGTATATTAATTATCTCTGAAATTGTTTGATGAATTTCTGTAATTCTTTTTCATGAAATCTTATTTTTTATCACCGACCTTAAGTCTGATTTTTGTCCCTACTGTCACACATTTAGGAAAGAGTTTTGCTTTTTTGTGGTATATAAAAATATGATTTTCTTGGCTGTCCTCATTGTTATAAGTTTACAATACCCACATTTGTTGTCATCAACTCACCGTTTAAAAAAGCAGCTTTCATGTGTTCTCCACACAATTTTAGCACCATCTCGCACTCACTGAACCGCAACTTGTAAGACACAATCCACTGAGAGGTTTGTTAGAAAATTAACATAATTTACAGTAAAATCTCATGTTTAGGGCACATGGTTTGATATTTTCCTGAAATTATATAACAAAAAACGATTTGTGCAAAATTCAGAGTACCTTTGTACTTAATTGTTATAAAATCTGAAGGCCGGTGAAGAAAAATAAGATTTCATGAAAAAGAATTACAGAAATTCATCAAACAGTTTCCGAGATAATTGATCAACTCTGTGGGCACGAATTTGTGAACTAACTATAGCTCCGTATATCCTCCCATTCTTACCATCTCTGTTTTTTTTTTTTTTTATTTCAGGGACTTACTTTATTTGGCCTTCTTTTAGCCTGTCTGGTCTATTGACCACTTAGCATGTGACCAACAGGCACTTTGGTCCCGATCACTTCCTCTTCCGGTCATTCCTCTACATGGCCATACTTGGCGCTTTTCACATAGATAAGGGCTGGCCTTGTGTTTTTTTATTTATTGTACCCGATGAAGGCTTGTGCTGAAACGTCGTATTTTGCCTCGACTCTTCTTAGGTCAAGCTGCTGTTTCATATTTGTTGTATTCTACTTCCCAATAATGAGTAAAAACTATCTGCTGATTAATGTTATAAATAATTCCAGCATTTCAAGTTTGATTTTAGTAATTCACTTGCAAAAATTCGCCCTACTAATTTAATTTATTCAATATTTCAGTTATTTATTTTTCTAGTAATTCAACTGTGAAGCAAATATTATAGTTATTAACATTTCTAGTAATTCAACTGTGAAGCAAATATTATAGTTATTAACATTTCTAGTAATTCAACTGTGAAGCAAATATTATAGTTATTAACATTTCTAGTAATTCAACTGTGAAGCAAATATTATAGTTATTAACATTTCTAGTAATTCAACTGTGAAGCAAATATTATAGTTATTAACATTTCTAGTAATTCAACTGTGAAGCAAATATTATAGTTATTAACATTTCTAGTAATTCAACTGTGAAGCAAATATTATAGTTATTAACATTTCTAGTAATTCAACTGTGAAGCAAATATTATAGTTATTAACATTTCTAGTAATTCAACTGTGAAGCAAATATTATAGTTATTTTCGTACATTTTACATTTTCCCAAATATTACATTTTCCTAGATATTACACTTTCTCAGATATTACATTTTTCTACATATTTAATTTTCCCAGAAATTACATTTTCGTACATGTTACATTTTTCCATATATTATTTTTTTCCCAGATATTACATTTTCCAACACATTACATTTTCAAAAAATTACTTTTTTCCAGATATTACTTTTTCCTACATGTTACATTTATCCCAAATGTTACTTTTTGCCAGATATTAATTTTTTCTTCATCTCAGATATTACATTTCTCTAGACATTATTCTAGATATTATGTAGTAATTATATAAAGTAAATATTACTTTTTTCTAGATTACACATTTGTCCAGATGTTACTTTTTTAAAATTTTTTCTCAACAGGCAAGTACTATTAAAGAGTGACAACTCATCACGTTTGAAGATGTGGCCAGTGCTTTTGCCCTGGGCACAGCAAGGTCTATGACATTTGCCGATCTAATAATCAGAATAAAGTAGTGAAATGTCAACACCCGTTTTGTAGCTTGTGTTTGCCCAGTGTTTGCCTCCTTTTATATTGCCCTATGTCGTTTATTTCAATAAGGGGAGACCATCACAAAGTAAACAAGAAGAAGATACGTCAGGACACAATATAGAAGTCGTGGTGAGTACATTCCCCTGGTAGGGGGCAAGCAAGTAGACCTGCTTTTATTTCTTGATTATTAATTTTTTATATATTTTTATTATTACTTTTTTATTTCTTGATTATTACTTTATTTTTATTTCTTGATTATTACTTTATTTTTATTTCTTGAATATTACTTTATTTTTTATTTCTTGATTGTTACATTTTATTCCTTGATTATTACTTTTTTGTGATTAATGCTTTATTTTTGTTTCTTAACTACTACTTTATTTTAGTTCTTGATTGTTACTTGATAATTATTTCTTGATTATTTCTTCATTTTAAAATGTTGCTGCCCTAGAAATATTGAGCTGTGACAATCGTCCCTCTGTAGTTCACCTGTCGTTACTATCTGCTGCTGTAGCATAGATTTCATGGCCACACATAAGTGCCGATAGAGGCTGTCAATGGATTAATCTTGCTAGTGTCATATACAAGAAAAGGGAGAAACAAATGGTTAGACCATATCAACATAAACAACTAAACACAATCCACACAGCCGGGATCCAACACTATAGGCACAACATAATCCACACAGCAGTGATCCAACACCACAGACACAACATAATCCACACAGCCGTGATCCAACACTATAGGCACAACATAATCCACACAGCCGTGATCCAACACTATAGACACAACATAATCCACACAGCCGTGATCCAACACTATAGACACAACATAATCCACACAACCGTGATCCAACACTATAGACACAACATAATCCACACAGCCGTGATCCAACACTACAGACACAACATTATCCACATAGCCGTGATCCAACACTACAGACACAACATAATCCACACAGCCGTGATCCAACACTACAGACACAACATAATCCACACAGCCGTGATCCAACACTGTAGACACAACATAATCCACACAGCTATAATCCAAAAGCAACTTAAACAAGAGCCATTATCTCATACAATGGATAAGAGAATGCGATAAGAATCGTTCATTCTCACTTCAAATGTTTTAGAAATATCTTTCTTTAGTTTCACATGAAATGGATGCTTCTTTGACCATGAACATTAATTTGATGAAAACAAATCATTGAATTCCAACCAGACAAAATAGTACCGGCAACAGATTACTGAATTTTAACAAAATCAATTTGGGTAATCAAAAATGTAAAGTAAAGAGCCCCCGTCACGCCAAGTGGCGTATAGGGAATGTGGTGTTAGTGACCATAAATTTTACAGACCTTCAGCACATGATTTTTTGGAGTAATGTGGTCGGTATTACGACGATGCCGCTTTACTTTCCCAGATAAAAAAAAAAAAAATCAGGTACCCATTAAAGACTGGGTGAACCGGAAGCCGTCGATTGGGATCGAACTCTACCTCTTGTCCTTTGTAGCCCAGTTCACTAACCAATGAGCTATCGCGGCTCCATGTGAAATCAAGAAATTACTGAAATCCGAGAAAGACCGATTGTAGAGGCAACAAATTACTGAATTTCCCCATAAAAAATACAACTTTCAACTCGAGAATTTCGATACAACTTTAATACATCAATTATTGCACAAACAACATATCACAGGACTTCACTTTTCTTGCTCCCAGCCCGAAAATTCTAGAGAAAAATTCTTTCAGTGGGTTTCCTGGGGACTTTGATCTGGACCTGTATTTGGGCTCAGATGCAGCGGTCGGGGATGAGTTATTGGGCGCGATCTGTTGTCGGATCTGGCTTAGGATTCCAACAAGCAGTTCGTCTACGTGATGGTTCAAGGCTGCCGACGTCTCTGTGTACCGGAGGTCGTACTTCTTGGCGATCCGGAGTGCGTCTGTGGCAACAGAACGTGGGTTAATTTGGTAAATTAACGACAGTTATAATTTTAACAGAATAATATCAGCAATCAAGAAAAGACGTTCGACATATGTTGGACATGTGATAAGAAGAGATAATAATCGAATAGCAAAGCAAGCCCTCGAGTGGGAAACAAAAGATTAGATAGACAGACAGACAGACAGACAGTCAGATAGATAGATAGATAGATAGATAGATAGATAGATAGATAGACAGACAGACAGACAGACAGACAGACAGACAGACAGACAGACAGACAGACAGACAGACAGACAGACAGACAGACAGACAGATAGATAAATTGATTGATTGATGATTGATTGATTGATTGATTGATTGATTGATTGATTGATTGATTTGATTGATTGATTGATTGATGGACGGACAGATAGATCATCATCATCATGTTCCGTACCGGTTGGCGTTGGCGATCACGTCCTTCCACAATCTTCTATCCACAGTGCATAGTATGAGTTCTGTTATTGACTGTTTTCCATGCCATGACACCAAGCTATCCAGTATTTTCTCTCTTTGTCGTCCGCGATCTCTCTTTCCTTTTATTTTGCCAGTTGTAACGAAGTATTCCAACTGTCCTCTTCTCATGATGTGCCCGAAAAAATGTTGATTGCTTCTTTCTGATGTTTTTTAAGAGCTCCCTTTTTGTGTTGGCCTCTTTGAGAACTTCCTCATTGGTCTTTTTATCTGTCCAGGGAACTTTCAACATTCTTTGAGAAATCCCATTTCTGTGGCCTCTAATCGTCTTTTCATTTGTTTGACTATTGTCCATGATTCGCTTCCATAGGACATATAGATAGATATACATTTAACAGTAACGATAAATTACGTTCTTTAGCGATCAGTTTCTGCTGTGTGCTTAGACCAGCTTGGGTCAGAAACAAGACGGGGCATTTGAGGCCGTCACCGGTTCTCTATACCTCTTGTAAGATGAGAAATGAAACGTTTTGGAAAAGCTGTCATGATATCAAGTGGGACCGAGATGAAGAAAATGAAACGGGGATGGACTGACCATGCATTGGGAAGTCCAACAAGCAATATTGCAAGGCAGTCAATGACCTGGCATCCACAAGCAACAAGGAAAGTTTGGAAGACCCAAGCAGAGAAGAACCGTCGACTGAAGCAAAGGCTGCAGGATGGACATGGGCTCAGTTGGAGAAGGTAGCACAGAACTGGGTCTGTTGGTAGAGTGTGGTTGTAGGATGTGGGCTCAGTTGGAGAAGGTAGCACAGAACTGGGTCTGTTGGTAGAGTGTGGTTGTAGGATGTGGGCTCAGTTGGAGAAGGTAGCACAGAACTGGGTCTGTTGGTAGAGTGTGGTTGTAGGATGTGGGCTCAGTTGGAGAAGGTAGCACAGAACTGGGTCTGTTGGTAGAGTGTGGTTGTAGGATGTGGGCTCAGTTGGAGAAGGTAGCACAGAACTGGGTCTGTTGGTAGAGTGTGGTTGTAGGATGTGGGCTCAGTTGGAGAAGGTAGCACAGAACTGGGTCTGTTGGTAGAGTGTGGTTGTAGGATGTGGGCTCAGTTGGAGAAGGTAGCACAGAACTGGGTCTGTTGGTAGAGTGTGGTTGTAGGATGTGGGCTCAGTTGGAGAAGGTAGCACAGAACTGGGTCTGTTGGTAGAGTGTGGTTGTAGGATGTGGGCTCAGTTGGAGAAGGTAGCACAGAACTGGGTCTGTTGGTAGAGTGTGGTTGTAGGATGTGGGCTCTGTTAGAGAAGGTAGCACAGAACTGGGTCTGTTGGTAGAGTGTGGTTGTAGGATGTGGGCTCAGTTGGAGAAGGTAGCACAGAACTGGGTCTGTTGGTAGAGTGTGGTTGTAGGATGTGGGCTCTGTTAGAGAAGATAGCACAGAACTGGGTCTTTTTGGTAGAGTGTGGTTGTGGGATGTGGGCTCAGTTGGAGAAGATAGCACAGAACTGGGTCTGTTGGTAGAGTGTGGTTGTAGGATGTGGGCTCAGTTGGAGAAGGTAGCACAGAACTGGGTCTGTTGGTAGAGTGTGGTTGTAGGATGTGGGCTCTGTTAGAGAAGATAGCACAGAACTGGGTCTGTTGGTAGAGTGTGGTTGTAGGATGTGGGCTCTGTTAGAGAAGATAGCACAGAACTGGGTCTTTTTGGTAGAGTGTGGTTGTGGGATGTGGGCTCAGTTGGAGAAGGTAGCACAGAACTGGGTCTGTTGGTAGAGTGTGGTTGTAGGATGTGGGCTCAGTTGGAGAAGGTAGCACAGAACTGGGTCTGTTGGTAGAGTGTGGTTGTAGGATGTGGGCTCAGTTGGAGAAGGTAGCACAGAACTGGGTCTGTTGGTAGAGTGTGGTTGTAGGATGTGGGCTCTGTTAGAGAAGATAGCACAGAACTGGGTCTTTTTGGTAGAGTGTGGTTGTGGGATGTGGGCTCAGTTGGAGAAGATAGCACAGAACTGGGTCTGTTGGTAGAGTGTGGTTGTAGGATGTGGGCTCAGTTGGAGAAGGTAGCACAGAACTGGGTCTGTTGGTAGAGTGTGGTTGTAGGATGTGGGCTCTGTTAGAGAAGATAGCACAGAACTGGGTCTTTTTGGTAGAGTGTGGTTGTGGGATGTGGGCTCAGTTGGAGAAGATAGCACAGAACTGGGTCTGTTGGTAGAGTGTGGTTGTAGGATGTGGGCTCAGTTGGAGAAGGTAGCACAGAACTGGGTCTGTTGGTAGAGTGTGGTTGTAGGATGTGGGCTCAGTTGGAGAAGATAGCACAGAACTGGGTCTGTTGGTAGAGTGTGGTTGTAGGATGTGGGCTCTGTTAGAGAAGATAGCACAGAACTGGGTCTGTTGGTAGAGTGTGGTTGTAGGATGTGGGCTCTGTTAGAGAAGATAGCACAGAACTGGGTCTGTTGGTAGAGTGTGGTTGTAGGATGTGGGCTCTGTTAGAGAAGATAGCACAGAACCGGGTCTGTTGGTAGAGTGTGGTTGTAGGATGTGGGCTCAGTTGGAGAAGGTAGCACAGAACCGGGTCTGTTTGTAGAGTGTGGTTGTAGGATGTGGGCTCAGTTGGAGAAGGTAGCACAGAACCGGGTCTGTTGGTAGAGTGTGGTTGTGGGATGTGGGCTCAGTTGGAGAAGGTAGCACAGAACCGGGTCTGTTGGTAGAGTGTGGTTGTAGGATGTGGGCTCTGTTAGAGAAGATAGCACAGAACTGGGTCTGTTGGTAGAGTGTGGTTGTGGGATGTGGGCTCAGTTGGAGAAGGTAGCACAGAAATGGGTCTGTTGGTAGAGTGTGGTTGTGGGATGTGGGCTCAGTTGGAGAAGGTAGCACAGAACTGGGTCTGTTGGTAGAGTGTGGTTGTGGGATGTGGGCTCAGTTGGAGAAGGTAGCACAGAACCGGGTCTGTTGTTAGAGTGTGGTTGTAGGATGTGGGCTCAGTTGGAGAAGGTAGCACAGAACTGGGTCTGTTGGTAGAGTGTGGTTGTAGGATGTGGGCTCAGTTGGAGAAGGTAGCACAGAACCGGGTCTGTTGTTAGAGTGTGGTTGTAGGATGTGGGCTCAGTTGGAGAAGGTAGCACAGAACTGGGTCTATTGTTAGAGTGTGGTTGTGGGATGTGGGCTCAGTTGGAGAAGGTAGCACAGAACCGGGTCTGTTGTTAGAGTGTGGTTGTAGGATGTGGGCTCAGTTGGAGAAGGTAGCACATAACTGGGTCTGTTGTTAGAGTGTGGTTGTAGGATGTGGGCTCAGTTGGAGAAGGTAGCACAGAATTGGGTCTGTTGTTAGAGTGTGGTTGTAGGATGTGGGCTCAGTTGGAGAAGGTAGCACAGAACCGGGTCTGTTGTTAGAGTGTGGTTGTAGGATGTGGGCTCAGTTGGAGAAGGTAGCACAGAACCGGGTCTGTTGGTAGAGTGTGGTTGTAGGATGTGGGCTCAGTTGGAGAAGGTAGCACAGAACTGGGTCTGTTGGTAGAGTGTGGTTGTAGGATGTGGGCTCTGTTAGAGAAGATAGCACAGAACTGGGTCTTTTTGGTAGAGTGTGGTTGTGGGATGTGGGCTCAGTTGGAGAAGATAGCACAGAACTGGGTCTGTTGGTAGAGTGTGGTTGTAGGATGTGGGCTCTGTTAGAGAAGATAGCACAGAACCGGGTCTGTTGGTAGAGTGTGGTTGTAGGATGTGGGCTCTGTTAGAGAAGATAGCACAGAACTGGGTCTGTTGGTAGAGTGTGGTTGTAGAATGTGGGCTCTGTTAGAGAAGATAGCACAGAACTGGGTCTGTTGGTAGAGTGTGATTGTAGGATGTGGGCTCTGTTAGAGAAGATAGCACAGAACTGGGTCTGTTGGTAGAGTGTGGTTGTAGGATGTGGGCTCTGTTAGAGAAGATAGCACAGAACTGGGTCTGTTGGTAGAGTGTGGTTGTAGGATGTGGGCTCTGTTAGAGAAGATAGCACAGAACTGGGTCTGTTGTTAGAGTGTGGTTGCCTTGTCGGTCGTTAGCAAGATCAAACTCCAGTGCGAGCCAGGTCGGCTGCATGGACGACAATTTCAAACTTCATGACCTAGAACAGAATGCCCACAGTTACTTCCAACTCGAATTCACGTGAATGAATAAAACAAAACAGAGACTAGCCAAAATACCACACCAGCTGTTTTAGTATTGGCACTTTCTAAATCTTTCTGCGGAAGTGGCAGCCATCTTTCCCGGAAGCCATGGATACCGTTAAGTAAAAAAGTAAAGTACCTCCGTCACGCCAAGTGGCGTATAGGGAAATATGGTGTTAGTGACCCTATATTTTACAGACCTTCAGCACATGATTTTTTGAGTAATATGGTCGGTATTACGCCCGTGCTGCTTTACTTTCCCAGAAAAAAAATATGGTACCCATTTTAAGGCTGAGTGAACCCGGAAGCCGTCGGTTGGGATCGAACCCTACCCCTTGTCCTTTGTAGTCCAGTTCATTAACCACTGAGCTATCGCGGCTCCCATGGATACCGTTAAATAGATGAAAAGGAAATGTGACAGAAAACCTACCGTGTTGAGCCACTCGTCTCTGCCGAACTAGGTCAATCTTGTTGCCAACAAGAATGATGGCTTTGTTGATACGGTACTCGTCTCGAAGCTTCCGAATGTTCTTGATGGCGTGGTTGTACGAGGCAATGTTGGCCACAGAAAAAACTATCACGAAGGCATCGATCGGAATATCTTCTCCCTCAAAGTCGGGATGCTGAAAGTGAAGTGGTGGTGGTGTGTCAATTACCTGACTTTGAAAATTTGACATAAATTACCTGACTTTATTTTATAGATTTATGTCATGGACTTTATAGCAAAAAAAGACAGAAGTAATGGTAACAACAAAGAAAACGTCATCACTGCAATGCACAATAATGACAAGTGGAACAATATTAAAGCAGGTAAATGAATTTAAATATTTGGGAACTTTGTTAACCTCAGATGGTAGATGTACAACAGAGGTGAGATGCAGAATGGCTCAGGCAAAAACAGCTTTCCAAAATAATGAGAAGATACCGTGCAATAAATTTTTGACAATAGAAACAAGAAAAATGAGTTCTTAAATGTTATGTAGAGCTAATCTTAACATATGGATGTGTATCATGGACAATAGGTCAACAGACAAAAAAATCATTAGAGGCTGTAGAAATGTGGTTTTACAGAAGAATGTAGAGAATACCATGGAAAGCTAAGAAGAGTAATGAAAACGTTCTGAAAAAGGAAAAAAAAAAGTTTAATTTCCAATACTAGGAAGAAACAATCATCATTTTTTGACCATGTAATGAGTAGAGAACAGCTGGAATATATTGTAACAACTGGAAAAATTGCGAGACGAAGAGATAGAGGAAAGCAAAGAGAAAAGATACCAGACAACTTAAGAGAATGGCTTGGCAGAGGGTCAACAACAGAAATGATAAATAACTGTTGAGATCAAAAGTTGATGAGAGACATGACCACCTACGCCAGCAGGGACAGTACTTGATGATGATGTCATGGACAAAATCTTCTGGTCACACCTCCAGCCGTCAATATTGATAAGTTCAAAGAAAGCATTCGTCAGCTCAGGGCTGGTGACATCTCCATACAACTTGTCCTGGTATGGTACCGGTGATGGTCACAAGCACACATGAATTTTACAATGAGAACATTTTTTTGTTATATTAGAGGCGTGGCTATGGGCGTGGTTTAGGCTAAGAGTGGCATCACAGCCACCAATAAATTAATCGGTCTCATGTGCTCTGTACTGTGACATTTTGTTTTGAATATGCACCCTGTGCTCAAAAAGACAATCTTTAACGTGGACAGACAGGCAGACAATTATCAACGTATAGAGACAATCATTAATGTGGATAGATATTCATCAACGTGGTCAGACAATCATCAACGTGGACAAATACACAAACATCAACGTGATCAAACAGATAATCATTAACATGGCCGGACATACAATCATAAACGTGGTCAGACAATCATCAACGTGGACAAATACACAAACATCAACGTGATCAAACAGATAATCATTAACATGGCCGGACATACAATCATAAAGGTGGTCAGACAATCATCAACGTGGACAAAAGCACAATCATAAAGTGGTCTGACAGACAATCATCACAACTTTGACAGACAGACAATCATCACAAGTTTGACAGACAGACAACCATAACAACGTGGACAGACAATCATCACAACGTTGAAAGACAGACAATCATCACACCGTTGAAAGACAGACAATCATCACAACGTGGACAGACAGACAATCATCACATCGTGGATAGACAATCATCACAACGTGGATAGACAATCATCACAACGTTGACAGACAATCATCACAAAGTTGACCGACAACCATCACAACGATGAAAGACAGACAATCATCACAACGTTTATAGACAGACAATCATCACAACGTTGAAAGACAGACAATCATCACAACGTTGACAGACAGATAATCATCACAACGTGGATAGACAATCATCACAACGTGGACAGACAATCATCAAAACGTGGACAGACAACCATCACAACGTTGACAATCATCACAACGTTGACAGACAATCATCACAACATGGACAGACAATCATCACAACGTTGACAGACAGACAATCATCACAACCTTGACAGACAATCATCACAACGTGGACAGACAATCATCACAACATTGAAAGTCAGACAATAATCACAACGATGACAGACAGACAATCATCACAACATTGACAGACAGACAATCATCACAACATTGACAGACAGACAATCATCACAACATTGATAGACAGACAATCATCACAACATTGACAGACAGACAATCATCACAACGTTGACAGACAGACAATCATCACAACATTGACAGACAGACAATCATCACAACGTTGACAGACAGACAATCATCACAACGTTGACAGACAATCATCACAACATGGACAGACAATCATCACAACGTTGACAGACAATCATCACAACGTGTACAGACAATCATCACAACGTGGACAGACAATCATCACAACGTTGAAAGACAGACAATCATCACAACGTTGACAGACAGACAATCATCACAACGTTGAAAGACAGACAATTATCACAACGTTGACAGACAGACAATCATCACAACATTGACAGACAGACAGTCATCACAAAGTCAGACAGACAGACAATCATCACAGCGTTGACAGACAGACATTCATCACAACGTTGACAGACAGACAATCATCACAACGTGGATATACAATCATCACAACGTTGACAGACAGACAATCATCACAACGTTGACAGACAATCATCACAACATGGACATACAATCATCACAACGTTGACAGACAGACAATCATCACAACGTTGACAGACAATCATCACAACGTGGACAGACAATCATCACATCGTTGAAAGACAGACAATCATCACAACGTTGACAGACAGACAGTCATCACAACGTCGACAGACAGACAATCATCACAACGTCGACAGACAGATAATCATCACAACGTTGACAGACAGACAATCATCACAACGTGGATATACAATCATCACAACGTTGACAGACAGACAATCATCACAACGTGGATAGACAATCATCACAACGTTGACAGACAGACAATCATCACAACGTTGACAGACAATCATCACAACGTGGACAGACAGACGAACCTGCTCTTCGTTCAGAAAGTGAAGTGTCGACTCCTGTCCGTCCAAAAGAACTCGAACGTTCCTCTCTGGTTCCAGGATTTCAGCTGTTTGGCAGTGAAGAGACACAATCAGTGGTGGAGATAGAAGAAGTTTAGCAGTACCACTCAATGTGAGTAGCACCCAGAAATAGCCAGGTACGCGGCTACTACTGGAGCTAAATAACGGTTATCATATCATGTTACTCTCACCAGTTATCAAGTAATCTATTTTAGTTCATGTAGTTTCTCTAAATTATTACCGTGCAATTTTATTTTTGACAAACAAGAAAAAGAGTTCTTAAATGTTATGTAGAACCAGTCTTAACATATGGTTGTGAATTATGGACAATAGGACAACAGACAAGAAAATCATTGGAGTCTGTAGAAATGTGGTTTTACAGAAGAATGTTGAGAATACCATGGA
Organism: Megaustenia siamemsis; assembly: GCA_032433765.1. NCBI lineage: Eukaryota > Metazoa > Mollusca > Gastropoda > Stylommatophora > Ariophantidae > Megaustenia > Megaustenia siamemsis. The sequence goes on along the minus strand of JAVIAB010000025.1, from coordinate 38,061,249 downwards.
CAGATAAAAAGAGTAATGAAAACGTTTTGAAAGAGGCCAAAGCAAAAAGAAAACTAATTTCCAATATTAGGAAGAGACAATCATCATTTTTTGGTCACGTAATGAGAAGAGAACAGCTGGAATATATTGTAACAACTGGGAAAATTGAGGGACGAAGAGATAGAGGTAAGCAAAGAGAAAAAATACAGACAGCTTAAGAGAATGGCTTGGCAGAAGGTCAACATATGGATGTGATACCAGTGCTAACATGTGGATGTGATATCAGTGCTAACATATGTATGTGATACCAGTGCTAACATATGGGTGTGATACCAGTGCTAACATATGGATGTGATACCAGTGCTAACATATGGATGTGATACCAGTGCTAACATATGGATGTGATACCAGTGCTAACATATGGATGTGATACCAGTGCTAACATATAGATGTGATACCAGTGCTAACATATGGATGTGATACCAGTGCTAACATATGGATGTGATACCAGTGCTAACATATAGATGTGATACCAGTGCTAACATATAGATGTGATACCAGTGCTAACATATGGATGTGATACCAGTGCTAACATATGGATGTGATACCAGTGCTAACATGTGGATGTGATACCAGTGCTAACATGTGGATGTGATACCAGTGCTAACATATGGATGTGATACCAGTGCTAACATATGGATGTGATACCAGTGCTAACATTTGGATGTGATATCTTCCGCTCTATGTGCCATCTTCTGCCCTGTATGTCATCTTCTGCTCTATGTGCCATCTTCTGCCCTGTGTGTCATCTTCTGCTCTATGTGCCATCTTCTGCCCTGTATGTCATCTTCCGCTCTATGTGCCATCTTCCGCCCTGTATGTCATCTTCCGCTCTATGTGCCATCTTCTGCCCTGTGTGTCATCTTCTGCTCTATGTGCCATCTTCCGCCATGTATTTCATCTTCCGTTCTATGTGCCATCTTCCGCCCTGTATGTCATCTTCCGCTCTATGTGCCATCTTCTGCCCTGTATGTCATCTTCCGCTCTATGTGCCATCTTCCGCCCTGTATGTCATCTTCCGCTCTATGTGCCATCTTCCGCCCTGTATGTCATCTTCCGCTCTATGTGCCATCTTCCGCCCTGTATGTCATCTTCCGCTCTATGTGCCATCTTCCGCCCTATATGTCATCTTCCGCTCTATGTGCCATCTTCCGCCCTGTATGTCATCTTCCGCTCTATGTGCCATCTTCCGCCCTGTATGTCATCTTCCGCTCTATGTGCCATCTTCCGCCCTGTATGTCATCTTCCGCTCTATGTGCCATCTTCCGCCCTATATGTCATCTTCCGCTTTATGTGCCATCTTCCGCCCTGTATGTCATCTTCCGCTCTTTGTGCCATCTTCCGCCCTGTATGTCATCTTCCGCTCTATGTGCCATCTTCCGCCCTGTATGTCATCTTCCGCTCTATGTTCCATCTTCCGCTCTGTATGTCATCTTCCGCTCTATGTGCCATCTTCCGCCCTGTATGTCATCTTCCGCTCTATGTTCCATCTTCCGCCCTGTATGTCATCTTCCGCTCTATGTGCCATCTTCCGCCCTGTATGACATCTTCCGCTCTATGTGCCATCTTCCGCCCTGTATGTCATCTTCCGCTCTATGTGCCATCTTCCGCCCTGTATGTCATCTTCCGCTTTATGTGCCATCTTCCGCCCTGTATGTCATCTTCCGCTCTATGTGCCATCTTCCGCCCTGTATGTCATCTTCCGCTCTATGTGCCATCTTCCGCCCTGTATGTCATCTTCCGCTCTATGTTCCATCTTCCGTTTTATGTGCCATCTTCTGCCCTGTGTGTCATCTTCAGCTCTATGTGCCATCTTCTGCTCTATGTGCCAACTTCTGCCCTGTGTGTCATCTTCAGCTCTATGTGCCATCTTCTGCTCTATGTGCCAACTTCCGCCCTCTATGCCATCTTCCACCATATGTGCCATCTTCCGTTCTATGTGCCATCTGCCCTGCGTGCCATCTTCAGCTCTATGTGCCATCTCCCGCTCTATGCGCCATCTTACCCCCTGTGTGCCATCTTCTGATCTATGAGCCATCTTACTCCCTATGTGTCATCTTCCGCTTTATGTGTCATCTTCTGCTCTATGTGCCATCTTCCACCTTGTGTGTCATCTTCCGCTCTATGTGCCATCTTCCGCTCAGTGTGTCATCTTCTACTCTGTGCGCCATCTTCTGCTCTATGTGGCATCTTCCACCCTGTGTGCCATCTTCCACCCTGTGTGCCATCTTCCGCTCTATGTGCCATCTTCCACCCTGTGTGCCATCTTCCGTTCTACGTGCCATCCTTCACCCTGTGTGCCATCTTTCGCTCTATGTGCCATCTTCCGCTCTATGTGCCATCTTCCACCCTGTGTGCCATCTTCCGTTCTATATACCATCTTCCGCCTAGTGTGCTATCTTCCGCCTAGTGTGCTATCATCCGCTCTATGTGACATCTTCCGCTCTATGTGCCATCTTCTGCCCCGTTTACCATCTAGCCCTATGTGCCATCTCCAGCCCTATGTGCCATCTCCAGCTCTATGTGCCATCTTCTGCCCCGTTTACCATCAAGCCCTATGTGCCATCTCCAGCCCTATGTGCCATCTCCAGCTCTATGTGCCATCTTCTGCCCCGTTTACCATCAAGCCCTATGTGCCATCTCCAGCCCTATGTGCCATCTTCCGCCCGAGAGGTAAACAAATGAACTAGTTAACGATCCTTGTAACCAGCCAATAATTCAAATAAACCTTTCTAACCACTTTCTAACCACTGCCCCATGTCTGGATCATAACTCAACAGAATGCCAACATAAAGAGACGATATCATTAAGCAACGACAGAAACATGTTCATACCTTCATGCCAAGCACAGAAAATGATTCAAATAGAGAGAACATGGATGGTAAACATCTTTCTCTTCTACTTTCTTTCATCATCTGTCTTTCAGCGCCGAGGAGGGGATATATTTTGTGGTGTTTTGTTCTTCTGTTAACCCCTCTTGCTGTTGTGCTTCCTAGTTTTCTTCTAATATTCAATTAATCAATTTTTTCGGTGTCGGCTTTTGAGTCTGGTATTCTTACAGCGTTTAGTAAAACATCTTTTTGTTGTGTTTTGGTCTTTCTACCTTGCCAAATGGTCACGTCATTTTATCTGTTGTTTGTTTATGTATTCTATAAAAGTATAGTAATCAAGAGCCCCGTCACACCAAGTGACGTGTGACGTATAGGGAATATGGTGATAGTGATCATCATATGTTTATAGATCTCCGGCACATGATTTTTGGTGTAATGTGGTCGGTATTACGCCCGTGCCGCTTTACTTTCCCAGAAAAAAAATCAGGTACACATTTAAAAACTCGGGTGAACCCGGAAGCCATCGATTAGGATCGAACCCGATGTCTTGTCCTTAGTTGTCCAGTTCACTAACCACTGAGCTATCTTCTTTATTCTATGGCGGGGATTATTCACAGTTTGTTTCTCTGTTTCTCATTACTGATCTTATCTCTCAGGCTTTTCCTGCCATTCGTCTAACACATTTCATCTCTGTTGTATTTGTTTTCGTATTTTTCTTGATTGAGTCCAGGACTGACATTGGTAGCACAACGTTGGGATGAAGATTGCATTGTAGAGTGCCCGTTTTGCCTCTAGAGTTATTTCCTTGTTGGGCAATAGTGGTGATAGCTGTCCAATGATTGGACAATAGTGGTGATAGCTGTCCAATGATTGGACAATAGTGGTGATAGCTGTCCAATGATTGGACAATAGTGGTGATAGCTGTCCAATGATTGGACAATAGTGGTGATAGCTGTCCAATGATTAGACAATAGTGGTGATAGCTGTCCAATGATTGGACAATAGTGGTGATAGCTGTCCAATGATTGGACAATAGTGGTGATAGCTGTCCAATGATTGGACAAGCTTTGTTGTATCTTGAGTTTATTGACAAGTTAGTAACAACTGGAAGGATGGTTGGATGGAGAAATCGATGAAGACAAGAGTGGGCCAGACAAAGAGAAAGTGGTCTAGACAAAGAGGGAGTGAACCAGACAAATAGAGAGTGGACCAGACAAAGAGAGAGTAGACTAGACAAAGAGATAGTGGACCAGACAAAGAGAGAGTGGACCAGACAAAGAAAGAGTGGACCAGACACAGAGAGAGTGGACCAGACAAAGAGAGAGTGGACCAGACAAAGAGAGAGTGGACTAGACAAAGAGAGAGTTACCATAGAAAGAGAGAGTGGACTAGACAAAGAGAGAGTGGACCAGACAAAGAGAGAGTGGACTAGACAAAGAGAGAGTGGACCAGACAAAGAGAGAGTGGACTAGACAAAGAGAGAGTGGACCAAACAAAGAGAGAGTGGACCAGACAAAGAGAGAGTGGACCAGACAAAGAGAGAGTGGACCAGACAAAAAGAGAGTTACCATAGAAAGAGAGAGTTACCATAGAAAGAGAGAGTGGACTAGACAAAGAGAGAGTGGACCAGACAAAGAGAGAGTGGACCAGACAAAGAGAGAGTTGAGCAGACAAAGAGAGAGTGGACCAGACAAAGAGAGAGTAGACTAGACAAAGAGAGAGTGGACCAGACAAAAGAGAGTTACCATAGAAAGAGAGAGTGGACTAGACAAAGAGAGAGTGGACTAGACAAAGAGAGAGTGGACCAGACAAATAGAGAGTGGACCAGACAAAGAGAGAGTAGACTAGACAAAGAGATAGTGGACCAGACAAAGAGAGAGTGGACCAGACAAAGAAAGAGTGGACCAGACACAGAGAGAGTGGACCAGACAAAGAGAGAGTGGACCAGACAAAGAGAGAGTGGACCAGACAAAGAGAGAGTAGACCAGACAAATAGAGAGTGGACTAGACAAAGAGAGAGAGAGTGAAGCAGATAAAGAGATAGTGGACCAGACAAAGAGAGAGTGAACCAGTTAAAGAGATAGTGGACCAGACAAAGAGAGAGGAACCAGATAAAGAGATAGTGGACCAGACAAAGAGAGAGTGAACCAGACAAAGAGAGAGTGGACTAGACAAAGAATGAGTGAACCAGATAAAGAGATAGTGGACCAGACAAAGAGAGAGTGAACCAGATAAAGAGATAGTGGACCAGACAAAGAGAGAGTGAACCAGATAAAGAGATAGTGGACCAGACAAAGAGAGAGTGAACCAGATAAAGGATAGCGGACCAGACAAAGAGAGAGGAGTGGACCAGACAAATAGAGAGTGGACTAGACAAAGAGAGAGTGGACCAGATAAAGAGAGAGGAGTGGACCAGACAAATAGAGAGAGGACTAGACAAAGAGAGAGTGGACCAGACAAATAGAGAGTGGACTAGACAAAGAGAGAGTGGACCAGACAATGAGAGAGGAGTGGACCAGACAAATAGAGAGTGGACTAGACAAAGAGAGAGTGGACCAGATAAAGAGAGAGGAGTGGACCAGACAAATAGAGAGTGGACTAGACAAAAAGAGAGTGGACCAGACAAAGAGAGAGTGGACCAGACAAAGAGAGAGTGGACCAGACAAAGAGAGATTGGAACAGACAAAGAGAGAGTGGACTAGACAAAGAGAGAGTTACCATAGAAAGAGAGAGTGGACTAGACAAAGAGAGAGTGGACCAGACAAATAGAGAGTGGACCAGACAAAGAGAGAGTAGACTAGACAAAGAGATAGTGGACCAGACAAAGAGAGAGTGGACCAGACAAAGAGAGAGAGAGTGAAGCAGATAAAGAGATAGTGGACCAGACAAAGAGAGAGTGAACCAGTTAAAGAGATAGTGGACCAGACAAAGAGAGAGTGAACCAGATAAAGAGATAGTGGACCAGACAAAGAGAGAGTGAACCAGACAAAGAGAGAGTGGACTAGACAAAGAATGAGTGAACCAGATAAAGAGATAGTGGACCAGACAAAGAGAGAGTGAACCAGATAAAGAGATAGTGGACCAGACAAAGTGAGAGTGAACCAGATAAAGAGATAGTGGACCAGACAAAGAGAGAGTGAACCAGATAAAGGATAGCGGACCAGACAAAGAGAGAGGAGTGGACCAGACAAATAGAGAGTGGACTAGACAAAGAGAGAGTGGACCAGATAAAGAGAGAGGAGTGGACCAGACAAATAGAGAGAGGACTAGACAAAGAGAGAGTGGACCAGACAAATAGAGAGTGGACTAGACAAAGAGAGAGTGGACCAGACAATGAGAGAGGAGTGGACCAGACAAATAGAGAGTGGACTAGACAAAGAGAGAGTGGACCAGATAAAGAGAGAGGAGTGGACCAGACAAATAGAGAGTGGACTAGACAAAAAGAGAGTGGACCAGACAAAGAGAGAGTGGACCAGACAAAGAGAGAGTGGACCAGACAAAGAGAGATTGGAACAGACAAAGAGAGAGTGGACTAGACAAAGAGAGAGTGGACCAGACAAAGAGAGAGTGGGCTAGACAAAGAGAGAGTGGACCAAACAAAGAGAGAGTGGACCAGACAAAGAGAGAGTGGACCAGACAAAGAGTGAGTGGACCAGACAAAAAGAGAGTTACCATAGAAAGAGAGAGTTACCATAGAAAGAGAGAGTGGACTAGACAAAGAGAGAGTGGACCAGACAAAGAGAGAGTGGACCAGACAAAGAGAGAGTTGAGCAGACAAAGAGAGAGTGGACCAGACAAAGAGAGAGTAGACTAGACAAAGAGAGAGTGGACCAGACAAAAAGAGAGTTACCATAGAAAGAGAGAGTGGACTAGACAAAGAGAGAGTGGACTATACAAAGAGAGAGTGGACCAGACAAATAGAGAGTGGACCAGACAAAGAGAGAGTAGACTAGACAAAGAGATAGTGGACCAGACAAAGAGAGAGTGGACCAGACAAAGAAAGAGTGGACCAGACACAGAGAGAGTGGACCAGACAAAGAGAGAGTGGACCAGACAAAGAGAGAGTGGACCAGACAAAGAGAGAGTAGACCAGACAAATAGAGAGTGGACTAGACAAAGAGAGAGAGAGTGAAGCAGATAAAGAGATAGTGGACCAGACAAAGAGAGAGTGAACCAGTTAAAGAGATAGTGGACCAGACAAAGAGAGAGTGAACCAGATAAAGAGATAGTGGACCAGACAAAGAGAGAGTGAACCAGACAAAGAGAGAGTGGACTAGACAAAGAATGAGTGAACCAGATAAAGAGATAGTGGACCAGACAAAGAGAGAGTGAACCAGATAAAGAGATAGTGGACCAGACAAAGAGAGAGTGAACCAGATAAAGAGATAGTGGACCAGACAAAGAGAGAGTGAACCAGATAAAGGATAGCGGACCAGACAAAGAGAGAGGAGTGGACCAGACAAATAGAGAGTGGACTAGACAAAGAGAGAGTGGACCAGATAAAGAGAGAAGAGTGGACCAGACAAATAAAGAGTGGACTAGACAAAGAGAGAGTGGACCAGACAAATAGAGAGTGGACTAGACAAAGAGAGAGTGGACCAGATAAAGAGAGAGGAGTGGACCAGACAAATAGAGAGTGGACTAGACAAAAAGAGAGTGGACCAGACAAAGAGAGAGTGGACCAGACAAAGAGAGAGTGGACCAGACAAAGAGAGATTGGAACAGACAAAGAGAGAGTGGACTAGACAAAGAGAGAGTTACCATAGAAAGAGAGAGTGGACTAGACAAAGAGAGAGTGGACCAGACAAAGAGAGAGTGGACTAGACAAAGAGAGAGTGGACCAGACAAAGAGAGAGTGGACTAGACAAAGAGAGAGTGGACCAAACAAAGAGAGAGTGGACCAGACAAAGAGAGAGTGGACCAGACAAAGAGAGAGTGGACCAGACAAAAAGAGAGTTACCATAGAAAGAGAGAGTTACCATAGAAAGAGAGAGTGGACTAGACAAAGAGAGAGTGGACCAGACAAAGAGAGAGTGGACCAGACAAAGAGAGAGTTGAGCAGACAAAGAGAGAGTGGACCAGACAAAGAGAGAGTAGACTAGACAAAGAGAGAGTGGACCAGACAATGAGAGAGGAGTGGACCAGACAAATAGAGAGTGGACTAGACAAAGAGAGAGTGGACCAGATAAAGAGAGAGGAGTGGACCAGACAAATAGAGAGTGGACTAGACAAAAAGAGAGTGGACCAGACAAAGAGAGAGTGGACCAGACAAAGAGAGAGTGGACCAGACAAAGAGAGATTGGAACAGACAAAGAGAGAGTGGACTAGACAAAGAGAGAGTGGACCAGACAAAGAGAGAGTGGGCTAGACAAAGAGAGAGTGGACCAAACAAAGAGAGAGTGGACCAGACAAAGAGAGAGTGGACCAGACAAAGAGTGAGTGGACCAGACAAAAAGAGAGTTACCATAGAAAGAGAGAGTTACCATAGAAAGAGAGAGTGGACTAGACAAAGAGAGAGTGGACCAGACAAAGAGAGAGTGGACCAGACAAAGAGAGAGTTGAGCAGACAAAGAGAGAGTGGACCAGACAAAGAGAGAGTAGACTAGACAAAGAGAGAGTGGACCAGACAAAAAGAGAGTTACCATAGAAAGAGAGAGTGGACTAGACAAAGAGAGAGTGGACTAGACAAAGAGAGAGTGGACCAGACAAATAGAGAGTGGACCAGACAAAGAGAGAGTAGACTAGACAAAGAGATAGTGGACCAGACAAAGAGAGAGTGGACCAGACAAAGAAAGAGTGGACCAGACACAGAGAGAGTGGACCAGACAAAGAGAGAGTGGACCAGACAAAGAGAGAGTGGACCAGACAAAGAGAGAGTAGACCAGACAAATAGAGAGTGGACTAGACAAAGAGAGAGAGAGAGTGAAGCAGATAAAGAGATAGTGGACCAGACAAAGAGAGAGTGAACCAGTTAAAGAGATAGTGGACCAGACAAAGAGAGAGTGAACCAGATAAAGAGATAGTGGACCAGACAAAGAGAGAGTGAACCAGACAAAGAGAGAGTGGACTAGACAAAGAATGAGTGAACCAGATAAAGAGATAGTGGACCAGACAAAGAGAGAGTGAACCAGATAAAGAGATAGTGGACCAGACAAAGAGAGAGTGAACCAGATAAAGAGATAGTGGACCAGACAAAGAGAGAGTGAACCAGATAAAGGATAGCGGACCAGACAAAGAGAGAGGAGTGGACCAGACAAATAGAGAGTGGACTAGACAAAGAGAGAGTGGACCAGATAAAGAGAGAAGAGTGGACCAGACAAATAAAGAGTGGACTAGACAAAGAGAGAGTGGACCAGACAAATAGAGAGTGGACTAGACAAAGAGAGAGTGGACCAGATAAAGAGAGAGGAGTGGACCAGACAAATAGAGAGTGGACTAGACAAAAAGAGAGTGGACCAGACAAAGAGAGAGTGGACCAGACAAAGAGAGAGTGGACCAGACAAAGAGAGATTGGAACAGACAAAGAGAGAGTGGACTAGACAAAGAGAGAGTTACCATAGAAAGAGAGAGTGGACTAGACAAAGAGAGAGTGGACCAGACAAAGAGAGAGTGGACTAGACAAAGAGAGAGTGGACCAGACAAAGAGAGAGTGGACTAGACAAAGAGAGAGTGGACCAAACAAAGAGAGAGTGGACCAGACAAAGAGAGAGTGGACCAGACAAAGAGAGAGTGGACCAGACAAAAAGAGAGTTACCATAGAAAGAGAGAGTTACCATAGAAAGAGAGAGTGGACTAGACAAAGAGAGAGTGGACCAGACAAAGAGAGAGTGGACCAGACAAAGAGAGAGTTGAGCAGACAAAGAGAGAGTGGACCAGACAAAGAGAGAGTAGACTAGACAAAGAGAGAGTGGACCAGACAAAAAGAGAGTTACCATAGAAAGAGAGAGTGGACTAGACAAAGAGAGAGTGGACTAGACAAAGAGAGAGTGGACCAGACAAAGAGAGAGTGGACCAGACAAAGAGAGAGTAGACTAGACAAAGAGATAGTGGACCAGACAAAGAGAGAGTGGACCAGACAAAGAAAGAGTGGACCAGACACAGAGAGAGTGGACCAGACAAAGAGAGAGTGGACCAGACAAAGAGAGAGTGGACCAGACAAAGAGAGAGTAGACCAGACAAATAGAGAGTGGACTAGACAAAGAGAGAGAGAGTGAAGCAGATAAAGAGATAGTGGACCAGACAAAGAGAGAGTGAACCAGTTAAAGAGATAGTGGACCAGACAAAGAGAGAGTGAACCAGATAAAGAGATAGTGGACCAGACAAAGAGAGAGTGAACCAGACAAAGAGAGAGTGGACTAGACAAAGAATGAGTGAACCAGATAAAGAGATAGTGGACCAGACAAAGAGAGAGTGAACCAGATAAAGAGATAGTGGACCAGACAAAGAGAGAGTGAACCAGATAAAGAGATAGTGGACCAGACAAAGAGAGAGTGAACCAGATAAAGGATAGCGGACCAGACAAAGAGAGAGGAGTGGACCAGACAAATAGAGAGTGGACTAGACAAAGAGAGAGTGGACCAGATAAAGAGAGAGGAGTGGACCAGACAAATAGAGAGTGGACTAGACAAAGAGAGAGTGGACCAGACAAATAGAGAGTGGACTAGACAAAGAGAGAGTGGACCAGACAATGAGAGAGGAGTGGACCAGACAAATAGAGAGTGGACTAGACAAAGAGAGAGTGGACCAGATAAAGAGATAGTGAACCAGATAAAGAGATAGTGGAACAGACAAAGAGAGAGTGGACCTATGCAAATTGATAGTCAATGGCGTGAAGAGTTGTTAGAGAATCAGAAGGCAAATCATGGTGTCTCCAGATGAAGTCAAGTGATGATCATATGAGGAACAATGACGAAGATGGGGGAGAGACGAGAAGATGATAGACGAGTGGAAGTATATGTGTACATACGTGTGTTTGACTCGGCGTATGTGCCTTTGTATTCTGACGTCATGAACTGTCGAGTTAGAGATGTCTTGCCCACACCTGGGGCACCCATCATGAAGACTCTGGGACAGAGAAGGGGGAGGGTATTAGAAGGTGGATGCTAGGCGTGGCGTTAATTTGATTGACAGAGGGACATTATGTTAGTGGTTAACGGGACATTAGGTTAGCGGTTAACGGGACATTATGTCAGCGGATGACGGGACATTATTTGATGACTGCTGAGAACGTTAAGCTAAATCAATGTGTGGAGAATATTTGACATAACAATCGGGACATTAGATTAAATGAGTGGGGACATTAGATTAAATGAGTGGGGACATTAGATTTTCTGTTAATGGTGGGGTCACTGTATTTTCAGTTAGTGGTGGGGACATTATATTTTCTGTAAGTGGGGACATTATATTTTCTGTAAGTGCGGACATTAGATTTTCAGTTAGTGGTGGGGACATTATATTTTCTGTTAGTGGGGACATTCTATTTTCTCTTAGTGGGGACATTAGATGTTCTATTAGTGGGGACATTAGATGTTCTATTAGTGGGGACATTAGATGTTTTTATTAGTGGGGACATTAGATGTTCTGTTAATGGGGACATTATATTTTCTGTTAGTGGGGACATTATATTTTCTCTTAGTGGGGACATTAGATGTTCTGTTAGTGGGGACATTAGATGTTCTGTTGGTGGGGACATTAGATGTTCTATTAGTGGGGGCATTATATTTTCTCTTAGTGGGACATTATATTTTCTCTTAGTGGGACATTATATTTTCTCTTAGTGGGACATTATATTTTCTCTTAGTGGTGAAATTCAGTGCTCCATTACTGAGACAACACGCATGTACGGAAGCGGTGATTTGTTTCTGCCCTGCTGCAACGTCATCATGTGCACTTTATACAACCTCAAAACCACTTGAGCTTACATTTACTGTTGCATGAAATCAGTCTGCTTCTCTACTTTATTTTTTTTAAATTAATTACTACTATTAATACTACTACTGATTTTGTTACTACTACTATCTACCTACTATCTACCTACTATCTACATACTATCTACCTACTATCTACCTACTATCTACCTACTATCTACCTACTATCTACCTACTATCTACATACTATCTATCTACTATCTACCTACTATCTACCTACTATCAACATACTATCTACCTACTATCTACATACTATCTACCTACTATCTACCTACTATCTACCTACTATCTACCTACTATCTACCTACTATCTACCTACTATCTACATACTATCTACCTACTATCTACCTACTATCTACATACTATCTACCTACTATCTACATACTATCTACCTACTATCTACATACTATCTACCTACTATCTACCTACTATTTACCTACTATCTACCTACTAAAACTGCTATTTGTATTTCTTCTTATTATTATTCTTCTTTCCTTCCTCATCTGCCTTTCAGCGTCGAGGGGAGATACAATTTGCGGTCTCTTGCCCTTCTGTTCGCCTCTGCTGCTGTTATGTTTCCTAGTGTTTCTAATATTCCATCAATCCATCTTTTGCTCTTCTGTTGGCATCTCCTGCTGTTATGTTTCCTAGTGCTTCTAATATTCCATCAATCCATCTTTTGCTCTTCTGTTCGCCTCTGCTGCTGTTATGTTTCCTAGTGCTTCTAATATTCCATCAATCCATCTTTTGCTCTTCTGTTCGCCTCTGCTGCTGTTATGTTTCCTAGTGCTTCTAATATTCCATCAATCCATCTTTTGCTCTTCTGTTCGCCTCTGCTGCTGTTATGTTTCCTAGTGCTTCTAATATTCCATCAATCCATCTTTTGCTTTTCTGTTCGCCTCTGCTGCTGTTATGTTTCCTAGTGCTTCTAATATTCCATCAATCCATCTTTTGCTTTTCTGTTCGCCTCTGCTGCTGTTATGTTTCCTAGTGCTTCTAATATTCCATCAATCCATCTTTTGCTCTTCTGTTCGCCTCTGCTGCTGTTATGTTTCCTAGTGCTTCTAATATTCCATCAATCCATCTTTTGCTCTTCTGTTCGCCTCTGCTGCTGTTATGTTTCCTAGTGCTTCTAATATTCCATTGATCCATCTTTTCGTGGTCGACCATTGGGTCTGGCATTCCAACAACGTTTATTGAAGGTTCGTTGTGTTGTGTTTTGATCTTTCTGTTGTGTTACGTGGCTAAACAATTTTATCTGTTGTTTCTTTATATATTCTATGACGGAGCCTATTTTTGCTGTTACTACAATAACTACCACCAATATCACCACCACCATCAAAACTATTACCACCACCATCACCACTATTACCACCACTATTACCACCACCACTATCATCACCACCATCACCACTATTACTATCACCATTATTATCACCACCATCATCACTATTACTATCACCATTATTATCACCACCATCACCACTATTACCACAACCACTATTATCACCACCATCACCACTATTACTATCACCACCATCACCACTATTACTATCACCACTATTACCACCACTACTATTATCACCACCATCACCACTATTACTATCACCACTATTATCACCACCATCACCACTATTACTATCACCACTATTACTATCACCACTATTACTATCACCACTATTACCACCAACACTATTATCACCACCATCACCACTATTACTATCACCAATATTATCACCACCATCACCACTATTACTATCACCACTATTACTATCACCACTATTACCACCAACACTATTATCACCACCATCACCACTATTACTATCACCATTATTATCACCACCATCACCACTATTACCACCACCACTATTATCACCACTATTATCACCACTATTACCACCACCACTATTATCACCACCATCACCACTATTACCACCACCACTATTATCACCACCATCACCACTATTACTATCACCACTATTACTATCACCACTATTACTATCACCAATATATCACCACCATCACCACTATTACTATCACCACTATTACTATCACCACTATTACTATCACCAATATTATCACCACCATCACCACTATTACTATCACCACTATTACTATCACCAATATTATCACCACCATCACCACTATTACTATCACCACTATTACTATCACCACTATTACTATCACCAATATTATCACCACCATCACCACTATTACTATCACCACTATTACCACCACCACTATTATCACCACCATCACCACTATTACTATCACCATTATTATCACCACCATCACCACTATTACCACCACAACTATTATCACCACTATTACCACCACCACTATTATCACCACCATCACCACTATTACCACCACCACTATTATCACCACCATCACCACTATTACTATCACCACTATTACTATCACCAATATTATCACCACCATCACCACTATTACTATCACCACTATTACTATCACCACTATTACCACCAACACTATTATCACCACCATCACCACTATTACTATCACCATTATTATCACCACCATCACCACTATTACCACCACCACTATTATCACCACCATCACCTCTATTACTATCACCACTATTATCACCACTATTACCAACACCACTATTATCACCACCATCACCACTATTACCACCACCACTATTATCACCACTATTACCACCACCACTATTATCACCACCATCACCACTATTACTATCACCACTATTATCACCACTATTACCACCACCACTATTATCACCACCATCACCACTATTACCACCACCACTATTATCACCACTATTACCACCACCACTATTATCACCACCATCACCACTATTACTATCACCACTATTATCACCACTATTACCACCACCACTATTATCACCACCATCACCACTATTACTATCACCACTATTATCACCACCACCACTATTACCTTTGTAGTCTACAACCAAACAAGCCGCTATTGTTTACTAAATGCAAATATCGTTATCAAAAATTACATCACTGAACCTGCAAGCGACTATTAGGACTCTTTCATTATTGTCCATAATGCGCTTCTATAAAACAGTAATTCAATAAAACACTCCTAATAAACCTTTCCCACGCACTGCTCTCGTCTTGTGAGCATGTTTGTTGATAAGGTTTTAACTTTGCTCTTTCATCAACATTATTTTAAAATTGAAACTCGTTTAACTGTGAGTAACGTCCACATTCCAATGGAGGTATTTGACACCTGTCTCTTGCAGGTGTTGTTAATGGTGTGTCACAGGTGTGCTACCTATAAACTTGGAGGTCGGGGTTGGCAGCTGGCGCCTGTGATCCCTGCGATCCACTTTCGTTGGAGACATGCCGGGATCTCATGGGAGACTTCTTGACTCGTTCGCTGATCGATCCAGCACTTCCGGTGGAGGTGAGGCTGTGGAGTATGAGTGGATTTGTTTTATTTGTAGATCTGGTGGAGCATTATCTTTGTTAAATATAAGACTGGAGACAGAGGAGATTTGGAGGAGAAAGGTTTTTTATGGAGAAATGGATGATTTGGCAGAGAAATATAGTCAATTAGGTGTACAAGTAGTTACGGTAAATAAGAGACGTTTAGTAAATAGATAGAATATCTGACGGAGAAGGGGAGAATTGGTGGATAAAGGGGAGAATTGGTGGATGAAGGAGAGAATTGGTGGATAAAGGGGAGAATTGGTGGATAAAGGAGAGAATTGGTGGATGAAGGGGAGAATTGGTGGATAAAGGGAGAATTGGTGGATAAAGGGGAGAATTGGTGGATGAAGGAGAGAATTGGTGGATAAAGGGGAGAATTGGTGGATGAAGGAGAGAATTGGTGGATGAAGGAGAGAATTGGTGGATAAAGGGGAGAATTGGTGGATAAAGGGGAGAATTGGTGGATAAAGGGGAGAATTGGTGGATGAAGGAGAGAATTGGTGGATGAAGGGGAGAATTGGTGGATAAAGGGGAGAATTGGTGGATGAAGGAGAGAATTGGTGGATAAAGGGGAGAATTGGTGGATGAAGGAGAGAATTGGTGGATAAAGGGGAGAATTGGTGGATAAAGGAGAGAATTGGTGGATAAAGGGGAGAATTGGTGGATGAAGGAGAGAATTGGTGGATAAAGGGGAGAATTGGTGGATGAAGGGGAGAATTGGTGGATGAAGGAGAGAATTGGTGGATGAAGGAGAGAATTGGTGGATGAAGGAGAGAATTGGTGGATGAAGGAGAGAATTGGTGGATAAAGGAGAGAATTGGTGGATAAAGGGGAGAATTGGTGGATGAAGGAGAGAATTGGTGGATAAAGGGGAGAATTGGTGGATAAAGGAGAGAATTGGTGGATAAAGGGGAGAATTGGTGGATGAAGGAGAGAATTGGTGGATAAAGGGGAGAATTGGTGGATGAAGGAGAGAAGTAATGGACATGATTCATTGTTATATGAATAGACAGACAGACAGACCAGACATACAGACAGACAGACAAACCAGACAGACCAGACCAGACAGACAGACATGAAGGTTTACAAGTAGGGAGGTAAGGGGTATGATTCATGGTTATGTGAATAGACAGACAGGTAACCTGATTGGCTGTTGGATAGATGAACGGATGCAAGGACGGGCAGACAGAGTGTCAGATTAATAACAAATAGACAGACATGCATGTAGGCTAATATGTTGTTGGGTAGATCAGAAGGAAGGCAGACAAACTGATAATGAGAGACATAGAACCTGACATAAACGCAGGCAGGTATACACTTAAACGTTAAGACAGACAGACAAACAGATAGGCAAGCAAGTAAACTTTTAGTCATTCAGACAAACAGGCAAATAAATAGACAAGAAATTGCGACAGAGAAACAACAAGACAAACAGACAGCGAGGCAGACAAACAGAATTACAATGAGACAGACAAACAGAATTACAATGAGACAGACAAACAGAATTACAACGAAACAGACAAATAAGCAATTAGGTAAACAGCATAAACAGATGAGACACCTGTTGGAAGACTTCTTGTAGGAATCCCCATGATTGACCAGCCCCTTGGCTGTTGTCTTGAACGAGCGAACACGCTGCACTCGCCCAGTGTCCGGCATGTACAGCGGATCTAGGCAAACCAAGATCAAACAAAAAGGAATACAAATGAAATGGCTGCTTTTTGTGTGTAAATTATATTTTTTTTTATTTTTATTTATTTTTCATAACTTGGAAGGATAAAGTGACAAACTTGGAGGTCATGACTCGCACAGGCCTGCCGAACATCTACACGCTGCTCAAACAATGAAGGTTACCCTGGTTTAGCCACGTAGGTCGTATAAATGATGGCCGCATACCAAAATATATACTCTATGGGCAACTAGCAGATGGCAAAAGGAATAGGGGGAGCCCAAAACTTCGATTTGTAGACGTGTGTAAACGTGAAGACTCTGAACATAAAACCCTGCAGCCTGGGAAGACATAGCTACAGACCGCAATTTTTGGAGACACACTCTAAAGCTCCAACTGAAACATGAAGCAGTCAGTTTCATAGAAAAAGAGAATACACCGAGAAAGACACTAAAATAAAACATTACTAGGGGCGCTGAAAAATCAATAGTCAACTACGACTGACGGAGGCTACTACTACTATTACTACTACCACCACCACCACCACCACCACTACTACTACTACTACCACCACCACGTCACTACTACTAATACTACTACTACTAATACTATTACTACTATTACCACGTCACTACTACTACTAATAATAATATTACTACTATTACAATGTCACTACTACTACTACTACTACTACTACTACTACTACTACTACTACTACCACCACGTCACTACTACTACTAATACTATTACTACTATTACCACGTCACTACTACTACTAATAATAATATTACTACTATTACAATGTCACTACTACTACTACTACTACTACTAATACTAATACTATTACTACTATTACCACGTCACTACTACTACTACTACTACTACTACTACTAATACTATTACTACTATTACCACGTCACTACTACTACTACTACTACTACTACTAATACTATTACTACGTCACTACTACTACTACTACTACTACTGCTATTACTACGTCACTACTACTACTACTACTACTACTAATACTAATACTATTACTACTATTACCACGTCACTACTACTACTACTACTACTACTAATACTATTACTACGTCACTACTACAACTACTACTACTATTACTACGTCACTACTACTACTACTACTACTACTATTACTACGTCACTACTACTACTACTACTATTACTACGTCACTACTACTACTACTACTACTGCTATTACTACGTCACTACTACTACTACTACTACTACTACTACTACTATTACTACGTCACTACTACTACTACTACTACTACTATTATTACTACGTCACTACTACTACTACTACTGCTATTACTACGTCACTACTACAACTACTACTACTATTACTACGTCACTACTACTACTACTATTACTACGTCACTACTACTACTACTATTACTACGTCACTACTACTACTACTATTATTACTACGTCACTACTACTACTACTACTACTACTACTACTACTACTATTACTACGTCACTACTACTACTACTGCTATTACCACGTCACTACTACTACTACTACTACTACTACTACTACTATTATTACTACGTCACTACTACTACTACTACTACTGCTATTACTACGTCACTACTACTACTACTACTACTATTACTACGTCACTACTACTACTACTACTGCTATTACTACGTCACTACTACTACTACTACTATTACTACGTCACTACTACTACTACTACTACTAATACTATTACTACGTCACTACTACAACTATTGACCTTTCGAGCCGTAACCGGCCCATAGGGCTTAGACCAAGATACACCTTCTCCTATATGAATTTTTGTTCTAGCAGTTTTCTTTTAAAGATATTTTATCAAATCTCGCCATCTGTCTCTGTTCTGTGCAAGCAGTTCTATCTCATTGAGGGAGCCGATTCCTGCTGCTCTTGCCTCTCTCATCAATGTTCTTCTCAGTGTCTCCCTGGGTCTTCCTCTTTTTCTTTTACCTGTTGTTTCCCATATGAGGGCTTGCTTTGCTATTCGATTATTATCTCTTCTCATCACATGTCCAACGTATGACCATCGTCTTTTCTTTATTACTGAAGATATTAGTGGTTGATTGGCGATTTCTCTAATTTCCTCGTTTGTTTTGAATTCGTTCCATTCTATACCAAGTATTTTCCTTAGACATTTATTTTCGAATGCGTTCAACTTTGTTTCTATATCTCTTGTTGTTTTCCAGCTTTCACACGCATACGTAAGGGTTGATAGTACATTTGATTTGAATAGCCTAAGTTTTGTGTTTGTGCTAATGAGTTTTGATTTCCACAACTTTTCAAGGCTTCTGAAAGACATTGCTGCTTTAGCCAGTCTGATTCTAATTTCTTTGCTCGTATCCCCTTCTCGATCAATGTGACTTCCAAGATAGATGAAGTGATCGATCTCTTCTACTACAACTACTACTACTATTATTACTACGTCACTACTACTACTACTACTACTACTATTACTACGTCACTACTACAACTACTACTACTATTATTACTACGTCACTACTACTACTACTACTAATACTATTACTACGTCACTACTACTACTACTACTATTATTACTACGTCACTACTACTACTACTATTATTACTACGTCACTACTACTACTACTACTATTACTACGTCACTACTACTACTACTACTATTACTACGTCACTACTACTACTACTACTACTGCTATTACTACGTCACTACTACTACTACTACTACTACTACTACTATTACTACGTCACTACTACTACTACTACTACTATTATTACTACGTCACTACTACTACTACTACTGCTATTACTACGTCACTACTACAACTACTACTACTATTACTACGTCACTACTACTACTACTATTACTACGTCACTACTACTACTACTACTACTATTACTACGTCACTACTACTACTACTACTACTATTATTACTACGTCACTACTACTACTACTACTACTACTACTACTACTATTACTACGTCACTACTACTACTACTGCTATTACTACGTCACTACTACTACTACTACTACTACTACTACTACTATTATTACTACGTCACTACTACTACTACTACTACTGCTATTACTACGTCACTACTACTACTACTACTACTACTACTATTACTACGTCACTACTACTACTACTACTGCTATTACTACGTCACTACTACTACTACTACTATTACTACGTCACTACTACTACTACTACTACTACTAATACTATTACTACGTCACTACTACAACTACTACTACTATTATTACTACGTCACTACTACTACTACTATTACTACGTCACTACTACAACTACTACTACTATTATTACTACGTCACTACTACTACTACTACTAATACTATTACTACGTCACTACTACTACTACTACTATTATTACTACGTCACTACTACTACTACTATTATTACTACGTCACTACTACTACTACTGCTATTACTACGTCACTACTACTACTACTACTACTACTATTATTACTACGTCACTACTACTACTACTACTACTACTACTATTACTACGTCACTACTACTACTACTACTACTACTACTACTATTACTACGTCACTACTACTACTACTACTACTACTACTACTACTATTACTACGTCACTACTACTACTACTACTACTACTATTACTACGTCACTACTACTACTACTACTACTACTACTATTACTACGTCACTACTACTACTACTACTACTACTGCTATTACTACGTCACTACTACTACTACTACTATTACTACGTCACTACTACTACTACTACTATTACTACGTCACTACTACTACTACTACTATTACTACGTCACTACTACTACTACTACTACTGCTATTACTACGTCACTACTACTACTACTACTACTACTACTACTACTACTATTACTACTATATTTGAAAGTAAGACAACACAAAGAACATTAGAGGCAGCTGAGATGTGGTTTATCAAAAGAATGCTACGAATTCCATGGATAACAAGTACAAATGAAGAATATTTAAAACGAGCTGAAGAAACCAGAAATATCAAAATCATAAGGAAGAGACAATCTACATGTATTGGGCATGTGATGTGAAAAGAAGGTATTGAGAATGCTATAATAACAGGCAGAATGAATGGAAAGAGGAGCAGAGGAAACCCAAGAGAGAAAATATTGAACAGCTTATCCAAATGATATAATAAAATATCAGCGTGTGAAATTAAGACATGTATGAAGGACCGAGTGATGTGGAGAGAGGAGACAAATAATAATAAATGAATATTATTATAGAGGGAAACTTCCGAGGCGATAATCAGTGAATCAGTTCAGAGGAAGAGGTATGTTTACAGCACTCGGAAAAAATGACAAATAATCAACAACAGAAAAAAAATAGAAAAAAAATATGGACCAAGACAGGATCGAACCCGTACTCAGTGGCACAGCGCCTTGCCACGAAAAGCCAAACGCTAGGGAACACTTCTAGTTAGCTGAGTGGCAGTGTTCCCTAGCGTTTGGCTTTTCGTGGCAAGGCGCTGTGTCACTGAGTACGGGTTCGATCCTGCCTTGGTCCATATTTTTTTCTGTTGTTGATTATTTGTCATTTTTTCCGAGTGTGCAAACATACCTCTTCCTCTGATGTGGAGAGAGATAGTCCCCTACGCCAACTGGCATGGCACCTGATAATAATGATGATGATTCTATATTACATTTTTTTTTCATAATGTAATTTAGAGCAAAGTAATCGAAAAGTAATCATCGTTTCTTTCTATTGATGTGTTCGTCTGGTCGCTACTGAATGGATGAGGCGTTCCTTCCGTCTGACGTTTCAAGATGGCGCGGTCATGTTTGCGTCAACGCTCACTGTTACGTTTTTTGAGCCGGAAAGATGGTTAACTCTATCTTTCCAATGCAGATCTGTGTATAGATAAAAAGTTCCACTGTTGGGAACTTCCCCGGTGAAGCGGAGTACATGCATGTGATCTGAAATCCTCTACAGTGTGTGTGATAGTGTGTTCTGTGTTGATTGCAATATACGTCATCGTTGGAATACCGGTCAATATGACGGTTAGGCGTCAGGAACTTTTAATTGCTGTGTCTGAAAAGTGTTCCTTGTTGCAGTTTCCGCATATTCCAAGTCCAGCTTGCTGCAGGAGCTACTGAGTTAAGTGCTCTGTGCACACCGTGAGCTGTGTGTATCATCCGTGTTGATCATGTTTCGATATTCCAATGGTTTACGATGAATGCTGATATCGTATGACAGGGAACAGTTGGCTGTGTTCACTTTCTGTGCAGTTTCGCCTTATGTCTTTTGGCGTGTGCTGAGACTGCTATAATGGGGACTACAGCTACCTTTCTTTGTTTTGGAGATGAGTTAGTAATTCGGATGATTCCACTGGCACGGACGGTTGAGCAATTATGGATTTTAATTCGTTTGCTGTGATACCGTGACCATAACCATAACCATAACCATAACCATAACCATAACGTCTGACGTTCTTCAGAGGACGTTAAGTGGGCGTGGATGCGTTGTCTTGTGGTTTATTTGTGGCTTTTGGCCCCACACATCCGACTTCAGCACACTATATTTGTGTACGGAGTTGCCTCCCCTCTTCGAACCCTACTCGCTTGGTCAGACAAAAGTGGATGTTTCCGGGAGCATTGTGGTGATATGACGTTATCTCTCTCTCTCTCTCTCTGCGATCAGGACTCAATCAGAGTAGGATTCCAGACTCCCACATGAAGTCAGCTGTCAGGTTAAGTGTGTTGATCGCCCCCACAGACAGAACGTCACATTGAGAGTCCGCCAGATCCACTCTGACTGAACACCCGTTAATACGTTGCACTGTGTTCTGCGCCAGTGGCCCAGTGCATCCGATTTCAGCCAGCATTTTTTCAGGTTTGCTTTCCTTAGCCTTTGATTGTCCCCAATCTTCCTGCAAGGCAGCAGATTGTCTTTTCTGTAGGGGGATTCTGCCCTTAGATGGTCTACCCTCCCAGGTTTACGAGCACCATCTGCCCGAGTCACTAGAGGTGACTAACACAGACATGCACTGACGTTATCTGTCAATAGCTCACGTAGCTAATGACGTCACACGCTTTTTGTGGTCCCGTTCAGAGAAGTAAAAGAAAAAATGAAAGTGTCCCCGTCACGCCAAGTGACGTATAGGGAATATGGTGTTAGTGACCATAATTTTTACAGACCTTCAGCACATGATTTTTGGGGTAATGTGGTCGGTATTACGCTCGTGCCGCTTCACTTTCCCAGAAAAAAAATCCGGTACCCATTAAAGGCTGGGTGACCCGGAGGCCGTCGGTTGGGATCGAACCCTACCTCTTGTCCTTTGTAGTCCAGTTCACTAACCACTGCTCAGCGGGCAGGATCTATATTTAGTTGACGATGATCAGTCTATGCATGTGAAGCATAGATCCGATAGACTGCGCGGCTGAAACTGAAAAGTTCAGAACGCGGGCTTTCTATATTGTTGTTGATGGATAGACAGACAAGTTTAGGAGGAGAGTAGCGTGAAGGTTTGGCTGCTGGTCTCACAAACAGAAGGTAGACAAGCCAACTTTGGATCGATTTGTGTGTGTGATTTTTTTTCTTTTTTTTTTTTTTCTAGTGATCCCAGATCACAGAGTAGGTTAGATCGAGTGTCTAGTAATAACGGAAACGAACGATACCAAGCTCAAGTTGAGAACCCTTGGTAGCTGAAAAATGGAAATGCTACATGCCGCTGTCAGGTCACATTACAACAAAAAAAAAGAACAAAAAAAAGCTATGTAAAAATCATCATCTTCACAGCAACTAAGATAGATATTTTCATAAAATTACTCGTGCTGTTTGGGGAGGGCAGGGGGTTACCCCACTCTATCTAAACAATCTTCATCCCAACGTTGTGCTGCCTATGCCAGACCTGGACCCTGTATGCAAGAAAAATAAAAAAAATAACCTCGACTGAGATGAAATGTATTAGAAGCATGACATAGAATACAAGAAACAACAGATACAATGGTTCGGCCACGTGATAAGACAGATAGATAAAAATGCAATATAAGTAGCTTTTAATAAACGTTGTAAGAACACCAGAAAAAACAGGGCGAATCACGAAAAAGATGGAATGATGGAATATTAGAAACACTAGGAAATAGCAGCAGGCGAGGCGAACAGAAGAGCAATAGATGGATTGATGGAATATTAGAAACACTAGGAAACATACCAGCAGGAGAGGCGAACAGAAGAACAAAAGATGGATTGATGGAATATTATAAACACTAGGAAACATACCAGCAGGAGAGGCGAACAGAAGAACAAAAGATGGATTGATGGAATATTAGAAACACTAGGAAACATAACAGCAGGAGAGACCAATAGAAGAACAAAAGACCACAAACTATATCTCAGTCGACGCTGAAAGGCAAATAAATAAGGAAAGAAAAAGAGAACGAACATCCAAGTGTCTACATCTGTGAGACAAAAACAGGTTCCGATGTCCCCAGGGTTGATGGAGTGTTAGCTACAATGGTATGTTTGGTCCAATCTTGAACAGTTCTTGAAAAACAAGAACACATAAACAAGAACAAGAAATCAAGAACAATGTCATGTACATACCGACCGTGTAAAGAACGTAAAGGAAGAAACAGTAATTTGAAAGTAAAAACAGAACTGGTATTTAAAAAAAACTAAACAAATTATTATTATTTATTTTCCTGTGAAGTGATGAATTACTCGTTAACGAAGTGCCAGATAATCGGTTACTTGGCGCGTTTTCTTTGTATGTTCTGGCAACTGCGAGAGTCCCTGGCACGAGATGAGACAGTGCAAGTCACAAACAGCTTCCCAGTTATGGTCGTTAGAATCTTCGACATGCGCACAACCGATTGAACATACTTCCTTCACTGCTCATCTGGGGAACGTCCAGTGGCGAAGTATTTAGGACTCAGGACAGGACGCCCACAATGACCGCTTCTTCTTCTTCTTCTTCTTCTTCTACCTTTTAGCTCCCAGTGGAGCATAGGTCTTCAACAAAAACTTTCCAAGTCGTTCTGTTTTTTGCCATTCTTTTAAGATCATTCCATGTCTTCCCCATCATCTTCATCTCTGCTTCGATCTGTCTATCCAAGAATTCTTTGGTCTTCCTCTTTGTCTTTTCCCCTGGGGATTCCAAAAAAGGGCCTGTTGTGTAATACTCTCAGTTGGCTTCCGTAGTGTGTGTTCTATCCATCGCCATCGTCTTCGCTGTATCTCTTTATCCACTGGTATTTGACTGGTACATTTCCATAATTCCACGTTAGTGACTTTGTCCTGCCATTTCCATCCCTTTATTCTTCGTAAGCATCCATTAATGAAAGTCTGTACCTTCGTGATTGTCAATTTTGTTGCTTCTTAATACAGCATTAATGCAAACATCTGCGATTTCTCTAAAAGTATTCTCTAACGATTATGACATAAGCAAATGTCAACGTATGATCTCAAACATAAGCTGGAAGGAATACGTTAGAACAGACAAGAGAGGAATCAAAACAAGAATACGTGTCGAGCTTTATAGAAGAAGAAAATACATCGGTCATGTGCTGAGAATGAATGAAGAAAGACTTCTCCGTCAGGCATTCATGTGGGAACCATCTGGTAACAGAAAACAGGGCAGACCAAGAGAATCGCTCAGCAGAACAATTACTAGGGGAGGCTCAGCCATGGGACTAAGTAACAATCAAGAACTACAAGAACTAGCAACAAATTGTCAATCATGGAGAACTATGACTTCGGCCCTGTGTGCCGTCTTCGGCCCTGAGAGGAAAATGAATGAATGCTTGAATGAATGAATGATTAAATGAATGATTATGACACTAGAAACTGACCAATGATGTACGTTTGTTATTGTACATCCACATTATGTGGTGCCAATTCAAACAAACAGTAGTGGAGCATGGACAAATAGATCTTTGGAGGCTTATATATCATAAGATGACAGCTTTATGTCATATAATGAAACAAAGAAAATCAACATCAACAAAACAGAAATCATGAACATCTCTGAAACAGAACATGAACATAACTATAGAAGGCAGGCAACTAAAACAGAACATGAACATAACTATAGAAGGCAGGCAACTAAAACAGAACATGAACATAACTATAGAAGGCAGGCAACTAAAACAGAACATCAACATAACTATAGAAGGCAGGCAACTAAAACAGAACATCAACATAACTATAGAAGGCAGGCAACTACAACAGAACATGAACATAACTATAGAAGGCAGGCAACTAAAACAGAACATGAACATAACTATAGAAGGCAGGCAACTAAAACAGAACATCAACATAACTATAGAAGGCAGGCAACTAAAACAGAACATCAACATAACTATAGAAGGCAGGCAACTAAAACAGGACATCAACATAACTATAGAAGGCAGGCAACTAAAACAGAACATCAACATAACTATAGAAGGCAGGCAACTAAAACAAGTAGGGAAATTTAAATACCTAGGAAGTTTAGTGACAAACAACAATTCACAAACAGCAGAGATAGACTCAAGATGCAACAAAGTTTGTCAAATAATTGGACAGCTATCACCACTATTGTCCAACAAGGAAATAACTCTAGAGACAAAACGAGCACTATACAACACAATCTTCATCCCAACGTTGTGCTACCAATGCCAGACCTGGACCCTAGATGCAAGAACAATAAGAAAAATAACCGCTACAGAGATGAAATGTGTTAGACGAATGACAGGAAACAGTCTGAGAGATAAGATCAGAAATGAAGAACTGAGAAAAAAGCTAGGAATACACTCCGCCATAGAATAAATAAAGAAACAACAGATAAAATGCTTTGGCCAAGTGACAAGGCAGAACGATCAAAACACAACGAGCCCCCATAAGCGTTGTGAGAACACCAGACTCAGGGGCCTACCACAAAAAATATAACGAACAGAATAAATAAAAAGAATATATAGATAAACAGAATAATGAGACAGAAGATATAGATAAACAGAATAAAGAATATAGAAGATATATATATATATAAACATAATAAAGAAATAGAAGATATAGATAAACATAATAAAGAAATAGAAGATATAGATAAACATAATAAAGAAGTAGAAGATATAGATAAACATAATAAAGAATTAGAAAATATGGTTGAATAATACAAGAGACGGTAGAAGAGAATTGTTTGATAGGAAGCCAAGAACCGAGATAATAAATAACTGTAGGGATAGAAAGTTATGGACTGGGTATGGGTAGAAACGGTGTTTGATGACAAAGATAATTCTTCCTGACGGCTCTTCCATCTTTCTCCAGACAACAGCGCGAATATGAAAGAATTTCCAGACAACTCGGGTCATCTGGTCGTTCCTGGTAGATCTCGGGTCTGTTGTCTCGTTGTGGATATAAGTCGCCCATTTTTACAAGGAAAAAATTAAAAATACAGAAAAATGGTATGTTAGAAGCTTTACTTGATAAGTGGATGTCACTGACTAAACGGTAAGCTCCCAGTAAGTCATACCTTTCATACATCTTTATCAACGGTATGCTCTCAGTAAGTCATACCTTTCATACATCTTTATCAACGGTATGCTCTCAGTAAGTCATACATCTTTATCAACGGTATGCTCTCAGTAAGTCATACATCTTTATCAACGGTATGCTCTCAGTAAGTCATACATCTTTATCAATGGTATGCTCTCAGTAAGTCATACCTTTCATACATCTTTATCAACGGTATGCTCTCAGTAAGTCATACCTTTCATACATCTTTATCAACGGTATGCTCTCAGTAAGTCATACCTTTTCACTCATCCACCTTCATCAACGGTGTGCTCTCAGTAAGTCATACCTTTCATTCATCCACCTTTATCAATGGTATACTCCCAGGTAGACATACCTTTCATTCATCCACCTTTATCAATTGTATACTCCCAGGTAGACATACCTTTCATTCATCCACCTGTATCAATTGTATACTCCCAGGTAGATATACCTTTCATTCATCCACCTTTATCAATTGTATACTCCCAGGTAGACATACCTTTCATTCATCCACTTTATCAATGGTATACTCCCAGGTAGACATACCTTTCTTTCATCACCTTTATCAATGGTATACTCCCAGTAAGACATACCTTTCTTTCATCCACCTTTATCAATGGTATACTCCAGTAAGACATACCTTTCATTCATCCACCTTTATCAATGTATACTCCCAGGTAGACATACCTTTCTTTCATCCACCTTTATCAATGGTATACTCCCAGTAAGACATACCTTTCTTTCATCCACCTTATCAATGGTATACTCCCAGTAAGACATACCTTTCTTTCATCCACCTTTATCAATGGTATACTCCCAGTAAGACATACCTTTCATTCATCCACCTTTATCAATGGTATACTCCCAGGTAGACATACCTTTCTTTCATCCACCTTTATCAATGGTATACTCCCAGTAAGACATACCTTTCATTCATCCACTTTATCAATGGTATACTCCCAGGTAGACATACCTTTCTTTCATCCACCTTTATCAATGGTATACTCCCAGTAAGACATACCTTTCATTCATCCACCTTTATCAATGGTATACTCCCAGGTAGACATACCTTTCTTTCATCCACCTTTATCAATGGTATACTCCCAGGTAGACATACCTTTCTTTCATCCACATTTATCAATGCTATACTCCCAGTAAGACATACCTTTCATTCATCTACCTTTATCAATGGTATACTTCCAGTAGACATACCTTTCATTCATCCACCTTTATCAATGGCATACTCCCAGTAAGACATACCTTTCATTTATCCACCTTTATCAATGGTATATTCCCAGTAAGACATACCTTTCATTCATCCACCTTTATCAATGGTATACTCCCAGTAAGACATACCTTTCATTCATCCACCTTTATCAATGGTATACTCCCAGGTAGACATACCTTTCATTCATCCACCTTTATCAATGGTATACTCCCAGGTAGACATACCTTTCATTCATCCACCTTTATCAATGGTATACTCCCAGGTAGACATACCTTTCATTCATCCACCTTTATCAATGGTATACTCCCAGGTAGACATACCTTTCATTCATCCACCTTTATCAATGGTATACTCCCAGGTAGACATACCTTTCATTCATCCACCTTTATCAATGGTATACTCCCAGGTAGACATACCTTTCATTCATCCACCTTTATCAATGGTATACTCCCAGGTAGACATACCTTTCATTCATCCACCTTTATCAATGGTATACTCCCAGATAGACATACCTTTCATTCATCCACCTTTATCAATTGTATACTCCCAGGTAGACATACCTTTCATTCATCCACCTTTATCAATGGTATACTCCCAGGTAGACATACCTTTCTTTCATCCACCTTTATCAATGGTATACTCCCAGTAAGACATGCCTTTCATTCATCCACCTTTATCAATTGTATACTCCCAGGTAGACATACCTTTCATTCATCCACATTTATCAATGGTATACTCCCAGGTAGACATACCTTTCTTTCATCCACCTTTATCAATGGTATACTCCCAGTAAGACATACCTTTCATTCATCCACCTTTATCAATGGCATACTCCCAGTAGACATACCTTTCTTTATCCACCTTTATCAATGGTATACTCTCAGTAAGACATACCTTTCATTCATCCACCTTTATCAATGTTATACTCCCAGTAAGACATACCTTTCATTCATCCACCTTTATCAATGTTATACTCCCAGTAAGACATACCTTTCATTCATCCACCTTTATCAATGGTATACTCCAGTAAGACATACCTTTCATTCATCCACCTTTGTCAATGGTATACTCCCAGGTAGACATACCTTTCATTCAGACTCCGGTTTATTGATCCGTCGACACTCGATAGATGAAAGTGAAGCAGAAATAGAGAAAAAAAAATCAGCTCCACTCTTCAGAGAAATTTAAACTCCTCATCATCCTCCTCCGTATCCACTTTCTCTCACGAGTCAGAGAATTGCCAGAGAAATTAATTATCCCAGCTCTCTCTCTTTCTCTCTCTCTCTCTCACACCTGTAAGACAAGGTCACGTGGTGCTATACCTGGATCATGTCACTACATCCTAGCTCTGTCTCGTTCCTTATTTGTTTCTTTATTTGTTTATAATTAATCTTCTCTTTTTAGTAGGATCTGTAGGATTTGGATGGGATTGACTACACAGACATCGTACGTCTCAAGAAAAAATTGAGACAGTCTCAGAGTAGATGTCATGGATGTTAGGTTCTAATAGGTACACACTAGATGATGATGATGGTGGTGGTGGTGATGATGATGGTGATGGTTGTTATGATAAATGTGATGGTGGTGGTGGTGGTGATGGTGTGATGATGATGTTGATGGTGGTGGTGATGGTGTGATGGTGATGATGGTGGTGGCTGTCGTGGCGGTGCGATAATAAGATTGATAATGATATATCAACTGGAATCAGAAGCTATGGTACCTAGTGAGTTAACCATCATCATTGCCCCTAAATACAACCACACATTGTAACTAAATATAGCCTCATGTTGCTCCTAAATACAACCACACATTGTAACTAAATATAGCCTCAAGTTGCTCCTAAATACAACCACACATTGTAACTAAATATAGCCTCATGTTGCTCCTAAAAACAACCACACATTGTAACTAAATATAGCCTCATGTTGCTCCTAAAAACAACCACACATTGTAACTAAATATAGCCTCATGTTGCTCCTAAATACAGCCACACATTGTAACCAAATATAGCCTCACGTTGCCCCTAAATACAGCAATACATTGTAACTAAATATAGCCTCAAGTTGCCCCTTAATACAGCCTCACATTGCCCCTAAATACAGCCTCACATTGCCCCTAAATACAGCCTCACATTGCCTCTAAATACAGCCTCAAATTGCCCCTAAATACAGCCTGACGTTGCCCCTAAATACAGCCTCACATTGCCCTAAATACAGCCTCACATTGCCCCTAAATACAGCCTCACGTTGTCCCTAAATACAGCCTCACATTACCCCTAAATACAGCCGCACATTGCCCCTAAATACAGCCTCACATTGCCACTAAATATAACCCCACATTGCCCCTGAATACAGCCCTCACATTGCCCCTAAATACAGCCGAACATTGCCCCTAAATATAAATATAGCCTAACGCTGCCCCTTAATACAGCCTCACGTTGCCCCTAAATACAGCCACACATTGCCCCTAAATATAGCCTCACATTGCCCCTAAATTCAACCTCACCTTGCTACTAAATACAGCCACAAGTTGCCCCTAAATACAGCCACACATTGCCAATAAAAACAACCTCAGGTTGCCCTTAAATACAGCCACACGTTGCCCTTAAATACAGCCACATGTTCCCCCTAAATACAGCCAAACCTTGTCCCTAAATACAGCCACACTTTTCCACTAAATACAGCCTCACTTTGCTCCTAAATACAGCCTCACATTGCCCCTAAATATAGCCATTCGTTGCTCCTAAAGACAGCCGCACATTGTACCTAAATACACCCTAACGTTGCCCCTAAATACAGCCTCACATTGCCCCTAAAGAAGCCTCACGTTGCCACTAAATACAGCCTCAATGTGCCCCTAAATACAGCCTCATATTGCCCTAAATAAAGCCACACGTTGCTCCTAAAGACAGCCTCATATTGTTCCTAAATGCAGTCACACGTTGTCCCTAAATACAGTCTCACATTGACCATAAATAAGTCTCACATTTCCCCTAAATACAGCCACACATTGCCCCTAAATACAGCCTCACGTTGCCCCTAAATTTAGCCCCACGTTGTCACTGAAGACACAGCCTCATGTTGCCTCTTGAAGACAGCCTCACGTTGCCCCTAAATACAACCTCACTTTGCCCTTAAATACAGCCCTCACATTGCCCCTAAATACAGCCTTATATTGCCACTAAATACAGCCTTATATTGCCCCTAAATACAGCCTCACATTGACCATAAATATATTCGTCCAGACAGACTCAGATCACGAAATAGCTTCTCCCAAAACTCCGAAACAAAAATGGATCAAACAGAGAAACAAATTAATCACACGTTTGTAAACAACATCTGCGAGACAAGATACAGAGAAAACAAAGCAATCTACCAGAAACACACAGAAACATATCTAATCTGATAAGAAAATAGAAACAGCAACACCGAAATAGCCATATTCTTGTGGTTTCCTTCCTTATTTTACTTGTTACATCAAGCAGTACATAGCTTGCGGTCTTTTGCCCTTTGACTGACCTCTTCTGCTGTCTTGTTTTCCGAGTGATTCTAGCTTCCGGCAGCCTATCTTTTCTTTTTAGATGAAGTGTGTTTGTCATTGGGGTCTATGAACAGTTCTGTTGTGTTTTGTTGTTACTGTGTAGCTTCTTGAACGATTACATTTGTTTTTTAGTTCTGTTTTAATGCCTGTGTTGTGTTTTGTTGTTTTTATCTTGCTACATAAGCAAATATCTCCATCTGTTGTTTATTTTTTTTATTAAGTGAATGTATCTTTATGTTTCTACCAAGTGAATATATCTTTATGTTTCTACTGAGTGAATGTATCTTTATGTTTCTATCGAGTGAATATATCTTTACCCTTCTACCGAGTGAATATATCTTTATCCTTCTACCGAGTGAATATATCTTTATCCTTCTACCGAGTGAATATATCTTTATTCTTCAATCAAAGTGAATATATCTTTATCCTTCTACCGAGTGAATATATCTTTATCCTTCTACCAAGTGAATATATCTTTATCCTTCTACCGAGTGAATATATCTTTATCCTTCTACCGAGTGAATATATCTTTATCCTTCTACCGAGTGAATATATCTTTATCCTTCTACCGAGTGAATATATCTTTATCCTTCTACCGAGTGAATATATCTTTATCCTTCTACCGAGTGAATATATCTTTATCCTTCTACCGAGTGAATATATCTTTATCCTTCTACCGAGTGAATATATCTTTATCCTTCTACCGAGTGAATATATCTTTATCCTTCTACCGAGTGAATATATCTTTATCCTTCTACCGAGTGAATATATCTTTCTAACGATGCTGGAGATAGTGAATGACTGGGAGATGGCTGTTGACCTCCCAGGACGAGGTTAAGTGCCCAGAGTGGATCAAGAGATCTAAAATGCGCCCGGATGTTGCACTTTACATGTCAGGTATGACCCATGCCGTCTTAATAGAGCTCACAGTGCCATTCGAATCCAGGATAAAGGAACAGTATATATTTAAACTAGTCAAATACAAGGATAAAGGTACAGCATATATTTAAACTAGTCAAATACCAGGATAAAGAACAGCAAATATTTAAACTAGTCAAATACCAGGATAAAGAACAGCATATATTTAAACTAGTCAAATACCAGGATAAAGGAACAGCATATATTTAAACTAGTCAAATACCAGGATAAAGAACAGCATATATTTAAACTAGTCAAATACCAGGATAAAGAACAGCATATATTTAAACTAGTCAAATACAAAGATAAAGGAACAGTATATATTTAAACTAGTCAAATACCAGGATAAAGGAACAGCATGTATTTAAACTAGTCAAATACAAGGATAAAGGAACAGTATATATTTAAACTAGGCAAATACAAAGATAAAGGAACAGCATATATTTAAACTAGTCAAATACC
The DNA here is from genome assembly GCA_032433765.1 of Megaustenia siamemsis. Lineage (NCBI taxonomy): Eukaryota > Metazoa > Mollusca > Gastropoda > Stylommatophora > Ariophantidae > Megaustenia > Megaustenia siamemsis. The sequence continues at coordinate 38,027,653 of JAVIAB010000025.1, read as the reverse complement.
AGGATAAAGAACAGCTTATATTTAAACTAGTCAAATACAAACATAAAGGAACAGTATATATTTAAACTAGTCAAATACCAAGATAAAGGAACAGTATATATTTAAACTAGTCAAATACAAGGATAAAGGAACAGTACATATTTAAACTAGTCAAATACAAGGATAAAGGAACAGCATGTATTTAAACTAGTCAAATACAAGGATAAAGGAACAGTATATATTTAAACTAGTCAAATACAAGGATAAAGGAACAGTATATATTTAAACTAGTCAAATACAAGGATAAAGGAACAGTATATATTCAAACTAGGCAAAATACAAGATAAAGGAACAGTATATATTTAAACTAGTCAAATACAAGGATAAAGGAACAGTATATATTTAAACTAGTCAAATACCAGGATAAAGGAACAGTATATATTTAAACTAGGCAAATACAAACATAAAGGAACAGTATATATTTAAACTAGTCAAATACCAAGATAAAGGAACAGTATATATTTAAACTAGTCAAATACAAGGATAAAGGAACAGCATATATTTAAACTAGTCAAATACAAGGATAAAGGAACAGTATATATTTAAACTAGTCAAATACAAGGATAAAGGAACAGTATATATTTAAACTAGTCAAATACAAGGATAAAGGAACAGTATATATTCAAACTAGGCAAAATACAAGGATAAAGGAACAGTATATATTTAAACTAGTCAAATACAAGGATAAAGGAACAGTATATATTTAAACTAGTCAAATACCAGGATAAAGGAACAGTATATATTTAAACTAGGCAAATACAAGGATAAAGGAACAGTATATATTTAAACTAGTCAAATACAAGGATAAAGGAACAGTATATATTTAAACTAGTCAAATACAAGGATAAAGGAACAGTATATATTTAAACTAGTCAAATACAAGGTTAAAGGAACAGTATATATTTAAACTAGTCAAATACCAGGATAAAGTAACAACATATATTTAAACCAGTCAAATACCAGGATAAAGTAACAACATATATTTAAACTAGTCAAATACCAGGATAAAGTAACAACATATATTTAAACTAGTCAAATACCAGGATAAAGTAACAACATATATTTAAACTAGTCAAATACCAGGATAAAGTAACAACATATATTTAAACTAGTCAAATACCAGGATAAAGTAACAACATATATTTAAACTAGTCAAATACCAGGATAAAGGAACAACATATATTTAAACTAGTCAAATACCAGGATAAAGGAACAACATATATTTAAACTAGTCAAATACCAGGATAAAGGAACAACATATATTTAAACTAGTCAAATACCAGGATAAAGGAACAACATATATTTAAACTAGTCAAATACCAGGATAAAGGAACAACATATATTTAAACTAGTCAAATACCAGGATCTCGCCATCGAGTTTGGACAGCAGGTTAATGTGTTCGCTGTGGACTTTAGTGCCAGAGGACTCGCGGCCTTATTCCTCTACGACCTATTAAAGAGGCTAATAATTAAGGGGGAAATGCGAACAAGAACAATGAAGACGATTGCTGAGTCAGCTGAAAGAGCATCATGCTGGCTGTGGCTGTACCGAGACATATAAACAAATTCAAAATAATCTGGTGCTCAGACAATTAGGTGGAGAATTTACACATCGACCACTCCTGACACCCACATGTAAGTCAACAACATAGAGACGATTTAATCCCGGAATATCCGCGGCGCGGACGATAAGCGATTAGAAATTACATCACCGCCCGTAGGTGAGCCACACAGGACGTTTGCAGTACCGACAGTTTAAAGGAATGAAGTTCCTAGCCTGACCTATCTTTATAACCTATTATCAGTTTCTGATCCACTCCTTCACGCCGAATTAACGCCATGACAAAAGTAGCTTGTGTGTTAGTCTATACAAAAGGACGTTCCAAATAATAGCCATTTTAGACTACTACCAACACGAAGTGTACATCAATGTGCTGGGTTAAAGTTAAGACAAGTAAGTATACCAGGATGGTAGAGAGGACATCAATGTGCTGGGTTAAAGTTAAGACAAGTAAGTATACCAGGATGGTAGAGAGGACATCAATGTGCTGGGTTAAAGCTAAGACAAGTAAGTATACATGGCTGGTAGAGAGGACATCAATGTGCTGGGTTAAAGCTAAGACAAGTAAGTATACATGGCTGGTAGAGAGGACATCAATGTGCTGGGTTAAAGCTAAGACAAGTAAGTATACCAGGTTGGTAGAGAGGACATCAATGTGCTAGGTTAAAGCTAAGACAAGTAAGTATACCAGGTTGGTACAGAGGACATCAATGTGCTGGGTTACAGCTTAGACAAGTAAGTATACATGGCTGGTAGAGAGGACATCAATGTGCTGGGTTACAGCTAAGACAAGTAAGTATACCAGATTGGTAGAGAGGACATCAATGTGCTGGGTTAAAGTTAAGACAAGTAAGTATATCAGGCTAGTAGAGAGGACATCAATGTGCTAGGTTAAAGCTAAGACAAGTAAGTATACCAGGCTGGTAGAGAGGACATCAATGTGCTGGGTTACAGCTAAGACAAGTAAGTATACCAGGTTGGTAGAGAGGACATCAATGTGCTGGGTTAAAGTTAAGACAAGTAAGTATACCAGGTTGGTAGAGAGGACATCAATGTGCTAGGTTAAGGCTAAGACAAGTAAGTATACCAGGCTGGTAGAGAGGACATCAATGTGCTAGGTTACAGCTTAGACAAGTAAGTATACCAGGCTGGTAGAGAGGACATCAATGTGCTGAGTTAAGTTAAGACAAGTAAGTATACCAGGCTGGTAGAGAGGACATCAATGTGCTGAGTTAAAGTTAAGAAAAGTAAGTATATCAGGCTAGTAGAGAGGACATCAATGTGCTAGGTTAAAGCTAAGACAAGTAAGTATACCAGGCTGGTAGAGAGGACATCAATGTGCTGGGTTACAGCTAAGACAAGTAAGTATACCAGGTTGGTAGAGAGGACATCAATGTGCTGGGTTAAAGTTAAGACAAGTAAGTATACCAGGCTGGTAGAGAGGACATCAATGTGCTAGGTTAATGCTAAGACAAGTAAGTATACCAGGCTGGTAGAGAGGACATCAATGTGCTAGGTTAAGGCTAAGACAAGTAAGTATACCAGGCTGGTAGAGAGGACATCAATGTGCTGAGTTAAAGCTAAGACAAGTAAGTATACCAGGCTGGTAGAGAGGACATCAATGTGCTAGGTTAAAGGTGAGACAAGTAAGTATACCAGGCTGGTAGAGAGGACATCAATGTGCTGGGTTAAAGCTAAGACAAGTAAGTATACCAGGCTGGTAGAGAGGACATCAATGTGCTAAGTTACAGCTAAGACAAGTAAGTATACCAGGCTGGTAGAGAGGACATCAATGTGCTGGGTTAAAGTTAAGACAAGTATACCAGGCTGGTAAAGAGGACATCAATGTGCTGGGTTAAAGCTAAGACAAGTAAGTATACCAGGCTGGTAGAGAGGACATCAATGTGCTGGGTTAAAATTAAGACAAGTAAGTATACCAGGCTGGTAGAGAGGACATGAATGTGCTGGGTTAAAGTTAAGACAAGTAAGTATACCAGGCTGGTAGAGAGGACATCAATGTGCTGGGTTAAAGCTAAGACAAGTAAGTATACCAGGCTGGTAGAGAGGACATCAATGTGCTGGGTTAAAGTTAAGACAAGTAAGTATACCAGGCTGGTAGAGAGGACATCAATGTGCTGGGTTAAAGTTAAGACAAGTAAGTATACCAGGCTGGTAGAGAGGACATCAATGTGCTGGGTGAAAGCTAAGACAAGTAAGTATACCAGGCTGGTAGAGAGGACATCAATGTGCTGGGTTAAAGCTAAGACAAGTAAGTATACCAGGCTGGTAGAGAGGACATCAATGTGCTGGGTTAGAGCTAAGACAATTAAGTATACCAGGCTGGTAGAGAGGACATCAATGTGCTGGGTTAAAGCTAAGACAAGTAAGTATACCAGGCTGGTAGAGAGGACATCAATGTGTTGGGTTAAAGCTAAGACAAGTAAGTATACCAGGCTGGTAGAGAGGACATCAATGTGTTGGGTTAAAGCTAAGACAAGTAAGTATACCAGGCTGGTAGAGAGGACATCAATGTGCTAGGTTAAAGCTAAGACAAGTAAGTATACCAGGTTAGTAGAGAGGACATCAATGTGCTAGGTTAAAGCTAAGACAAGTAAGTATACCAGGCTGGTAGAGAGGACATCAATGTGCTAGGTTAAAGCTAAGACAAGTAAGTATACCAGGCTGGTAGAGAGGACATCAATGTGCTAGGTTAAAGTTAAGACAAGTAAGTATACCAGCCGGTAGAGAGGACATCAATGTGCTGGGTTAAAGCTAAGACAAGTAAGTATACCAGGCTGGTAGAGAGGACATCAATGTGCTGGGTTAAAGTTAAGACAAGTAAGTATACCAGTCTGGTAGAGAGGACATCAATGTGCTAGGTTAAAGCTAAGACAAGTAAGTATACCAGGCTGGTAGAGAGGACATCAATGTGCTAGGTTACAGCTAAGACAAGTAAGTATACCAGGCTGGTAGAGAGGACATCAATGTGTTAGGTTAAAGGTTAGACAAGTAAGTATACCAGGCTGGTAGAGAGGACATCAATGTGCTGGGTTAAAGTTAAGACAAGTAAGTATACCAGGCTGGTAGAGAGGACATCAATGTGCTAGGTTACAGCTAAGACAAGTAAGTATACCAGGCTGGTAGAGAGGACATCAATGTGCTAGGTTAAAGCTAAGACAAGTAAGTATACCAGGCTAGTAAAGAGGACATCATTGGGATAGGTTAAAGCTAAGACAAGTAAGTATACCAGGCTGGTAGAGAGGACATCAATGTGCTAGGTTACAGCTTAGACAAGTAATTATACCAGGCTGGTAGAGAGGACATCAATGTGCTAGGTTACAGCTTAGACAAGTAAGTATACCAGGCTGGTAGAGAGGACATCAATGTGTTGGGTTAAAGCTAAGACAAGTAAGTATACCAGGTTGGTAGAGAGGACATCAATGTGCTAGGTTAAAGCTAAGACAAGTAAGTATACCAGGCTGGTAGAGAGGACATCAATGTGTTAGGTTAAAGGTTAGACAAGTAAGTATACCAGGTTAGTAGAGAGGACATCAATGTGCTAGGTTAAAGCTAAGACAAGTAAGTATACCAGGCTGGTAAAGAGGACATCAATGTGCTAGGTTAAAGCTAAGACAAGTAAGTATACCAGGCCGGTAGAGAGGACATCAATGTGCTAGGTTAAAGCTAAGACAAGTAAGTATACCAGGCTGGTAGAGAGGACATCAATGTGCTAGGTTAAAGTTAAGACAAGTAAGTATACCAGGCCGGTAGAGAGGACATCAATGTGCTAGGTTAAAGTTAAGACAAGTAAGTATACCAGGCTGGTAGAGAGGACATCAATGTGCTAGGTTAAAGTTAAGACAAGTAAGTATACCAGGCTGGTAGAGAGGACATCAATGTGCTAGGTTAAAGCTAAGACAAGTAAGTATACCAGGCTGGTAGAGAGGACATCAATGTGCTAGGTTACAGCTAAGACAAGTAAGTATACCGGGCTGGTAGAGAGGACATCAATGTGTTAGGTTAAAGGTTAGACAAGTAAGTATACCAGGATGGTAGAGAGGACATCAATGTGCTAGGTTACAGCATAGACAAGTAAGTATACCAGGCTGGTAGAGAGGACATCAATGTGTTGGGTTAAAGCTAAGACAAGTAAGTATACCAGGCTGGTAGAGAGGACATCAATGTGTTGGGTTAAAGCTAAGACAAGTAAGTATACCAGGCTGGTAGAGAGGACATCAATGTGCTAGGTTAAAGCTAAGACAAGTAAGTATACCAGGTTAGTAGAGAGGACATCAATGTGCTAGGTTAAAGCTAAGACAAGTAAGTATACCAGGCTGGTAGAGAGGACATCAATGTGCTAGGTTAAAGCTAAGACAAGTAAGTATACCAGGCTGGTAGAGAGGACATCAATGTGCTAGGTTAAAGTTAAGACAAGTAAGTATACCAGCCGGTAGAGAGGACATCAATGTGCTGGGTTAAAGCTAAGACAAGTAAGTATACCAGGCTGGTAGAGAGGACACCAATGTGCTGGGTTAAAGTTAAGACAAGTAAGTATACCAGGCTGGTAGAGAGGACATCAATGTGCTAGGTTAAACCTAAGACAAGTAAGTATACCAGGCTGGTAGAGAGGACATCAATGTGCTAGGTTACAGCTAAGACAAGTAAGTATACCAGGCTGGTAGAGAGGACATCAATGTGTTAGGTTAAAGGTTAGACAAGTAAGTATACCAGGCTGGTAGAGAGGACATCAATGTGCTGGGTTAAAGTTAAGACAAGTAAGTATACCAGGCTGGTAGAGAGGACATCAATGTGCTAGGTTACAGCTAAGACAAGTAAGTATACCAGGCTGATAGAGAGGACATCAATGTGCTAGGTTAAAGCTAAGACAAGTAAGTATACCAGGCTAGTAATGAGGACATCATTGTGCTAGGTTATAGCTTAGACAAGTAAGTATACCAGGCTGGTAGAGAGGACATCAATGTGCTAGGTTACAGCTTAGACAAGTAAGTATACCAGGCTGGTAGAGAGGACATCAATGTTCTGGGTTAAAGCTAAGACAAGTAAGTATACCAGGTTGGTAGAGAGGACATCAATGTGCTAGGTTAAAGCTAAGACAAGTAAGTATACCAGGCTGGTAGAGAGGACATCAATGTGCTAGGTTAAAGCTAAGACAAGTAAGTATACCAGGTTAGTAGAGAGGACATCAATGTGCTAGGTTAAAGCTAAGACAAGTAAGTATACCAGGCTGGTAAAGAGGACATCAATGTGCTAGGTTAAAGCTAAGACAAGTAAGTATACCAGGCCGGTAGAGAGGACATCAATGTGCTAGGTTAAAGCTAAGACAAGTAAGTATACCAGGCTGGTAGAGAGGACATCAATGTGCTAGGTTAAAGTTAAGACAAGTAAGTATACCAGGCCGGTAGAGAGGACATCAATGTGCTAGGTTAAAGTTAAGACAAGTAAGTATACCAGGCTGGTAGAGAGGACATCAATGTGCTAGGTTAAAGTTAAGACAAGTAAGTATACCAGGCTGGTAGAGAGGACATCAATGTGCTAGGTTAAAGCTAATACAAGTAAGTATACCAGGCTGGTAGAGAGGACATCAATGTGCTAGGTTACAGCTAAGACAAGTAAGTATACCAGGCTGGTAGAGAGGACATCAATGTGTTAGGTTAAAGGTTAGACAAGTAAGTATACCAGGATGGTAGAGAGGACATCAATGTGCTAGGTTACAGCTTAGACAAGTAAGTATACCAGGCTGGTAGAGAGGACATCAATGTGCTAGGTTACAGCTTAGACAAGTAAGTATACCAGGCTGGTAGAGAGGACATCAATGTGCTAGGTTACAGCTAAGACAAGTAAGTATACCAGGCTGGTAGAGAGGACATCAATGTGCTAGGTTACAGCTTAGACAAGTAAGTATACCAGGCTGGTAGAGAGGACATCAATGTGCTAGGTGAAAGCTAAGACAAGTAAGTATACCAGATTGGTAGAGAGGACATCAATGTGCTAGGTTAAAGCTAAGACAAGTAAGTATGCCAGGCTGGTAGAGAGGACATCAATGTGCTGGGTTAAAGCTAAGACAAGTAAGTATACCAGGTTGGTAGAGAGGACATCAATGTGCTAGGTTACAGCTTAGACAAGTAAGTATACCAGGCTGGTAGAGAGGACATCAATGTGCTAGGTTAAAGCTAAGACAAGTAAGTATACCAGGCTGGTAGAGAGGACATCAATGTGCTGGGTTAAAGCTAAGACAAGTAAGTATACCAGGCTGGTAGAGAGGACATCAATGTACTAGGTTACAGCTAAGACAAGTAAGTATACCTGGCTGGTAGAGAGGACATCAATGTGCTAGGTTAAAGTTAAGACAAGTAAGTATACCAGGCTGGTAGAGAGGACATCAATGTGCTAGGTTACAGCTTAGACAAGTAAGTATACCGGGCTGGTAGAGAGGACATCAATGTGCTAGGTTAAAGCTAAGACAAGTAAGTATACCAGGCTGGTAGAGAGGACATCAATGTGCTAGGTGAAAGCTAAGACAAGTAAGTATACCAGGCTGGTAGAGAGGACATCAATGTGCTAGGTGAAAGCTAAGACAAGTAAGTATACCAGGCTGGTAGAGAGGACATCAATGTGCTGGGTTAAAGCTAAGACAAGTATACCAGGCTGGTAGAGAGGACATCAATGTGCTGGGTTAAAGCTAAGACAAGTAAGTATACCAGGCTGGTAGAGAGGACATCAATGTGCTGGGTTAAAGCTAAGACAAGTACACCAGGCTGGTAGAGAGGACATCAATGTGCTGGGTTAAAGCTAAGACAAGTATACTAGGCTGGTAGAGAGGACATCAATGTGCTGGGTTAAAGCTAAGACAAGTATACCAGGCTGATAGAGAGGACATCAATGTGCTAGGTTAAAGCTAAGACAAGTAAGTATACCAGGCTGGTAGAGAGGACATCAATGTGCTAGGTTAAAGCTAAGACAAGTAAGTATACCAGGCTTGTAGAAAGGACATCAATGTGCTGGGTTAAAGCTAAGACCAGGCTGGTAGAGAGGACATCAATGTGCTGGGTTAAAGCTAAGACCAGGCTGGTAGAGACCGTAGATTCGACCAGACATGTGGCGTAGAGTAAGTGTAGTTATGTTGTGCCGAATATATTATCAGATTTTGAGTCAATCCAGCAGGAGGTCGACGCATGGGAGTCATGACACCGTGTGGCCCACCCCCCTACAAGTGTCAAGAAGTTAAAGAGCTGAAACAATTGTTCAGCGGATGTGGGAGTGGGTAGGTCCACATCTGATGATCAGATTGCCACCTGCGAAGCTCTGTATAAGATGTTTATTGTTATTTTCTCAACATCCAATAAGGAGGAGATGGTTGTCGTTTAAAGAGAGCCCTAACTTGCTTTTCCTGTGTTTCTTCTAAACTTGTTTCCAAGACGGTGTTAGTGGAGATGTCTTGCAATGATGAGCAGCGTATTCTATTGCGGGAAATGGTCAGTACTACTTTAGGCCGCCCCATTTTGGGGGAAAAATCACCTGGAAAGACGTTTGAAGGTCTAACTAGAACATGGCACTCATAGTTTTATTTGGTTGAGGAGTTGTGTAAGGATGAAAGTGGTTCAGTAAGAAACTAACTAGAATGATGGCACTCATAGTTTTATTTGGTTGAGGAGTTGTGTAAGGATGAAAGTGGTTCAGTAAGAAACTAACTAGAATGATGGCACTCATAGTTTTATTTGGTTGAGGAGTTGTGTAAGGATGAAAGTGGTTCAGTAAGAAACTAAATAGAATGATGGCACTCATAGTTTTGTTTGGTTGAGGAGTTGTGTAAGGATGACAGTGGTTCAATAAGAAACTAACTAGAATGATGGCACTCATAGTTTTATTTGGTTGAGGAGTTGTGTAAGGATGAAAGTGGTTCAATAAGAAACTAACTAGAATGATGGCACTCATAGTTTTGTTTGGTTGAGGAGTTGTGTAAGAATGGAAGTGGTTCAATAAGAAACTAACTAGAATGATGGCACTCATAGTTTTGTTTGGTTGAGGAGTTGTGTCAGAACGGAAGTGGTTCAATAAGAAACTAACTAGAATGATGGCACTCATAGTTTTGTTTGGTTGAGGAGTTGTGTAAGGATGAAAGTGTTTCAATAAGAAACATCGGCGACAAATGAGTAAACGAAAAGAAAGGAAGAATTAATGAATGAAATAATGGAAGAAAAGAAGAAAGATATTACCAGGGAAAAAATAATAAATGGTAGGAAGAAAAAAGTGAATAAATAAAAGAATGGAAGAAACAAAGACATAATCATTGACTGAAAGAATAAAAGAAAGATAATTAATTAATAAAAGAATAAATTAAGTCAGAAAGAACGAATAATTGAATTAAAAGAAAGTCGAAAGAAAGACAAGAATAAATTAATGAATGAACGAATAAAAAAAGAAAAAACAATTATTAGTTGAAGATACAGCAGCTACAAAATTAAAAAGAAGAATTATGAAACATAACCGGAAATGAAACAGTGCGAAACGAAAATTTACCTGGGAATGGAAGATAAACATCGGATAGACTGTTGGTTCTAGGCCTCTGGGCCGCCAGAATGTCAAGATTCAGTTTGGGCCTAGGCCTGTTTCTGAATGAGGAAGACCTTGAGCTTGGAGCGGAGTGGGAAGCTTCAATATTTAAGTCGAAGTGGTACAAGTTCTCATCGCCGTGGGGCTTTCTCTTCGGTTCAGTATCCATATCCGGCGGAAGTGTGGACGCTATGCTATAAATAGAACAACAATAGTATCACTTTCGGCGTAATAAATTAGTAATAAAACAACATTACCAAAAGATATACTAGTAGTAATACAAAACAACATTACCAAAAGATATACTAGTAGTAATACAAAACAACATTACCAAAAGATATACTAGTAGTAATACAAAACAACATTACCAAAAGATATACTAGTAGTAATACAAAACAACATTACCAAAAGATATACTAGTAGTAATACAAAACAACATTACCAAAAGATATACTAGTAGTAATACAAAACATGGCGATGGATAGGACACACACTACGGAAGCCAACTGAGAGTATTACGCAGCAGGCCCTTTTTTGGAATCCCCAGAGGAAAAGACAAAGAGGAAGACCAAGGAATTCTTGGAGAAGACAGATCGAAGCAGAGATGAAGATGATGGGGAAGACATGGAATGATCTTAAAAGAATTGCAATAAAACAGAACGACTTGGAAAGTGTTTGTTGAAGACCTATGCTCCACTGGGAGCTAAAAGGTAGAAGAAGAAGAAGAATACAAAACAAAATACAATTCAAACAAGACAAATAGGATAAAAAGGGAAAATACAAGGTAAACGAGGCAGAGGTGTAGACGTGAAGTTGCGCACTAAAATGAAGGATGGAATTGAGAAACTGTTGGCATGCCACGATAAGTAGTGCAATACAGTGCGCGGAGAGAAAAGTGACGGGGCAAGAGGATGACGTGGTCAAGAAGGGCAGTTAGCAACGGGCAATCAGAGAATTTTTCAGAGACCAAGAGGAAGACCCAGAAGAAGATGGATAGATGCTGTGACAGTGACATATAACAACAGAGGAAAATCACTAATTCAGACAGTTCGAGCAGCTCAAAAACGACAAATGATATAAACCACGACACCTTTCTGGTATCAGTGACAAGAGAAAAGAAAAAGAAGAAACAGAGAATGACGGGCCGTGCAACGGTGGAGAGAGACAAGCTCATTAGATAGGTGAAGTATATTCTTCTGATGGTGCAGTAATTTCAATTAGATATAGTGAATGAGCAGTGTGCTCAAGGTTATGAAGCAAATCTTTAGTGAAACCGTCACCAAATAGTTCTGGGAAGGCCGTGTAACTCAGCAAGAACTGAAGGGATAGGAACATGGAACATGTGAGTTCCTGTGCAGGAACAGTGGGCTTAGAAATTGTTCATGCAAGAGGCGAGGAGGCAGTTATTTTAAAAGTCCTGATGGGAATAACGCTAAGTGCGTAGGCGGAGTAATACTGAGTTGTAAGTCGTCATCGTTATGTCAACTGTGTGTGAGATAAACACTAGAATCTTAATTTATGTCAACTGTGCGTGAGATAAACACTAGAATCTTAATTTATGTCAACTGTGTGTGAGATAAACACTAGAATCTTAATTATGTCAACTGTGTGTGAGATAAACACTAGAATCTTAATTTATGTCAACTGTGTGTGAGATAAACACTAGAATCTTAATTTATGTCAACTGTGTGTGAGATAAACACTAGAATCTTAATTTATGTCAACTGTGTGTGAGATAAACACTAGAATCTTAATTTATGTCAACTGTGTGTGAGATAAACACTAGAATCTTAATTTATGTCAACTGTGTGTGAGATAAACACTAGAATCTTAATTTATGTCAACTGTGTGTGAGATAAACACTAGAATCTTAATTTATGTCAACTGTGTGTGAGATAAACACTAGAATCTTAATTTATGTCAACTGTGTGTGAGATAAACACTAGAATCTTAATTTATGTCAACAATGAGTGAGATAAACACTAGAATCTTAATTTATGTCAACTGTGAGTGAGATAAACACTAGAATCTTAATTTCTGTCAATAATGAGTGAGTTAAACACTAGAATCTTAATTTATGTCAACAATGAGTGAGATAAACAATAGAATCTTAATTTATGTCAACAATGAGTGAGATAAACACTAGAATCTTAATTTATGTCAACAATGAGTGAGATAAACACTAGAATCTTAATTTATGTCAACAATGAGTGAGTTCAACACTAGAATCTTAATTTATGTCAACAATGAGTGAGATGAACACTAGAATCTTAATGTATGTCAACAATGAGTGAGTTCTACACTAGAATCTTAATTTATGTCAACAATGAGTGAGATAAACACTAGAATCTTAATTTATGTCAACTGTGAGTGAGATAAACACTAGAATCTTAATTTATGTCAACAATGAGTGAGTTAAACACTAGAATCTTAATTTATGTCAACTGTGAGTGAGATAAACACTAGAATCTTAATTTATGTCAACTGTGAGTGAGATAAACACCTGAATCTTAATTTATGTCAACTGTGAGTGAGATAAACACTAGAATCTTAATTTATGTCAACAATGAGTGAGATGAACAACAGAGTCGTCTTAAGAGGTGAGAGTGGGAGAGAGAAGCCTGCACATGAGTGTAGAGACATTGTGTAACATTTATATTTGTAACATTTATATTTGTAACATTTTTTTTGGTAACATTTATATTTGTAACATTTATATTTGTAACATTTATATTTGTAACATTTGGGTTTGATAACGTGCTTTTAAACACAGCTGTGTGTGCATGTCTGTGTTAGTCACCTCTAGTGACTCGGGCAGATGGTGCTCGTAAACCTGGGAGGGTAGACCATCTAAGGGCAGAATCCCCCTACAGAAAAGACAATCTGCTGCCTTGCAGGAAGATTGGGGACAATCAAAGGCTAAGGAAAGCAAACCTGAAAAAATGCTGGCTGAAATCGGATGCACTGGGCCACTGGCGCAGAACACAGTGCAACGTATTAACGAGTGTTCAGTCAGAGTGGATCTGGCAGGCTCTAACTGTGATGTTCTGTCTGTGGGGGTGATCAACACACTTAACCTGACAGTTGACTTCATGTGGGAGTCTGGAATCCTACTCTGACTGAGTCCTGATCGCAGCGAGAGAGAGAGAGAAACACAGCTGTAAGGGTGATGTGGTGACACTGCTTCAGAGGCAGACCAAGAATAACATGGACGAGTAACATCAAAAGATGGACAAGTCAACCTATGACAACCTGTACCATCAAAGCAAGAGACAGAGTGGAATGGCGCTCCATGGTAGCATCTTTATATAACTCAATGCTCTATAGTACACGACCCCTTGTTTCCAATACATACAAACATCTTTATATAACTTAGCCAATGTTTTATGGTACAAAATCCCTTGTTCTCTGTGCATACAAACATCTTTATATAACTCAGCCAGTGTTCTACAGTACAAAATCCTTTCTCTGTACGTAAAAACATCTTTATATAATTCACTGGTCTATAGTACCAAAATCCCTTGTTCTTTGTACATACACACATCTTTATATAACTCATCCACTGTTCTACAGTACAAAATCCTTTGTTCTCTGTACATACAAACATCTGTATATATTGTTCTGTGTACGTACACACATATTTACATAACTCATCCACTGTTCTACAGTACAAAATCCCTTGTTCTCTGTACCTACAAACATCTTTATATAACTCATCCACTGTTCTACAGTACAAAATCCATTGTTCTCTGTATTACAAACATCTTTAGATAATTCAATGATCTATAGTACCAATATAGTACCAGACTAAACGGCTAAGGGAGGGTACCCCGATGTAAAACAACCGCACTGCCTTGTGGGTGAGACTTTTTAGTCAAAGGCTAGCGGAGCCAACCGTAAACAAACAGACGGAAGGCAACAGAAAACCACCGTCGTAATTTCTGTGTATAATCATGAATCGCCACAACATTAGAACATGCGAATGCGAATCATGGACAATAGGACAACAGACAAGAAAATCACTGGAGTCTGTAGAAATGTGGTTTTACAGAAGAATGTTGAGAATATCATGAACAGCTAAGAAGAGTAATGAAGAGGCTCTGAGAAAGGTCAAAGCAAAAAGAGAGCTAATTTCCAATGTTAGGAAGAGACAATCATCATTTTTTGGCCATGTAATAAGAAGAGAACAACTGGAGTATATTGTAACAACTGGAAAAATTGAGGGACGAAGAGATAGAGGGACGCAAAGAGAAAAAATAACAGACAGCTTAAGAGAATGGCTTGGCAGAAGGTCAACAACAGAAATGATAAATAGCTGCCGAGATCGAATGTTTTGGAGAGACATGATCACCTACGCCACTAGGCCCGGTACTTGATAATGATGATGATGATAGTACCAATATCCCTTGTTCTCTGTACATACAAACATCTTTAGATAACTCAGCCAATGTTCTACAGTACACAATCCCTTGTTCTCGGTGCATACAAACATCTTTAGATAACTCAGCCAATGTTCTACAGTATACAATCCCTTGTTCTCAGTGCATACAAACATCTTTAGATAATTCAGACAATGTTCTATAGAACCCCAATCCCTTGCCCGATCTCGCAGCCACTTCAGCAGTTCTCCAAGATCGCAGTTCCACCTGTAACCGAGTCATTCACAAACCTGCCCCACATCACTCTCCCTCACCACCTTTCTCCCACATTCTCCTACACTCGATCTCTCCCCTACTCCAATCGTTCACCTTCTGTTGAACACGCCGAAGTCATCCTACCTGCCTACATCACTGAAACGCCAAAACCTTGCATTCTTGACATTCCAGCAACTGGTAGAAACTAACTCCACTTTCATGCGGGGAAAATTAAAACAGGGAACTTTTGGGGGAAAAGTTTGAGTTAATAGTGAAAACATGAACTACAGAAGAAAACAGAGAAACATGAAGGAGAAATAGAGGCTTGATCTTCGTGATAGTTTCAGACATTATTTATTATTTGACTATCTCGTAGAAGGAAAGTATTTCTTCCTCTTCTTCCTCTCAGCTCCCTATGGAGCATAGGTCCAGGTCTTCACCAGCTCCCTGTGGAACATAGGTCTTCACCAGCTCCCTGTGGAACATAGGTCTTCACCAGCTCCATGTGGAACATAGGTCTTCACCAGCTCCCTGTGGAACATAGGTCTTCACCAGCTCCCTGTGGAACATAGGTCTTCACCAGCTCCATGTGGAACATAGGTCTTCGCCAGCACCATGTGGAACATAGGTCTTCACCAGCTCCATGTGGAACATAGGTCTTCACCAGCTCCATGTGGAACATAGGTCTTCGTCAGCACCATGTGGAACATAGGTCTTCACCAGCACCATGTGGAACATAGGTCTTCACCAGCTCCATGTGGAACATAGGTCTTCGCCAGCACCATGTGGAACATAGGTCTTCACCAGCTCCCTGTGGAACATAGGTTTTCATCAGCTCCTTGTGGAGCATAGGTCTTCACTAGCTCCCTGTGGAGCATAGGTCTTCACTAACTCCCTGTGGCGCATAGGTCTTCATTAGTTCCATGTGGAGCATAGGTATTCACAAGCTCCATGTGGAGCATAGGTCTTCACCAACTCCATGTGGAGCATAGGTCTTAAACAAACACTTTCAGCTCCCAATGACGCTCTATGGTAGCCAACCTTCGATGTGGACACGGCACTCAATGATGATGATGATGATGTCACAGACTAGAACCACCCCAGTAAAATATAAATCTCAAGAATAAGTGGGATGTATCTTCCTCGTGACGTCATCATTCACACATACAGCAACGTTTTCTGGGTTTAAAAATAAAATGCCACTTTGAGATTACAGTAAACAATCGTGGAGAATGCCCCGCCTGCAGTGATGCCAGCCAGTTCTAAGGTCTGAGCAGCCAAGCAAGTAAAGCAGGCATTAACTAACTAAACTATTAACTTACGTGTGCTGAGACTCCTATGATGAGGTCTACAGCTACCTTTCTTTGTTTGGGAGATGAGTTAGTAATTTGGATGATTCCACTGGCATGGGCGGTTGAGCAATTATGGATTTTAATTCGTTTGCAGTGATACCGGGGCTACAACTACCTGGGACATACTATAACCAATGATGGAAAATGCAAAACGGAAATAAACAAAAGAATAGGTATGGCAAAAAGTAATTTTAATGTCATGAAAAATATAAGAACAACAAAACAAATATCAGCAGGGCTGAAACTAAGAATGGCAAAATGTTACGTCTTCTCATTATTCCTGTATGGTGCAGAAACATGGACATTAGACAAGAAAACAGAACAGAAAATTGAAGCCTATGAAATGTGGATTTATAGAAGAATAGGTAGAATTGGATGGAAACGAAAGATAACAAACGAGGAAGTTTTAAAACAACTGAAAATAAAAAGAGAACTACTAAATACAATTAAGACAAGACAAATGAAATTTTTGGGGCATGTTAAAAGACACAACAGCCTACTAAAAGTAATATTGGAAGGAAAAATGCAAGGTAAAAGAGGCAGAGACAGAGGCAGACCAAGACTAACATGGACGAGTAACATCAAAAGATGGACAAGTCAATCTATGTCAGCCTGCACCATCAAAGCAAGAAACAGAGTAGAATGGCGATCAATGGTAGCTAACCTTCGTTGCGGAGAAGGCACACGATGATGATGATGATGATGATGATGATGATACCGGGGCCTTCCATAACCAAAGAACTAAAGAACTATTACCTAATTTATTTCTTTAAAGTACAAACTAAACAGGAAACCAACCAATCAGCGACAGAGATACACATTTCTACAGGAGCCCTATTTTCATTTACGCCGATATTCATCTTCAATACACATTTCTGTCTGTTAAAAAGAAAGAAAGAAAGAAAAAAAAAGAAAGAAAGAAAGAAAGAAAGAAAGAAAGATAGAAAGAAAGAAAAAAAAAAAGAAAGAAAGAAAGAAAGAAAAAAAGAAAGAAAGAAAGAAAGAAAAAAAAGAAAGAAAGAAAGAAAAAAAAAAAAAAAAAAAAAAAGAAAGAAGAAAAAAAGAAAGAAAGAAAGAAAGAAAGAAAGAAAGAAAGAAAGAAAGAAAGAAAGAAAGAAAGAAAGAAAGATAGAAAAAGAAAGAAAAAAAAAGAAAGAAAGAAAGAAAGAAAAAAAGAAAGAAAGAAAGAAAGAAAAAAAGAAAGAAAGAAAGAAAAAAAGAAAGAAAGAAAAAAAGAAAGAAAAAGAAAGAAAGAAAGAAAGAAAGAAAGAAAGAAAGAAAGAAAGAAAGAAAGAAAGAAAGAAAGAAAGAAAGCAACATTAAACCTACAGGCCTGGTTTCTAACTCTTTTTCCCTGAAAACAAAAAAAAAATCGAAGATTAGTTCTATGTTCCAGGATTAGAACATTTGTCATGAAGTTTCTAACGTTTTCGTCATCACATTCACATTTGCAGCATCACTTAGAGTGTGTGCCCCAGTGGTTCTCATGATTTTGTATAGGGTTGCGGCATCGTATGATTTATTGATAGTTCCTCTAGTGCATTCATGACCCAACTTCTTATCTAATCGTTAAATGTCTGGATCTAACCGTTAAATGTCTGGATCCAACTGTTAAATGTCTGGATCTAACCGTTAAATGTCTGGATTTAACCGTTAAATGTCTGGATCTAACCGTTAAATGTCTTGATCTAACCGTTAAATGTCTGTATCTAACCGTTAAATGTCTGGATCCAACTGTTAAATGTCTGGATCTAACCGTTAAATGTCTGGATCTAACCGTTAAATGTCTGGATCTAACCGTTAAATGTCTGGATCTAACCGTTAAATGTATGGATCCAACCGTTAAATGTCTGGATCTAACCGTTAAATGTCTGGATCCAACCGTTAAATGTATGGATCCAACCGTTAAATGTCTGGATCTAAAACTGTCGTTAAAACTTCATTAAATGTCTCACAAAGGTCAGAATTCAGACAATCACACAACCTTCAGGTATCCATCGCAGCCACTAAATTATTTCAGCAGGTCACAAATTTAATGGTTGGTGTCCTGCCTTTCTACTTTCCTTCCTTCCTTCCTTCCTTCCTTCCTTCCTTCCTTCCTTCCTTCCTTCCTTCCTTCCTTCCTTCCTTCCTTCTGCAGCAGCAGTAGTAGCAGTTGTAGCTGTAAGTAATTAGTAAAAGTAACAGTATTCTCCTTCCTTCCTTCCTTCCTTCCTTCCTTCCTTCCTTCCTTCCTTCCTTCCTTCCTTCCTTCCTTCCTTCCTTCATTCCTTCCGTCTTTCCGTCCTTCCTTCCTTCTGCAGTAGTAGTAATAGCAGTTGTAGCTGTAAGTAATTAGTAAAAGTAACAGTATTCTTCTTCCTTCCTTCCTTCCTTCCTTCCTTCCTTCCTTCCTTCCTTCCTTCCTTCCTTCTTTCCTTCCTTCCTTCCTTCCGTCTTTCCGTCCTTCCTTCCTTCTGCAGTAGTAGTAATAGCAGTTGTAGCTGTAAGTAATTAGTAAAAGTAACAGTATTCTTCTTTCCTTCCTTCCTTCCTTCCTTCCTTCCTTCCTTCCTTCCTTCCTTCCTTCCTTCTGCAGCAGTTGTAGCTGTAAGTAATTAGTAAAAGTAACAGTATTCTTCTACTTTCCTTCCACATATGCCTTTCAGCGTCGAGGGGAGATATAATTTGCAGGTTTTTGCTCTTCTGATCGCCTCTGCTGTTTTTGTGTTTCCTAGTGCTTCTAATATTCCATCCATCCATCTTTTTCGTGGTTGACCCTTGGGTCTGTTGTTCTCACAACGTTTATTGAGGGCCCATTGTGTTGTGGTTTGATCTTTCTGCCCTGTCACGTGGCCAAACCATTTTATCTGTTGTTTCTTTATATATTCTAGGCGGGGGCTATTCCTAGCTTTTTTCTCAGTTCTTCATTTCTGATCTTATCTCTCAGACTGTTTCCTGTCATTCGTCTAACACATTTCATCTCTGTAGAGGTTATTTTCTTATTGTTCTTGCATCTAGAGTCCAGGTCTGGCATTGGTAGCACAACGTTGGGATGAAGATTGTATTGTAGAGTGCTCGTTTTGCCTCCAGAGTTATTTCCTTGTTGGACAATAGTGGTGATAACTGTCCAATGATTTGACAAGCTTTGTTGCATCTTGATTCTATCTCTGCTGTTTGAGAATTATCGTTTGTCATTAGACTTCCTAGGTATTTGAATTCCTCTACTTGTTTTAGTTGTCTGCCTTCTATAGTTATGTTGATGTTCTGTTTATTTTTGGCGACATTCATGACTTCTATTTTGTTGATGTTGATTTTCATGTTGTATTTTGTGCCTGAGATGTTGAGTTTGTTTAAGTGTTCTTGTAGGTCTTCTATTGTTTCATGTATTAGTGCCTGATCGTCTGCAAATAAAAGCTCGTTGATCTCCTCTGTCTCTGATGGGTTGGCTAGCTTGCATATATGGTCCATGTATGTAATAAACAGTAGGGGGGATAGTACGCACCCCTGTCTTAACCTGATCTAACTTCGAAGTGGTGTAGCCTGCCGCTGTTCTGACTGTGCAGCTGCTGCTGATAAAGAGACCTTTAATAAGGTTGGTTAGATGTTGGCTTACTCCGTATGTTGTTAGTATCTCCCACAGTTGTTCTCTGTTAGATGTTGGCTTACTCCGTATGTTGTTAGTATCTCCCACAGTTGTTCTCTGTTAGATGTTGGCTTACTCCGTATGTTGTTAGTATCTCCCACAGTTGTTCTCTGTTAGATGTTGGCTTACTCCGTATGTTGTTAGTATCTCCCACAGTTGTTCTCTGTCTACTCTGTCGAAAGCTTGTTCCTGGTTAATGAAAGCTATGCACACATTTTGATTGTGTTCTGTCGTCTTTCTACAAGCTGTTTTAATGTGAGTACAGCGTCAGTACATCCTCTTTTATTTCGGAACAATATTTGAGAATTGCTTGGCGTGACGGGGGCACTTTACTTTTTTTTTTACATTAACTCAGAGGGAGCCGCGATAGCTCAGTGGTTAGTGAACTGGACTACAAAGGACAAGGGGTAGGGTTCGATCCCAACTGACAGCTCCGGGTTCACCCAGCCTTTAATGGGTACCGGATTTTTTTCTGGGAAAGTAAAGCAGCACAGGCGTAATACCGACCACATTACCCCAAAAATCATGTGCCGAAGGTCTGTAAAATTTATGGTCATTAACACCATATTCCCTATACGCCACTTGGTGTGACGGGGGTACTTTGCTACTACTTTTATTAACTCAGAGGGTCCTAGATAATGGATTCCATGACGAATAATGCTCAAGTATAGCTGGTAATTATTTCATAATACAATGATTCCAGAAGGAATACTTGGTTCATCACCATTGAGTGCCGTCTCCGCATCGAAGGTTGGCTACCATGGAGCGCCATTCCACTCTGTCTCTTGCTTTGATGGTGCAGATTGCCATAGGCTGACTTGTCCATCTTTTGATGTTACTCGTCCATGTTAGTCTTGGTCTGCCTCTGCCTCTTTTACCTTGTATTTTCCCTTCTAACATTACTTTTATTAGACGGCTGTATCTATCTATCTTTCGTTCGCCTAAAGTATTGTCTATATCTGCAATGTCGTTTCCTGTATAAATTTTACTGTCTTTTGTAATTCTTGTCATCAAGGCCAGCTCCTTGTCGTGGGGATGGGGCTTAACAGTCACCAGGGACTGAAAACTAAGACTGGCCAGGCCTTCCTACAACCGAGCAAGACCACAGTCTGCTCTAGCAAGTTCAAGTGCTGAAGTCGGAGGCAACCAGCCAAAAGGCGCACGACAATCAGGATGCCACGCACTCAACGCAAATGGAAGTATTAGACGGCTGTGTCTTTTAACATGACCAAAAAATTTCATTTGTCTTGTTCTAATTGTGTTTAGTAGTTCTTTTTTCAATTTAGTTGTTTTAAAACATCCATGTTTGTTTTCTTTTCTTTCCATCCAATTCTACCTATTCTACTATAAATACACATTTCAAAGGCTTCAATTTTCTGTTCTGTTTTCTGCTCTAATGTCCATGTTTCTGCACCATATAGGAATATTGAGCAGATATAACATTTTGCTATTCTTAGTTTTAGCCCTGGTGTTATTTGTTTTGATGTTAGTATATTTTTCATGGCATTAAAATTACTTTTTGCCATTCCTATTCTTTTATTTATTTCAGTTGTACATTTTCCATCATTGGTTATAGTATGCCCCAGGTAGTTGTAGCTCTAGACTGTCCCCAGATGTATTCCCTCCACTGTGATATTTAATTGTAGGTCTTGAGAATTTTCTTTTATTATGATCATAATTTTAGTCTTTTTGATATTCATTTCTAGTCCATATTTTTGCTATATACTTGGTTACAACTGGTAAAATACATGGAAAGAGAGATCGCGGACGACAAATAGAGAAGATACTAGATAGCTTGGTGTCATAGCATGGAAAACAGTCAACAACAGAACTGATACGGCATACTGTGGATAGAAGATTCTGGGAGGACCTAATCGCCTATGCCAACCGGTATGGCACATGATGATTGTGATAGCTAGCAAAGGCAGCCACATAGTGTGCAATATCCCAGGGGTGTTAATTAGTTATATTTACAGTGTTAAACGTCAGCATGTGAAGATGAGGCGGCAAGTGATGTTTGTTGGTGTAGCAGCCTTACTTTCTCCGAACTGGGTACCAAGTTTATTCATTTGGTCGAGTGCGGTGTGTCAGGGTGAGATGGACCGGGTCTCTATGCTTCTCCAAGCCAATGCCCTATTCGCTGCGGAATGACGGCTAGTATCCCTCTAATCTTGACGAGACCAAACACGATATACCAACTTCTCCAAACACGATATATCAACTTCTCCAAACACGATATATCAACTTCCCCAAACACGATATATCAACTTCCCCAAACACGATATACCAACTTCTCCAAACACGATATATCAACTTCCCCAAACACGATATATCAACTTCTCCAAACACGATATATCAACTTCTCCAAACACGATATACCAACTTCTCCAAACACGATATATCAACTTCTCCAAACACGATATACCAACTTTCTCAAACACGATATACCAACTTCCACAAACACGATATACCAACTTTCTCAAACACGATATACCAACTTCCACAAACACGATATATCAACCTTCACAAATACGATATATCAACCTTCCCAAACACGATATACCAACTTCCCAAACACGATATACCAACCTTCCC
Organism: Megaustenia siamemsis; assembly: GCA_032433765.1. Taxonomy (NCBI): domain Eukaryota; kingdom Metazoa; phylum Mollusca; class Gastropoda; order Stylommatophora; family Ariophantidae; genus Megaustenia; species Megaustenia siamemsis. The sequence continues at coordinate 38,005,276 of JAVIAB010000025.1, read as the reverse complement.
AAACACCGATCTCAAGTTTAGAAAAGTGTGAGAACCTCTGGTTGCCCCTCAAATTTGAGCTGATTTGACTTGGCAGGGAACGTTTAAGAAAACAAGACCCTTGGAGATGCTTGGCGGATATCTGGCAGCTCTCCTACTGGGTTGATGTATGCAACATCACCACCATCATCGTCTTTACCATTAGCATCAAACATTGAGGAAACAATGCTCACCACAAACATTCTTCTCAAATAGTTCAGGGAACAAAAACGAAACCCCGTCTAGCACAATCTCTAGGAGGTCATAGACAAGGTCTCTCCATCTGTCCGCAGTCCAGGATATTTCCTTGACCTTCTTTCGCGAAGTCAAATGTACTTAAGGAGTTTCTTGTATTCTCTTCCTGTATTTCTAGACCTTTCTTTTCTTTCCTCTCTTCCTGTATTTCTAGACTTTTCTTTTCTTCCCTCTCTTCCTGAATTTCTAGACCTTTCTGTTCTTCCCTCTCTTCCTGTATTTATAGACCTTTCTGTTCTTCCCTCTCTTCCTTTTATTGATAGACCTTTCTGTTCTTCCCTCTCTTCCTGTATTTCTAGACCTTTCTGTTCTTCCTTTCTTCCCGTATTTCTAGACCTTTCTGTTCTTCCCTCTCTTCCTGTATTTCTATCTATCTATCTATCTATCTATCTATCTATCTATCTATCTATCTATCTATCTATCTATCTATCTATCTATCTATCTATCTATCTATCTATCTATCTATCTATCTATCTATCTATCTATCTATCTATCTATCTATCTATCTATCTATCTATCTATCTATCTATCTATCTATCTGTCTGTCTGTCTGTCTGTCTGTCTGTCTGTCTTTCTAGATATCTGTCTATCTATCTGTCCGTCCGTCTGTCTGTCTGTCTTTCTAGATATCTATCTATCTAATCTATCTATCTAGCTACCTATCTCAAATTTTTTCTTGTTTAACAGACAGAATTTAATATTAGATTTGAACAGACGTCAAAGAGTGACCTGTGACAGCATAAACGGAACAGACCTGTCTCATTAGACGCTCCCAGACATTCTCGTAACATTAACTTAAGACCGAGATCAGATCAGTGAAAGACTTAAGACAGTCCATTGCTGCCAGGGATAGAGGAGAGATTACTTAATCACTTTTCATTTACATATCAGGATCTCCGCCGTTGGTTATGTCCCCTGATTGAACCAGCATCATCGTCGTCATCAAGTGCCGTGCCGAAGACAAGAAAGAGTCACTTTTGTAGATTCATTTTGCACTAACTTGTGTTTATGGGGTAGGGGCTTGGGTTGGAGAAGGGTTGTCTAGAGGTGAGAAGCCAGCCTTTGACCAAATGAAAAGACGATTAGAGGCCACAGAGATGGGATTTCTCAGAAGAATGTTGAAAGTTCCCTGGGCAGCTAAAAAGACCAATGAGGAAGTTCTCAAAGAGGCAAACACAAAAAGGGAGCTCTTAAAAAACATCAGAAAGAGACAATCAACATTTTTCGGGCACATCATGAGAAGAGGAAAGTTGGAATACTTGGTTACAACTGGCAAAATAAAAGGAAAGAGAGATCGCGGGCGACAAAGAGAGAAAATACTGGATAGCTTGGTGTCATGGCATGGAAAACAGTCAACAACAGAACTGATACGATGCACTGTAGATAGAAGATTGTGGAGGGACATGATCACCTACGCCAACCGGTATGGCACATGATGATGAACTCACAAATAGCAGCTAAGAGACGATACAACATGTCCAAGAAAATGTTCTATAGATATTTTGATCTAACTCACAAACATCAGCCAAGAGACGATACAACATGTCCAAGAAAATGTTCTATAGATATTTTGATCTAACTCACAAACAGCAGCGAAGAGACGATACAACTTGTCCAAGAAAATGTTCTATAGATATTCTGACAAAATAGAACCAGCAATCAACCATTATTCGACATGTACAAAAATCCACAACTGGAATGTTCTATAGAGGAAGAATGTACAAGGTTGTTTTTGTAAATGCGCAGACAACTAAATTATCGGTATATAATTTATAATTAGTTGATAATTTAGTTGTCTGGCGCATTTACGAAAACAACCTTGTGCATTCTTGTTCTATGGATCATTCCAGTCGATTAGAAATTTCAGATTAAATTACAACGTCGTTTGTAGAAGAAGAGAATGACGTATCTCACACCAGAACGTGTCTCATCTAATCATCTTTGAAGTGTTTACCCTCTTTAGTAAAAATTTACAAAAATATTATCTACAACACGTTGAATTAGTCTACAAAATGGATCATTTTTTGAGGTGTCATAAATTGGAAACTTCTTCTTCTTCTTCTTTCTTTACTAAATTGCCTTTCAGCGTCGAGGGGAGATATAATTTGCGGTCTTTTGATCTTCTGTTCGCCTCTACTGCTGTTATGTTTCCTAGTGCTTCTAATATTCCATTAATCCATCTTTTGCTCTTCTGTTCGCCTCTGCTGCTGTTATGTTTCCTAGTGCTTCTAATATTCCATCAATCCATCTTTTGCTCTTCTGTTCGCCTCTGCTGCTGATATATTTCCTAGTGCTTCTAATATTCCATCAATCCATCTTTTGCTCTTCTGTTCGCCTCTGCTGCTGTTATGTTTCCTAGTGCTTCTAATATTCAATCGACCCATCTTTTTCGTGGTCGACCTAAAGGTAAATGTAAAGTACAAGACTTGAACCGGCGTCTTAGCACGGGAGTTTACACCCACACGGCTGGGTCGACCGTGGGGGTATTATTTTCCAACCACGAGTACAATTCACACTGCTCCCAGCGGGAATCGAACACGGGTTGTCCGAACGTCGGTAGTCCAGTCGAGTGGTTTTCCCAACTCGGCTACCGAGGCCCCCGTCGACCTTTGGGCTGGTGTTCTCACAACGTTTGTTGAATGCCCGTTGTGTTGTATTGTGTTCTTTCTGCCTTTAAATTGGAAACACCGACAGTATAATCTTGATTTGAAGAATAAGAAGAATGTGGTAACTCAAAAATTTATTTAAGAATAGCATTATTAATCTAGAGAAGAAGAGGAACTACTGATAGACTTGATCAACCTGGAGGTCATTAGGGCAACACTGATAGACTTGATCAACCTGGAGGTCATTGGGGCAAAACTGATAGACTTGATCAACCTGGAGGTCATTGGGGCAAAAGTGATAGACTTGATCAACCTGGAGGTCATTAGGGCAACACTGATAGACTTGATCAACCTGGAGGTCATTGGGGCAACACTGATAGACTTGATCAACCTGGAGGTCATTGGGGCAAAACTGATAGACTTGATCAACCTGGAGGTCATTGGGGCAACACTGATAGACTTGATCAACCTGGAGGTCATTGGGGCAACACTGATAGACTTGATCAACCTGGAGGTCATTGGGGCAACACTGATAGACTTGATCAACCTGGAGGTCATTGGGGCACCACTGATAGACTTGATCAACCTAGGGGTCATTGGGGCAATAATTGAGAGACTTCATCAACCTAGGGGTCATTGGGGCAACACTGAGAGACTTCATCAACCTGGAGGTCATTAGGGCAACACTGATAGACTTCATCAACCTGGAGGTCATTGGGGCAACACTGAGAGACTTCATCAACCTGGAGGTCATTGGGGCAACACTGAGAGACTTCATCAACCTGGAGGTCATTGTGGCACCACTGAGAGACTTCATCAACCTGGAGGTCATTGGGGCAACACTGAGAGACTTCATCAACCTAGGGGTCATTGGGGCAACACTGAGAGACTTCATCAACCTGGAGGTCATTGGGGCACCACTGATAGACTCCGTCAACCTAGGGGTCATTGGGGCACCATTGATAGTCTCCATCAAACTAGGGGTCATTGGGGCACCATTGATAGTCTCCATCAAACTAGGGGTCATTGGGGCACCATTGATAGTCTCCATCAACCTAGGGGTCATTGGGGCACCATTGATAGTCTCCATCAAACTAGGGGTCATTGGGGCACCACTGATAGTCTCCATCAAACTAGGGGTCATTGGAGGACCACTGATAGACTCCGTCAACCTAGGGGTCATTGGAGCACCACTGATAGACTCCGTCAACCTAGGGGTCATTGGAGCACCACTGATAGACTCCGTCAACCTATGGGTCGTTGGGCACCACTGATAGACTTCATCAACCTAGGGGTCATTGGGGCACCACTGATAGACTCCGTCAACCTAGGGGTCATTGGAGCACCACTGATAGACTCCGTCAACCTAGGGGTCATTGGAGCACCACTGATAGTCTCCATCAAACTAGGGGTCATTGGAGCACCACTGATAGACTTCATCAACCTAGGGGTCATTGGGGCACCACTGATAGTCTCCATCAACCTAGGGGTCATTGGAGCACCACTGATAGACTTCATAAACCTAGGGGTCATTGGGGCACCACTGATAGACTCCGTCAACCTAGGGGTCATTGGGGCACCATTGATAGTCTCCATCAACCTAGGGGTCATTGGAGCACCACTGATAGTCTCCATCAACCTAGGGGTCATTGGAGCACCACTGATAGACTCCATCAACCTAGGGGTCATTGGAGCACCACTGATAGTCTCCATCAAACTAGGGGTCATTGGAGCACCACTGATAGACTCCGTCAACCTAGGGGTCATTGGAGCACCATTGATAGTCTCCATCAACCTAGGGGTCATTGGAGCACCATTGATAGTCTCCATCAACCTAGGGGTCATTGGAGCACCATTGATAGTCTCCATCAAACTAGGGGTCATTGGAGCACCACTGGTAGACTCCGTCAACCTAGGGGTCATTGGAGCACCACTGATAGTCTCCATCAACCTAGGGGTCATTGGAGCACCACTGACAGTCTCCATCAAACTAGGGGTCATTGGAGCACCACTGATAGACTCCGTCAACCTAGGGGTCATTGGAGCACCACTGATAGTCTCCATCAACCTAGGGGTCATTGGGGCACCACTGATAGTCTCCATCAACCTAGGGGTCATTGGAGCACCACTGATAGTCTCCATCAAACTAGGGGTCATTGGAGCACCACTGATAGACTCCGTCAACCTAGGGGTCATTGGAGCACCATTGATAGTCTCCATCAACCTAGGGGTCATTGGAGCACCATTGATAGTCTCCATCAACCTAGGGGTCATTGGGGCACCACTGATAGACTCCGTCAACCTAGGGGTCATTGGGGCACCATTGATAGTCTCCATCAACCTAGGGGTCATTGGAGCACCACTGATAGTCTCCATCAACCTAGGGGTCATTGGAGCACCACTGATAGACTCCATCAACCTAGGGGTCATTGGAGCACCACTGATAGACTTCATCAACCTAGGGGTCATTGGAGCACCACTGATAGAGTTCATCAACCTAGGGGTCATTTGAGCACCACTGATAGACTCCATCAACCTAGGGCTCATTGGAGCACCACTGATAGACTTCATCAACCTAGGGGTCATTGGAGCACCACTGATAGACTCCGTCAACCTAGGGGTCATTGGGGCACCACTGATAGACTCCGTCAACCTAGGGGTCATTGGGGCACCACTGATAGACTCCATCAAACTAGGGGTCATTGGGGCACCACTGATAGTCTCCATCAAACTAGGGGTCATTGGAGCACCACTGATAGACTCCGTCAACCTAGGGGTCATTGGAGCACCATTGATAGTCTCCATCAAACTAGGGGTCATTGGGGCACCACTGATAGTCTCCATCAAACTAGGGGTCATTGGGGCACCATTGATAGTCTCCATCAAATTAGGGGTCATTGGGGCACCATTGATAGTCTCCATCAACCTAGGGGTCATTGGAGCACCATTGATAGTCTCCATCAACCTAGGGGTCATTGGAGCACCATTGATAGTCTCCATCAACTAGGGGTCATTGGAGCACCACTGATAGTCTCCATCAAACTAGGGGTCATTGGGCACCATTGATAGTCTCCATCAACCTAGGGGTCATTGGGGCACCATTGATAGTCTCCATCAACTAGGGGTCATTGGAGCACCATTGATAGTCTCCATCAACCTAGGGGTCATTGGGGCACCATTGATAGTCTCCATCAAACTAGGGGTCATTGGAGCACCATTGATAGTCTCCATCAAACTAGGGGTCATTGGGGCACCATTGATAGTCTCCATCAAACTAGGGGTCATTGGGGCACCATTGATAGTCTCCATCAAACTAGGGGTCATTGGGGCACCATTGATAGTCTCCATCAAACTCCTCCATTTCTCTCTATCTTTAGTCTTTCTCTGGAACTCTATACAAACAATCTATGCTTTGATGTTATCATCCCATCTCTTTCCCCGCCCCCTCCTCTCCCTTCCCCTGTCCCTTACAGAATGGCCTTTACTAGACCAGACGGTCGAGACACGTGACCAAGCTATTCCATTTTCCGTTTCTGCACACGCGTCAAAAGATATACCGGTTAATATGGCGGATAGGCGGGAGGAACTGTTAAAGGTTGTCTGAAAAGTGTTCTTTGTTGCATATATTCCAAGTCCGAGTTTCTAAAGGAGCTACTGAGTTTAGTGCTCTGTGCACACCGTGAGCTGTGCGTTTCATCCGTTTTGATTGTGTTTCAATATTCCGATTGTTTGCGATGAATGATGATATCGTATGACAGGGAACAGACGGTTGCGTTCACTTAATGTGCGACTTCGCCTTATGTCTTTTGACGTGTGCTGAGACTGCTATGATGGAGAATCCAGCTACCTTTCTTTGTTTGGGAGATGAGATATTAATTCGGATGATTCCACTGGCACGAGCGGTTGAGCAATTATGGATTGTAATTCGTTTGCAGTGATTACCGGGCCTTCCATAATCATAACCATAAAGCCTAAAGGTTATCATGTACTCCGATTGCTTCTTGCATCCTTTCGCGAACTATTTTCCAATTTGAAACACGACCTACGCCACAAAACATATTGTAAATCACAGCGAATAAGAAGCCTTCTTCAACATCTTTCGCTGTACCCTGACCAGAGCTATCCTCCTGTTTTCTGGAAATGTGCGTCCGTATGAGTAAGTAAAGTAAAGTACCCCCGTCACGCCAAGTGGCGTATAGGGAAATATGGTGTTGGTGACCCTATTGAGTTATTGAGTTATTTGCGGGTCATCATCATTGCACTCCGAACATGTCCATAGATGCTCAGATTCCCCCCTCAGCAATTCCCTCAGTGTCCAGCGACTGACGACTCCAGTTCTATGTTGATAAGTCTTCTTACACGGCCACTAAGTTTCTCATTTCTGGCTGTGCCCAACTTAACTCCCATTTCCATCATCCGAAGAAGTGACGTGGATCTGTGTTTGTCGAAGTTAGTGACCCTATATTTTTACAAACCTTCAGCATATGATTTTTGGGGTAATGTGGTCGGTATTACGCCCGTGCTGCTTTACTTTCCCAGAAAAAAATATCCAGTACCCATTTAAGGCTGGGTGAACCCTGAAGCCGTCGTTTGGGATCGAACCCTACCCCTTGTCCTTTGTAGTCCAGTTCACTAACCACTGAGCTATCGCGGCTCCTCGTCCGTATGAGTGCTTCTGTTAATTCTTTTCACGGGTTATTAAATTTTCCCCCGGAATATCCGATAAAATACTTGATCGAAGAGCAAAACAAGACAATAACAAAAAGCAATAAATATGTAATCCCGAAATGCTGGACAATTTGTGGCTGTTTAATGCCAGTGATATCGTGGTAGACCAAAGAGATGCTGGGTAATGGCTGGAACGAGTGGAAAAATCAATCACAGCCGCCAGATTATTGTCTCCGCTGAGGCAGGATTTTGTCTGGGAGCTGTTGGCTGTTGGTAGTACTGTATTTTTTTATGTTGAAGATGGAACAAACAGCTGCCGCAGTGATTCTCGACTTTTGTTGTTTGGGGACTCGTTTTGAAAAAAAATGGGGATATGTGGCACATTTCACGTTGTGTGTGAACATGATCTGTATCAGGGAACACCAACACGGGTTCCCAGCTATCCTGTGTGAACTCACGCATACTGTAAGCCAACACTCACGAACAACAACAGTATTGTATAGGCACCCTCGCCTGAATGCCTGAGGTCAGCAGAGAGGCGCGTTAGACAGGCTGCATTACTCACTGTCGCAACAATTTAGCGCCAAACACATACATATATACATACATGCATACATACATACATACATACATACATACATACATACATACATACATACATACATAAAAACATACAAACATACATATATACATACATACATGATGATGATGATGATGATGATGATGATGATGATGATAATGATGACGATGATGCTGATGAAGAAAAAGAGGAAGATGATGATGATGATGAAGAAGAAGAAGGTGATGATAATGATAATGATGATGATGATGATGAAGAGAAAGGTGATGATGATGATAATGATGATGATGATAATGATAATAATGATGATAATGATGATGATAATGATGATAATGATAATGATGATAATGATGATGATAATGATGATGATAATGATGATGATAATGATGATAATGATTATAATGATGATAATGATGATGATGATGATAATGATGATAATGATGATGATGATAATGATGATAATGATGATAATGCTGATGATGATAATGATGATAATGATGATGATAATGATGATAATGATGATAATGATGATAATGATGATGATGATGATGATAATGATGATAGGGCTGATAATGATGATGATGATGGTGATGATAATGATGATAATGATGATGATGATGATGATGATAATGATGATGATAATGATGATGATGATGATGATGATGATGATGATGATGATGATGATGATGATGATGATGATGATGATGATGATGATAATGATGATAGTGCTGATAATGATGATGATGATAATGATGATGATGGTGATGATGATGATGATGATGATGATGATGATGATGATGATGATGATGATGATGATGATGATGATGATGATGATGATGATGATAAAAATGAAGATGACGATGATGATATAGAAAAAACGAAAATGAGAAGACGAAGAATACTGCTGTAAGAAATGCACAATTTGTTAGATAGAATTCCGTCTGTACAGTCGAGACACACGCTAATCGCTACCTCAAGTGTTGCAGTGTGCCAGCCAGTGCACTATATTACCGCCTTTCTGAACCAGTCAACCCAACCGATGACACGCCTCCTCCCAGTGCATACACATGCTGTCGTCCCGTGGCTATAATCTTTGAGGGGGCGTTACCTGTCCACAACCATCTTCTTCTGTTCGATATTTATTTCTTCTGTCTCTCTCGCGAACTCACATCTAAGGTAATATTATAATTTAACACACACAACATACATGACGTTAATTGTTTCGCAATGGTAAGACAAATTTTTATGTAACCTTCTTTGATTCATATTCTTGCCAATTATTTACATTTTTTAAAATATTCAATTTCTGATCCAATTTGTCTAATAATTGGTGTTAATTTATTCTGTTGGTTGAAATCGAGAGCTGTTCGTTTACATTCAGAGTCAATGGCGTCACAATTGTTTGTGTGCCTCCAAGGGCAGGTGGGTTGTTTATCTAGTGCCATCCTTTCCAAGAAATAGGGCAAATATCACCTGATATTTTGTTTTCTCTGGTGTTTTCTATGCGTCCAGGATTGATGGAGTGTTGAGTTCAATGTTCTGTGGGATATCTGGAGTGTTGGTGTCAATGTTCTGTGGTGTGTCTGGGGTGTTGAGGTCAATGGTTTGTGGGATGTCTGGAGTGTTGGTGTCAATGTTCTGTGGGATGTTTGGAGTGTTGGTGTCAATGTTCTGTGGGATGTTTGGAGTGTTGGTGTCAATGTTCTGTGGTGTGTCTGGAGTTTGAGGTCAATGTTTTGTGGGATGTCTGGAGTGTTGAGGTCAATGTTCTGTGGGATGTCTAGAGTGTTGAGGTCAATGTTCTGTGGTGTGTCTGGAGCGTTCAGTTCAATGTTATGTGGGATGTCTAGAGTGTTGAGATTAATGTTTTGTGGTGTGTCTGGAGTATTGAGGTCAATGTTCTGTGGTGTGTCTGGAGTGTTGAGGTCAATGTTCTGTGGGATGTCTAGAGTGTTGAGGTCAATGTTCTGTGGGATGTCTAGAGTGTTGAGGTCAATGTTCTGTGGGATGTCTGAAGTGTTGATATCAATGTTTTTAGTGTGTCTGGTGTGTTGATGTCAATGTTCTGTGGGATGTTTGAAGTGTTGATGTCAATGTTTTATAGTGTGTCTGGTGTGTTGATGTCAATGTTCTGTGGGATGTCTGAAGTGTTGATGTCAATGTTCTATGATGTGACTGTAGTGTTGATGTCAAAGTTCTGTGGTGTGTCTGGAGTGTTGATGTCAAAAATTATGTGGATGTTTTGAGTGTTGATGTCAAAGTTCTGTGGTGTGTCTGAAGTACTGATGTCAAAGTTATGTGGGATGTCTGGAGTGTTGATGTCAATGTTCTGTGGGATGTCTGGAGTGTTGATGTCTATGTTCTGTGGGATGTCTGGAGTGTTGATGTCAATGTTCTGTGAAATGTCTGGAGTGTTGATTTCAAAGTTATGTGGGATGTCTGGAGTGTTGATGTCAATTTTCTATGGGATGTCAGGAGTGTTAATGTCAATGATCTGTGGGATGTCTGGACGGTTGATGTCAGTGTTCTGTGGTGTGTCTGGAGTGTTGATGTCAATGTTTTGTGGTGTGTCTGGCGTGTTGGTGTCAATGTTCTGTGGGATATCTGGAGTGTTAATGTCAATTTTCTTTGGGATGTCTGGAGTGTTAATGTCAATGTTCTGTGGGATCTCTGGAGTGTTGATGTCAATGTTCTGTGGGATTTCTGGAGTGTTAATGTCAATGTTTTATGGTATGTCTGGAGTTTTGATGTCAATGTTCTGTGGTGTTTCTGGAGTGTTAATGTCAATGTTCTGTGAGATGTCTGGAGTGTTAATGGCAGTGTTCTTTGGGATGTCTGGAGTGTTAATGTCAATGTTCTGTGGGATTTCTGGAGTGTTGATGTCAATGTTCTGCTGTGGTGTGTCTGGAGTGTTAATGTCAATGTTCTGTGGGATGTCTGGAGTGTTGATGATGTCAATGTTCTGTGGGGTGCCTGGAGTGTTGATGTCAATGTTCTGTGAGATGTCTGGAGTGTTCATGATGTCAATGTTCTGTGGGATGTCTGGAGTGTTGATGATGTCAATGTTCTGTGGTGTGTCTTGAGTGTTGATGTCAATGTTCTGTAGCCCGTCTAAAGTGTTGAGGTCAATGTTCTGTAGGACTTCTGAAGTGTTGAGGTCATTGTTCTGTAGGACGTCTGAAGTGTTGAGGTCATTGTTCTGTAGGACGTCTGAAGTGTTGAGGTCATTGTTCTGTAGGACTTCTGAAGTGTTGAGGTCATTGTTTTCTGTAGGACGTCTGAAGTGTTGAGGTCATTGTTCTGTAGGACGTCTGAAGTGTTGAGGTCATTGTTCTGTAGGACGTCTGAAGTGTTGAGGTCATTGTTCTGTGGGACGTCTGAAGTATTGAGGTCATTGTTCTGTAGGACGTCTGAAGTGTTGAGGTCATTGTTCTGTAGGACGTCTGAAGTGTTGAGGTCATTGTTCTGTAGGACGTCTGAAGTATTGAGGTCATTGTTCTGTTGGACGTCTGAAGTGTTGAGGTCAATGTTCCGTAGGACGTCTGAAGTGTTGAGATCAATGTTCAGTGGGATATCTGCTGTGTTGAGGTCAATGTTCTATCCTTTGAGTCTGGTGTTCTTGCAACGTTTATTGAAGGCTCGTTGTGTCATGTTTTAATCTTTCAGTCTGATCACGTAACCAGTCCATTGTATCCGTTGTTTCTTTATGTCCTCTATGGTGGGAATTATTCCTTATTTATGTTACAGTTTCTCATTTCTGCTCTTACCTCTCACACCTATCTATTGACCTTTCGAGCCGTTGCCGGCCCATAGGGCGTAGACCAAGATACACCTTCTCCTATATGCATTTTTTGTTCTAGCAGTTTTCTTTTAAAGATATTTTATCAAATCTCGCCATCTGTCTCTGTTCTGTGCAAGCAGTTCTATCTCATTGAGGGAGCCGATTCCTGCTGCTCTTGCCTCTCTTATCAATGTTCTTCTCAGTGTCTCCCTGGGTCTTCCTCTTTTTCTTTTACCTGTTGTTTCCCATATGAGGGCTTGCTTTGCTATTCGATTATTATCTCTTCTCATCACATGTCCAACGTATGACCATCGTCTTTTCTTTATTACTGAAGATATTAGTGGTTGATTGGCGATTTCTCTAATTTCCTCGTTTGTTTTGAATCTCACACCTAGTCAGATGTTAATAACCATAACATGATAACATCTACATAGACGTTAACATTTGCTGGTAGATAAACCAGCATCTACATGATAATGTTTATTCTCTCCTCATTGGTCATCTTCTATATGCTATCAGGGAATCCAGTAAAGTAATATTAACGTATATACAGTAAATACACGGACATACTTCTCCAGTGTTGTTACACTACTTCCTGTCTGTATCTAAAGTAGTAACCCATCATCATCAAGTACCGGGCCTAATGACGTAGGTGATCATGTCTCTCCACGACTTTCTATCTCGACAGTTATTTATCATTTCTGCTGTTGACCTTCTGCCAAGCCATTCTCTTAAGCTGTCTGTTATCTTTTCTCTTTGCTTCCCTCTATCTCTTCGTCCCTCAATTTTCCCAGTTGTTACAATATATTCCAGATCTCTTTACATTACATGGCCAAAAAATGATGGTTGTTTCTTCCTAATATTGGAAATTAGCTCTCTTTTTGCCTTGACCTCTCTCAGAACATTTTCATTACTCTTCTTAGCTGTCCATGGTATTCTTAACATTCTTCTGTAAAACCACATTTCTACAGACTTCAGTGATTTTCTTGTCTGTTGTCCTATTGTCCATGATTCACAACCATATGTTAAGACTGGCTCTACATAACATTTAAGAATTCTTTTTCTTGTTTCTATTGTCAAAAATAGATTGCATAGTATCTTCCTCTAGTACCCCCTACATAACATAAATTCAAGAATCAGAGGTTACCAGACTTATATCTGTCATGACGGCGCCACCGGTATATGATCAGCAGGAGAAAGGGAGCCACGGCTGCCTATAGGCTGAGAACCACTAATCCATATCTTTGTTTCTGGTTCTCTCTTTTTGTTACATCCAAGATTCTGTAACTATGACTTTTATTTGGCTATTGGTGTCCATGTTTAACACATATAGCAGAGTATTGTGGCAGGGATATTGTGTTGAAGAGAACGCTGTACAAGACGATACACGTTTGTACTGTAAGCGTCACCGATTGTCAAAAAACGTAATCATTCTTTGAAAGTGGTAGTTTAAACATTAAACCATTGATGCAGACCCTTTTCTCCACCTCTTCGTGGTGCCTCTAGAAACAGACTAACATGTCTAGTCTGGCCAAGAGAGTAGGGTTCGATGAGGGAAGGCAATCCGGTCCTCAAAAATGAAGCACTGAAGTCGAAGGTGACGGGTCGAAATGCGCAAATAAACGACAAACAACGTATTTATGCCCACCTAGCGTCCTTTTAAGGACGGATGACGAAGAGGGTATTGTTCTTTTACTGACTAACCATTCGTTCAGTTGCCATGAGATGATAGCAAGAAAGATAGAATGAAGGAGTGAAAGAAAGAAAGAAAGAAAGAATGAACGAAAGAAAAAACAAAAAGATAGAAAGAATGAACGAATGAATGAAAGAATAAACGAAAGAAAAAAAATGAAAGAAAGAAAGAAAGAACGAACGAAAGAAAGAAAACAAGAAAGAATAAATAAATGAAAGAATGAACGAAAGAAAGAATGAATGAATGAAAAAAATAAAGAAAGAAAAAGGTAAAGAAATAAAGAGAAAGAAAGAAAGAGAGAAAGAGAAAGACAAATAGAGAAAAAGAAAAAAAAGAAAGATAGATATAAAGAAAGAAAAAAAGTAAGAAAGAAAGTAAGTAAGAAAGAAAGTAAGAAAGAAAGAAAGAAAGAAAGAAAGAAAGAAAGTAAGTAAGAAAGAAAGTAAGTAAGAAAGAAAGAAAGAGAGAAAGAAAGAAAGAAAGTAAGAAAGAAAGTAAGTAAGAAAGAAAGAAAGTAAGAAAGAAAGTAAGAAAGAAAGTAAGTAAGAAAGAAAGAAAGAAAGTAAGAAAGTAAGTAAGTAAGAAAGAAAGTAAGTAAGAAAGAAAGAAAGAAAGAAATCATTGTTAATTATTTTCCCTTGATCAAATTAAAACGAAAATGTAAACAGATCTGCTTTAAACATCGATTCTCCCCACGACTCATCATGACATATATAGGTACAGACCACCAATTAAAATAATCAATCTCTGTGCAGTCATGACAGCCCAGTTGGTGTTTCATCTTTCTGAACAGATCTGAACTAATAAGGTAGATGATATCTGTCGTGCACCAACGGTCCAACCACACCTCTCTTCTCGCTACATGTACCGAGCTAGACTCCCGATTCTCAACAACTCATCTTATTAAGGAAGCGATGTTTAATTCCTGTCAAGTTACATCACTCAATACAACTTGCTAGGAGCTAAATGCATTGGTCAGAAAATAGAAACATCCACAGAAGTCTTCTTTTCTCCCTCATTTACCTGTCAGCGTCCAGTGGAGATATAGTCAGCAATCTTTAGCTCTTCTGTTGGCATCTCCTGCTGTTATGTTTCCTAGTGTTTCTAATATCCCATCAATTCATCTTTTGCTCTTCTGTTGGCCTCTCCTGCTGTTATGTTTGCTAGTGTTTCTGATATTCCATCAATCCATCTTTAGCTCTTCTTTTGGCATCTCCTGCTGTTATGTTTCCTAGTGTTTCTAATATTCCATCAATCCATCTTTCCTCTTCTGTTGGCATCTCCTGCTGTTATGTTTCCTAGTGTTTCTAATATTCCATCAATCCATCTTTTGCTCTTCTGTTGGCATCTCCTGCTGTTATGTTCCCTAGTGTTTCTAATATTCCATCAATCCATCTTTTGCTCTTCTGTTGGCCTCCCCTGCTGTTATGTTCCCTAGTGTTTCTAATATTCCATCAATCCATCTTTTGCTCTTCTGTTGGCATCTCCTGCTGTTATGTTTCCTAGTGTTTCTAATATTCCATCAATCCATCTTTTCCTCTTCTGTTGGCATCTCCTGCTGTTATATTCCCTAGTGTTTCTAATATTCCATCAATCCATCTTTTGCTCTTCTGTTGGCATCTCCTGCTGTTATGTTTCCTAGTGTTTCTAATATTCCATCAATCCATCTTTTGCTCTTCTGTTGACCTCTCCTGCTGTTATGTTTCCTAGTGTTTCTAATATTCAATCAATCCATCTTTTGCTCTTCTGTTGACCTCTCCTGCTGTTATGTTTCTTAGTGTTTCTAATATTCCATCAATCCATCTTTTGCTCTTCTGTTCGCCTCTCCTGCTTTTATGTTTCCTAGTGTTTCTAATATTCCATCAATTCATCTTTTATGTAGTATACCCCTGAGTCTGGTGTTCTCACAACGTTTATTGAGGGCTCGTTGTGTTTTGATCTTTCTGCCTTGTCACGTTCCTGGACCATTTCATCTGCTATTTCTTTATATATTCTATGGCGGGGGTTATTCCGGGCTTTTTTCTCAGTTCTTCATTTCTGATCTTATCTCTCAAGCTGTTCCCTGTCATTCGTCTAACACATTTCATCTCGGCAGTCGTTATTTTTCTTATTGTTCTTGAGTCTAGTGTCCAGGACTGACATTGGTAGCACAACGTTGGGATGAAGATTGTAGAGTGCCCGTTAAAAAAAAAAAAGTAAAGTACCCCCGTCACGCCAAGTGGCGTATAGGGAATATAGTGTTAATGACCATAAATTTTACAGACCTTCGGCACACGATTTTTGGGGTAATGTGGTCGGCATTACGCCCGTGCCGTTTTACGTTCCCAGAAACAAATCAGGTACCTATTAAAGTAGAGTGCCGTCTCTATAGTTATTTCTTTGTTGGGCAATAATTGTGATAGCTATCTCTAGTCATTGCTATCTACACTGACAACTGTTGGACTGAGAGGATTTACCGGAAAACACCCTTAGCTTATGACGTCATCAGCTATGTCAACTATAGACGGCTGACACCATTTTATCTATAACCGCCCCTGCTCGTAATGCTGAAAACGTCACAACCTTTGGGTGGTCCCCCTCAGCGGGCAGGTATTCAATAAAGGTGACGCTGGTCTAGCCAATGAAAGTACAACAAAATAAATTTATTCTATAAATAGACAAGTAAAATAAGAGATAAGGTGAAGGACAAAGGAAATGGGGATTGAACTAGATATGACGTCATTGTGAAGGTCACAACAAATGAGAAGGTCTAGGGTGACCAGGTGATATGCTAAAGATGAGAGTGTGACGTCAGAGGATGGATAAATAACACTGTCAAAATGTGTCATCACTATAAGAGGAGGCCAGTGCTATAGATGGGGAGTAAGATCAAGAAATGGACAATTAACAATCTGTCAAAATGTGTCATCAAGACAAGAGGAGGCCAGTGCTATAGATGGAGAGTAAGATCCAGAAATCTTTCGAATGAATCCATTTTCTTCCTTGCTGTTTGAGAGATTGTCCATGATTCTCAACCATATTCCGGTTCACCCAGCCTTTAATTGTACCGAGTTTTTTTTTCTGGGAAAGTAAAGCGGCACGGAGGTAATACCGACCACATTACCCCAAAAATCATGTTTCGAAGTTCTGTAAAATTTATGGTCACTAACACCATATTCCCTATACGCCACTTGGCGTGACGGGGGTACTTGACTTTTTACTTACTATATTGTAATTTAGGTCGCCGATTTGTCTTTTTTAACTTATTAAAGTATATAAATAAACACGAAGAGATCATGACAAAGATGAAGTCAGAAACACCATTGAAGTTCTACCAGTCATTGAATACATAGAGAGACAAAGATGAAGTCAGAAACATCATTGAAGTTCTACCAGTCATTGAATACATAGAGAGACAAAGATGAAGTCAGAAACATCGTTGAAGTTCTACCAGTCATTGAATACATAGAGAGACAAAGATGAAGTCAGAAACATCGTTGAAGTTCTACCAGTCATTGAATACATAGAGAGACAAAGATGAAGTCAGAAACATCATTGAAGTTTTACCAGTCATTGAATACATAGAGAGACAAAGATGAAGTCAGAAACACCATTGAAGTTCTACCAGTCATTGAATACATAGAGAGACAAAGATGAAGTCAGAAACATCATTGAAGTTTTACCAGTCATTGAATACATAGAGAGACAAAGATGAAGTCAGAAACACCATTGAAGTTCTACCAGTCATGGTGTTGTGGTTTATATCATTTGTCGTTCTTGAGCTGCTCGAACTGTCTGAATTAGTGATTTTCCTTTGTTGTTACATGCCTCTGTCACTGCATCTATCCATCTTCTTCTGGGTCTTCCTCTTGGTCTTTTTCCATGCATTCTCGAGAAGAATGCCCTTGATGGTGATTGGTGAGGTTTCATTCTGACCAGGTGGCCCAACCATTTAAGTTGTTGTTGTTCTATATATTTTTGGCAGGGTTTTATTCCTACCATTTTATTATGGTTTCATTTGGTATTCTATCTTTTCTTGTGTTGTTTGTTACTTTTCTCAAGCATCACATCTCACATGTATTTATCTTTCTTAATTGTGATTTAGAAAGGGTCCATGTTTGACTTTCATAGCACAAAGTTGGTATGAAAATGCTATTTATCATTTGTTGTTTAGCTGTTATATGCTTCTTTTATCTTAACTACGAATGTTTATATATTTTTAACCGCGTTTTCTTATCTTTCTTACAACATACGCATATGTGAACTAAATTTATATTGCCTTCTTATATACATTTAGAGAAGGTAGTTTTCTATCTATTGTTATTGCAAATGTACAGTTGCGAAAGAGATCGCACCCACACAGCCACCCAACTCACACGCCCGTGCCTGTGAACTGATGTCTACATCAGATACCGAGAGCTATGAGCGACTGCCCACACCAGAGCTATTGATTTCGCCATCACATACCGCTGAGCTTTTGCACGCGCTCTACATATCGTACATATTTGATAGCTGTAGTAGGGGAAACATTGTTTGAGTTCTGGTAGTCACAGTAAACAATTCAGTTATCATTGTTGTAGTAAACAATTCGGTTATCATTGTTGTAGCAAACAATTCGGTTATCATTGTTGTAGTAAACAATTAAGTTATCATTGTTGTAGCAAACAATTCACTTATCATTGTTGTAGCAAACAATTAAGTTATCACAGTTACAAAAAAAAATGCAGTTATCATTGTTGTAGTAAAACATGTCAGTTATCATTGTTGTAGTAAACAATTCACTTATCATTGTTGTAGCAAACAATTCACTTATCATTGTTGTAGTAAACAATTCACGTATCATTGTTGTAGCAAACAATTCACTTATCATTGTTGTAGTAAACAATTCAGTTATCATCGTTGTAATAAACAATGCCAGTTATCATTATTTCAGTAAACAATTCAGTTATCTTTGTTGTAGTAAACAATTCGATTATCATTGTTGTAGTAAACAATTCAGTTATCATCGTTGTAATAAACAATGCCAGTTATCATTATTTCAGTAAACAATTCAGTTATCTTTGTTGTAGTAAACAATTCGATTATCATTGTTGTAGTAAACAATTCGGTTATCATTGTTGTAGTAAACAATTCGATTATCATTGTTGTAGTAAACAATTCGATTATCATTGTTGTAGCAAACAATTCACTTATCATTGTTGTAGTAAACAATTAAGTTATCACAGTTACAAAAAAAATTCAGTTATCATTGTTGTAGTAAAAAATGTCAGTTATCATTGTTGTAGTAAACAATTCACTTATCATTGTTGTAGTAAACAATTCACTTATCATTGTTGTAGTAAACAATTCACTTATCATTGTTGTAGTAAACAATTCAGTTATCATCGTTGTAATAAACAATGCCAGTTATCATTATTTCAGTAAACAATTCAGTTATCATTGTTGTAGTAAACAATTCGATTATCATTGTTGTAGTAAACAATTCTGTTATCATTGTTGTAGTAAACAATTCGATTATCATTGTTGTAGTAAACAATTCAGTTATCATTGTTGTAGTAAACAATTCAGTTATCATTGTTACAGTAAACAATTCATTTATCATGTTTGTAGTAAACAATTCGATTATCATTGTTGTAGTAAACAATTCAGTTATGATTGTTACAGTAAACGATTCAGTTATGATTGTTGTAGTAAACAATTCGATTATCATTGTTGTAGTAAACAATTCGGTTATCATTGTTGTAGTAAACAATTCAGTTATGATTGTTGCAGTAAACGATTCAGTTATCATTGTTGTATTAAACAATTCAGTTATCATTGTTACAGTAAACAATTCAGTTATCATTGTTGTAGTAAACAATTCAGTTATCATTGTTACAGTAAACAATTCAGTTATCATTGTTGTAGTAAACATTAAGTGACCTGTCCTTGTTTAGTTTTATTCATTAATCACTGTACACAGCAGTTTACTGCTGATATTATAGTTGCCGTCCTCATTTCATAAATATAATAGTGATACACGACGTCGTTTCATTCAAAATGATTCAGACAAATATTGTAGATGAAAGTTGAATAACATTTGTTGTTGACAGTTGAACAACACACACCAGAAATGATCGGTTTTCTTCTTTACCGTCTTCTTCTACTTCTTCTACCAACTTTCACCATCTTTCTATATTAATAAACATTACATCAATTATCTACAACAGTAAATATTACATCAACTATCTCTATAACAGTAAATATTACATCAACTATCTCTACAACAGTAAATATTACATCAACTATCTCTATAACAGTAAATATTACATCTGCTATCTCTATAACAGTAAATATTACATCTGCTATCTCTATAACAGTAAATATTACATCTGCTATCTCTATAACAGTAAATATTACATCTGCTATCTCTATAACAGTAAATATTACATCAGCTATCTCAATAACAGTAAACATTACATCAGCTATCTCAATAACAGTAAACATTACATCAACTATCTCTATAACAGTAAACATTACATCAGCTATCTCTACAACAGTTAACATTACATCAACTATCTCTATAACAGTAAACCATACATCAACTATCTCTATAACAGTAAACATTACATCAGCTATCTCTATAACAGTAAACATTACATCAACTATCTCTATAACAGTAAGCATTACATCAACTACCTCTATAACAGTAAAAATTACATCAACTATCTCTATAACAATAAACATTACATCAACTATCTCTACAACAGTAAACATTACATCAACTATCTCTACAACAGTAAACATTACATCAGCTATCTCTAAAACAGTAAACATTACATCAACTATCTCTACAACAGTAAACATTACATCAGCTATCTCTAAAACAGTAAACATTACATCAACTATATCTACAACAGTAAACATTACATTAACTATCTCTACAACAGTAAATAATACATCAACTATCTCTACAACAGTAAACTACTTTGTCTACAATAATAGAAATTACGTTAATTTTGATACAAATGTCAGTAAAAGTCAACGTCCCCTACAAGAGAATCCCCCCCCCCAATCCCCCCGAGTAAAGCATATCTAACCATCGACAGATTTCTTTCTTGACGTCATTCTGCAACATAACTTATGACGATATTACCAATCAAAACAAATATGACATTAGCTCCCAAAATTACTTCTTAACTTACATGACATTTCTAGGTCATATGAAATGTCACTTCATACTTTTCTGTACAATTCCTTTTCATTACTTCTCGTTCCTCTTTATAATTATTTTAATATTTTTTTATCATTACCTGTTTTGCCACAATGTACATCTCTCCACAAATCTTTCTATGTTTTCATTACTTCTTTTGCATAATCCTCATCTTCCACAGATCTTTCTTTTTTTCCAATTACTTCTTTTGTCAAAATTTTCATCTCCCACAAATCTTTTAATCTCATTGCTTCCTTTACCATAATCTACATCTTCAACAAATCTTCCTCTTTTCTATTATTTCTTTTCCCCTAATCTACATCTCCCATGAATCCTTCCTTTTTCCCATTATATTGTTTCCAATAATCTACATCTCCCATGAATCCTTCCTTTTTCCCATTACTTCGTTTCCAATAATCTACATCTTCCATCTATCTATCTATCTTTCGTTCGCCTGAAGCATTGTCTATATCTGCAATGTCGTTTCCTGTATAAATGTTACTGTCTTTTGTAATTCTTGCAGTGGCCCATATAGTTTTGTCTGTAGTGTTGTATCTATGGGCCAATGGATTTTCCTCAGTCTACTATATTCAGTGCAGTCTTGAAGTATGTGTTCAGCAGTCTGGGGCGCCTGTCCACATGTACAAGTAGTTGAGGTGCCGATCTTGAATTTTGTATACATGTGACTATGGAGTCGATTGTGTCCTGTTCTGAGACGTATAATGATAACTTGTTCATATCTATTCATATTATAAAAGGCATCCTGATTTGGGGCTTGTGGTCCTCTGATTGATTTGATTATCTGTTTCTTATGATGGTATGTAACAGGTGTATCTAGTTGTGTGCCTGTTGAACCTTCCTTTGCCAACTGATCTGCTTTCTCATTTCCTGGTATTCCACAGTGAGATGGGATCCACTGCAGGGCAACCCTGTGGTGCTTGCAGAGTTCAGTCAATAAGGTCTGCAGATGTGGTAATTTTCTGGATTGTAGTGCCTGGAGTACTGATCTTGCATCTGTCAAAAACACTACAGGCTGCGGGCTAAGATTAATGTTCAGCAGTTTTTCTATTGCTAACTTTATTGCTTGTATTTCTGCATCATAATTGTGACAATATTTCCCTGTTGCTATTTTATTCATATCCCTAGTGTTATTTGGGTATTCTATATATGCACCTGCTCCCCCATTTTTTACTGCATTCTGTGCTGATCCATCTGTATACACACGAATCCATAGGTCTTGTGGGTATTCTTCATCCAGGAAACTGAGAGTTATTGTTTTTCGCTGTAGACTATTCTGTTCCTCTTTATCAACTATTCCTTTCACTTCTGTCCGTATTTGAACTGATAATCCAGATTCCTCTGTCCAGGGAGTCTGTTCTGGTATGGGCAGTAGGGGGTTAACAGCTCTTGGCATGTCTGGTGTTTGTCTACTAATACGCTTGGCTTGGTGGATAAAACTGCTTCTCTTAAGTCGTCCCAATGCAAGATTTTGGAATCGGTCCTTCATTGGATGTCTCGGCATGCAAGCAAATTTTTCTGCCTGTATCAGCACCTTTGTGTCCCTCCGTTCTCTCAGTGCTGGTATCCTCCACAATTTCTCCATCTCTAATATTGGTGTTGATTTCATTGCTCCTGTGATGACCCTAAGTGCCTGGTTTTGTACTTTATCCAGTTCTTGAAGTGTGGTGTTTGATGCTGAACACCATGCAGATGATCCATATTCTAAATGTGGGCGTATACTCTGTTGGTAAACTTTACTGAGTATTTTCCCACTCGCACCCCACGTAGTTCCACACAGCTTTCTTAGAATAGCCAATTTTCTCCTTGCTTTTTGGGTTGCCTTATTTATCTGCTGTTTCCAAGATAGTTTGTTATCAAATGTAACTCCGAGATACGTAGCCTGTATGTCTTCTTTCACAGGCTCATTGTTTATATAGATGGCTCCTGCTTTTTGTTTTGGGGAAAGAGTGAAAAGTGTAGTACTGCATTTGTCTGTATTGATGCTGATACACCATCTATTTGTCCATGAATTCAGTGCATTCATAGCTCTTTGTAACAATTTGGAGGCCACTGTTGCATACTCCTCTGTGCACCACATTACCAAGTCATCTGCATACATTGCCACTTTGATACCATGTGGTAGTTCAGTAACTAGGTCATTGATGTAGATCAGAAAAAGTGTTGGAGATAGTACCCCTCCCTGTGGAACGCCCTGGCGCAGTAAGACCTTCTTACTCTTAAGACCATCCAGTTGCACTCTGGCTCTCCTGTTATGCAGGTATGCTTTGACCCATTTGTACATCCTGCCATTTACTCCATAATTTCTCAGTTTCTTCAAAAGCCCTTCCTTCCATACCTTATCAAATGCTTTCTTTAGGTCTATCCATGCTGCTAGTACCAGTTTCTTTTCTTGAAACGCATCCTCAATTTCCTGGGAAAGATAGGTTGCCTGATCTTCGGTAGAGTAACACTGTCTAAAGCCTGCTTGTTGTGGGACAAGGAGATTTTCACTTTCCAGGTACCACTGCAGTCTGAGATTGATTATACGTTCCATTGTTTTACACAAACAGCTTGTAAGGCTGATTGGTCTATAGCTGGATGTCATTGAACCATCTTTTCCTGGCTTTAGTAATGGTATCATAATTGCTTCTCTCCATGCCTGTGGCACTTTACCTGTGATCCAGCAAATGTTGTAGATCTGCAGTAGTTTTGCTTTAGCTGCAGTTCCCAAGTTCTTAATCATTTCATTAGACACTCCATCACTACCTGGTGACTTTTTCATTTTTAATTTGGATATTGCCAGCTCTAGCTCTCTTTGTGTAATGGGTATTTCCATGACTTCATGTGCAGTCTCTTCTTGTCTTGCATTTTGTTGTTTTAGACGGGTCTCTTGACGTTTCTCTAGGCTAATTTCAATATTGTTGTCATTTGCAAAGGAGTCTGCAAAGTGATTTGCTGCATGTTTACCTGTTAGAATGTTTCCATCCTTCTTCAGTGTAATTTTTGTGTTCCCTTCTGTACCCTCATCATTCAGCTGTTTTACAAGCTTCCACACTTTTCTTGTGTCTCGTTCTAGATTCATGTACTCTGTTTTCTCTTTCCAACTTCTCCGTCTGGCTTGTAGTTTAGCCCATTGAAATTTGGCTTTAGCATGCTGATAGTTATTGTGGTGTTCCTGGCAGGGGTTATTTTCTGCTTGTTTTCGAGATGTTTCCATGTCATTGTGCAGTTGCTCTAGTTCACTATTCCAGTATGGTTTGTAGTGTTTCCGTGCCCCTCTGGGTATTGTTTCACTGGCAGCTTGTATTATTAGTCTACTGAATTCATCAACTATTTTGTTGATGTCTCTGTCTGTATTTAGATCTTTAGTCAGTACACTGGTGTAATGTTGATACATTTTCCAGTCTGCCTTTTTGTAATTCCATCTGGAGAGAGTGCTGCTCTCCCTGACGGCCTCATTTTGCACCACTAAAAAGACAGGTCGGTGGTCGCTGCCTCCAAGTTGTTTCCCAACAATACGTGTGATATTCCAATCCAGGTCTGGTGAATGGAAAGCAAGGTCTGGTGTAGATGTGGTATGCCATGATCTGGAATAGAATGTTGGTGGATCTGTTGCCTGGTTTAATAGTATAAGCCCATTGTCATCCTGCCAATTTTCAAGTTCTTCACCTCTCTTGTCCATATCTTCATAGCCCCAGCTCTGTGAATGGCTGTTAAAGTCTCCACATACAATTATTCTTTCTTTTAATGTAATTGTGTCTAGTGCTAGTGGGCGGTCACTCGGACAGTAATAGTTAAGTAGATGGAAGTCTGTATTTCCTGTCCTGAGGTGCAGTATTTGATATTCCGCCCCATCCATATACACTTCAATCTGACATGCATTAATGTTGTTCCTTACAAGAGTCAGTATTCCGCCCTTTTGTCTGTTTTTCCTGTCAGATCGGTAGCACTGGTATCCCCTAATCTTCAAGGCTATGTCGTTGTTTAGATGGGTTTCCTGCAAACAGCATATGCTTACTTGTTCTTCATGCAGGATATTTTCTAATTCTATCTTTTTACTGTACCCATCTCTTTTGCTGTTGATGCCTTCAGCATTCCAGTGCATTATTTTGAGTGGTCTTATTTTGGGTTGGCCAGTAACTCTATTCTCTCGCCCCCTGACTCCACAGAGCGATTGAGAAGGACATCCAGTAATATAGGTTGGGCCCTTTCGAGGCTGAGGGCCCGGCGCTGCACCTGCCTGAGTGTCCATCACAGGGCGAGTGCCATATCGATTTGCAGTTATAGGCATGCTTCCCATTGGCGTGAGTGCGTGGCATCCTGATTTTTGTAGTGCGCCTTTTGGCTGGTTGCCTCCGACTTCAGCACTTAAAATTGCTAGAGCAGACTGTGGTCTTGCACGGGTGTAGGAAGGCCTGGCCAGTCTTGGTTTTCAGTCCCTGGTGACTGTTAAGCCCCATCCCCACGACAAGGAGCTGGCCTTGATGGGGTACATCTTCCATGAATCCTTCCTTTTTCCCATTACTTCGTTTTCAATAATCTACATCTTCCACGAATCCTTCCTTTTTTCCATTACTTCGTTTCCCCATAATCTACATCTTCCATGAATCCTTCCTTTTTCCCATTACTTTGTTTTCAATAATCTACATCTTCCATGAATCCTTCCTTTTTCCCATTATTTTGTTTTCAATAATCTACATCTTCCATGAATCCTTCCTTTTTCCCATTACTTTGTTTTCAATAATCTACATTTTCCATGAATCCTTCCTTTTTCCCAGTACTTTGTTTTCAATAATCTACATCTTCCATGAATCCTTCCTTTTTTCCATTACTTCGTTTCCCCATAATCTACATCTTCCATGAATCCTTCCTTTTTCCCATTACTTCGTTTCCCCATAATCTACATCTTCCATGAATCTTTCCTTATTCCCATTACTTCGTTTCCCCCATAATCTACATCTTCCATGAATCCTTCCATTTTCCCATTACTACGTTTCCCCATAATATACATCTTCCATAATTCTTTATTCCATTTACCTCTTTTGTCCCAATTTACATCTTTCACGATACGTGTTTTCTATTAAATGAAGATTTAGAACACGTATATTTACTACAAATCACGTATTTCTTCATCTTAGTTGTTCTTTACCTGAAGTTACACTTTCGCTAGTCAAGGTTTCTGTTCTGGGTTGGATCATGATCGCCCCCCGTGTCTGCTGGCAAGTAAATAGCAGGGATGCACATTCCGAGATGGAAACTTAATTACGGGCGTCTGGTGATGTCTGAGGCAATCGTGTCAAAGCGTGGCTCAGGAAGATGGGGATGACATGGGAGTTTGTGTGTTTTTCTGGGAGGAGAAAGGGGCGGGGTGGGGGGGGGGAATACAGAAGGTCAGAGTGACAACGTGTGAAAACGTGGGTAAGAGAGACAGAAGAGAAGCGAGGAGAAGAGAAATTATCATAAGTTGGGGGATGGGTAGACTTGGCAAGAGACAGAGAAAAAAAAGAAAGAAAGGTAGAAAGAAAGGTAGTAGGAGTGAAAGAAAGGTAGTAGAGTAAGAGGAAAGGCAGAAAGACACGAGGGCAGAAAGAAAAACACGAAGGCAGAAAGAAAAAAATGAACGACAAACAGAAAGAAAGAAAGAAAGAAAGATAGTAAGAAAGGTAGTAGGGTAGAAGGAAAGGCAGAAAGACACGAAGAAAGAAAGAAGAACACGAAGACAGAAAGAATGGACGACAAACAGAAAGCGAGAAAGAAAAAAGAAAGAAAGGAAGAAAGAAAGAAAGAAGAAAGAAAGAAAGAAAGAAAGAAAGAAAGAAAGAAAGAAAGAAAGAAAGAAAGAAAGAAAGAAAGAAAGAAAGAAAGAAAGAAAGAAAGAAGAAAGAAAGAAAGAAAGAAAGAAAGAAAGAAAGAAAGAAAGAAAGAAAGAAAGAAAGAAAGAAAGAAAGAAAGAAAGAAAGAAAGAAAGAAAGAAAGAAAGAAAGAAAGAAAGAAAGAAAGAAAGAAAGAACGAACGAACGAAAGAAAGAAAAAAATATACAAAATGCAATAATAAAAATTGAAGAAAATGTGAGACAGAAAAATGAAAGGAGAGACAGAGGCAGTAAATGAGCAGAAATTAAGAAAAAAGACATAGTGAAAGAGGAAACTATATATATATTATAAAAGACGATTAGAGGCCACAGAGATGGGATTTCTCAGAAGAATGTTGAAAGTTCCCTGGACAGATAAAAAGACCAATGAGGAAGTTCTCAAAGAGGCCAACACAAAAAGGGAACTCTTAAAAAACATCAGAAAGAAGCAATCAACATTTTTCGGGCACATCATGAGAAGAAGAAAGTTGGAATACTTGGTTACAACTGGCAAAATAAAAGGAAAGAGAGATCGCGGACGACAAAGAGAGAAAATACTGGATAGCTTGCTGTCATGGCATGGAAAAAAGTCAACAACAGAACTGATACGATGCACTGTAGATAGAAGATTGTGGAGAGACATGATCGCCTACGCCAGCCGGCATGGTACATGATGATGATGATGACATATATATATATATATATATATATATAGAGAGAGAGAGAGAGAGAGAGAGAGAGAAGGAGAGAGGAAGGAATATGTAGAGTGATGGATGTAAGAACACTGTGAAAGAATAAGCAAATAAAAACAGAAGTAATGAGTTGTACAAGATAGAATTTAGAAATCTTTCCACTTTCTTCTCTTTCTCTAAAAAGAAGTAAAGAACCCCCGTCACGGCACGTGGCGTATAGGGAATATGGTGTTAGTGACCCGTCATGAATATAGGGAATATGGTGTTAGTGACCCGTCATGAATATAGGGAATATGGTGTTAGTGACCCGTCATGCATATAGGGAATATGGTGTTAGTGACCCGTCACGCATATAGGGAATATGGTGTTAGTGACCCGTCATGAATATAGGGAATATGGTGTTAGTGACCCGTCATGCATATAGGGAATATGGTGTTAGTGACCCGTCATGAATATAGGGAATATGGTGTTAGTGACCCGTCATGCATATAGGGAATATGGTGTTAGTGACCCGTCATGCATATAGGGAATATGGTGTTAGTGACCCGTCATGCATATAGGGAATATGGTGTTAGTGACCCGTCACGCATATAGGGAATATGGTGTTAGTGACCCGTCACGCATATAGGGAATATGGTGTTAGTGACCCGTCACGCATATAGGGAATATGGTGTTAGTGACCCGTCACGTTTTTTATGGAATATGGTGTTAGTGACCCGTCACGCATAAGGGAATATGGTGTTAGTGACCCGTCACGCATAAGGGAATATGGTGTTAGTGACCCGTCACGCATATAGGGAATATGGTGTTAGTGACCCGTCACGTATATAGGGAATATGGTGTTAGTGACCCCTCACGCATATAGGGAATATGGTGTTAGTGACCCGTCACGCATAAGGGAATATGGTGTTAGTGACCCGTCACGCATATAGGGAATATGGTGTTAGTGACCCGTCACGCATAAGGGAACATGGTGTTAGTGACCCGTCACGCATAAGGGAATATGGTGTTAGTGACCCGTCACGCATATAGGGAATATGGTGTTAGTGACCCGTCGCGCATAAGGGAATATGGTGTTAGTGCCCCGTCACGCCACGTTGCGTATAGGGAATATGGTGTTAGTGACCATCATTTTTATAGACCTTCAGCAGATGATTTTTGGGGTAATGTGGTCAGTATTACGCCCGTGCCGCTTTACTTTCCCAGAAAAAACCCGATACCCATTAAGACTGGATGAACCTGGAAGCCTTCGATCGCAATCGAACTCCACCTCTTGTTCATAGTATACCAACCGCTGAGCTATCGCAGCTCCCTTCCATTTCTCTAACCGCCTATATTTCTCGCTGTTTGTTTTGTTTTTCTCTGTTTCTTTTGTTGCCATGCTTTCAAGCTGTCACTAAATTGTTAATTTAGCGTGATGTAATTTGCGGTCTTTTGCTCTTCTGCTCGCTTCTGCTGCTGTTTTATCTCCTAGTGTTTATAATATTTGGGTTAAGGCAAAGAAATGCAAATGAATGCATAAAAATGCGAACGTCGTTCAAATCTCTGTGTGTGCGTGTTGTTTGTTTGTTCCTGCTGAAGGCCTATTGAGCCGAAACGTCGTTCAAATCTGTGGCATCTACTAACCACGTAAAGCGATTACCATACCATTTTTTCCATTTTTTTTTTACAATTTTCCCTGTTTATAATATTCCATCTGCGACAGAACTAGCACAGTGGCAGAGGACAGTGTGACATACACACAACAGTGCTCAGAGGACAATGTAACATACACACAACAGTGCTCAGAGGACAATGTAACATACACACAACAGTGCTCAGAGGACAATGTAACATACACACAACAGTGCTCAGAGGACAATGTAACATACACACAACAGTGCTCAGAGGACAATGTAACATACACACAACAGTGCTCAGAGGACAATGTAACATACACACAACAGTGCTCAGAGGACAATGTAACATACACACAACAGTGCTCAGAGGACAATGTAACATACACACAACAGTGCTCAGAGGACAATGTAACATACACACAACAGTGCTCAGAGGACAATGTAACATACACACAACAGTGCTCAGAGGACAATGTAACATACACACAACAGTGCTCAGAGGACAATGTAACATACACACAACAGTGCTCAGAGGACAATGTAACATACACACAACAGTGCTCAGAGGACAATGTAACATACACACAACAGTGCTCAGAGGACAATGTAACATACACACAACAGTGCTCAGAGGACAATGTAACATACACACAACAGTGCTCAGAGGACAATGTAACATACACACAACAGTGCTCAGAGCCAAAATAATCGAGAAACAATCGCGATCATACAGACATAACGTAAGCAAAGAATCGCAGATTGTTTCTCCCCTCGACGCCAACGGCAGCAGAGGAAGGATAGAAGAGGAAGAAGATCGATCCATCATTTTCGTGGTCGGCCCTTGAGTCTGGTGTTCTCGCAACGTTTATTGAGGGCTCGTTGTGTTGTGTTTTGATCTTTCTGCCTTATCACGTAAAAAAAAGTAAAGAGCCCCGTCACGCCAAGTGGCGTATAGGGAATATGGTGTTAGTGACCCGTCACGCATATAGGGAATATGGTGTTAGTGACCCGTCACGCATATAGGGAATATGGTGTTAGTGACCCGTCACGCATATAGGGAATATGGTGTTAGTGACCCGTCACGCATATAGGGAATATGGTGTTAGTGACCCGTCACGCATATAGGGAATATGGTGTTAGTGACCCGTCACGCATATAGGGAATATGGTGTTAGTGACCATACATTTTACAGACCTTCTGCACATGATTTTTGGGGTAATGTGGTCGGTATTACGTCCGTGCCACTTTACTTTCCCAGAAAAAAAATCTGGTGCCAATTTAAGGCTGGGTGAACCCGAAAGCCGTCGGTTTGGATCAAACCCTACCCCTTGTACTTTGTAGTCTTGTATGTCTTCTATTTTTCCATGTATTAGTGCCTGATCGTCTGCAAATAAAAGCTCGTTGATCTCTTCTCTCTCTGATGGGTTGGCTAGCTTGCATATATGGTCCATGTATGTAATAAACAGTAGGGGGGATAGTACGCACTCATGTCTTAACCTGATCTAACTTCGAAGTGGTCCATGTAGACTGCTGCTGTTCTGACCCTGCAGCTGCTGTTGATGTAGAGACTTTTAATTAGGTTGGTTAGAGTTTTTGTGTTCATCATCATCATGTGCCCTACCGGTTGGCGTAGGCGATCATGTCCTTCCACAATCTTCTACCTACAGTGCATCGTATCAGTTCTATTGTTGACTCTGTATTCCGTGCGTTAATGACTAAAATATCATCAACACACCAACATTGACTTTAGCGAAATTATTTCACGTTTTGTGTGTGTAAGGTCACGAATTGAAACCACTCCCATCCCATCATCATCATCAAGTACCGGGCCTGTTGGCGTAGGTGATCATTTCTCTTCACAACTTTCGATCTCGACAGATATTTATCATTTCTGTTGTTGACCTTCTGCCAAGCCATTCTCTTAAGCTAGCTGGCATCGTTTCTTTTTGCTTCTCTCTATCTCTTCATCCCTCAATTTTCCCAGTTGTCACAATATATTCCAGCTGTTCCCTTCTCATTACATGGCGGAAAAATGATGATTGTTTCTTCCCAATATTGGAAAATACCTCTCTTTTCACTTTGGTCTCCTTTAGAACATTTTATTTACTCTTTTTATCTGTCCATGGTATTCTCAACATTCTTCTGTAAAACCACATTTCTACAGCCTCCAGGGATTTTCTTGTCTGTTGTCCTATTGTCCATCATTCACACCCACATGTTAAGACTGGCCCTACATAACATTTACGAACTATTTTTACTTTCGTATATGTAGTACAAACATCAGTTAATTACGCCTGACTTACCAATATAATTCCTGGAAGGTAACAGAGTTATTCACGATCTCCCGTGTGCCATTCTTGAGGACCTCCACTGTATAGTTTGAGAACCACTCGTCCACGAGTTATGTCACACACACACACACACTGACGCCAGTAAGGAAGAAAACATCCAAGTGTGAGGAATCCCGAGCCAGTGAGCGAGTGCTTTACCAGTGTTAATAGAATCCGTGTGGCGATAAGTAAGAGAGTGGGGCTGGGTGTCTGTTTGGAGATGACTGAATGATAGGAAAGCAGCCCTCGTGCCGTCATTCCATTGATTGGCTGTCTTTGTTACTGGCAGTTTTCTTCTTTAAATGTAAACATTTAGTGATCTTATTGTTTTAAACTCTGCCTGTCTTTGCTAGTTTGTAGTCCCTTTAGTAATCTATATCAAGCCTTGTTAGTTTGATATTCTTTTAGTCAACTATTTTTGTTTGTTTTGTATTCGCTTTAGTAAACAATCTATATTTTAGTTTGTTTTGTATTCTCTGAGTAAACTATACCTGTTCTTGTTAGTTTGGTTGTCGCTTTAGTAAACTATACCTGTTCTTGTTAGTTTGGTTGTCGCTTTAGTAAACTATACCTGTTCTTGTTAGTTTGGTTGTCGCTTTAGTAAACTATACCTGTTCTTGTTGTTAGTTTGATTATAGCTTTAATAAACTATGCCCGCTTTTGTTAGCTTGGCATTCGCTAATGGAAACTACATCTGTCTTTATTTTAGTTCGTATTTTAGTGGGTTTATTTTTAGTATTAGTATCTTCTAACAGAATAGCAAAGACTTTCAGCATACAATAACATGCCCCCCACCACCTTTACATCACACCTACTTTTCTCTTCCTCCCCCCCCCCCCCCAGGTGTACCTGGTTTCCTGCTTATTTCCATTAGATCACAAGGAACCAAGGTAAACATATAGCAAACAAAAGTCCAAGACACAAAAATACAACAAAAGTCCAAGACACAAAAACACAACAAAAGTCCAAGACACAAAAATACAACAAAAGTCCAAGACACAAAAACACAACAAAGTCCAAGACACAAAAATACAACAAAAGTCCAAGACACAAAAACACAACAAAAGTCCAAGACACAAAAATACAACAAAAGTCCAAGACACAAAAACACAACAAAAGTCCAAGACACAAAAATACAACAAAAGTCCAAGACACAAAAATACAACAAAAGTCAACGCAAATGTTGGGGCAAGGTGGTCTAGAGATAAAGCGTCAGCCTCTAGACAGAAAGGTCCTGGGTTCAACCCCCGCAACAGTGATCATTTGTCTCTTTAATTCCGTGGCTTCTTGGTGGCTTGACCACTCTCATGGGTTCTGGTTAGTGTGATCTCATGTCTAGCCTTCTCTGGTTAGTGTGATCCCATGTCTAGCCTTCTCTGGTTAGTGTGATCCCATCTCTAGCCTTCTCTGGTTAGTGTGATCCCATGTCTAGTCTTCTCTGGTTAGTGTGATCCCATGTCTAGCCTTCTCTGGTTAGTGTGATCCCATGTCTAGCCTTCTCTGGTTAGTGTGATCCCATGTCTAGCCTTCTCTGGGTAGTGATATCCCATGTCTAGCCTTCTCTGGTTAGTGTGATCCCATGTCTAGCCTTCTCTGGTTAGTGCGATCCCATGTCTAGCCTTCTCTGGTTAGTGTGATCCCATGTCTAGCCTTCTCTGGTTAGTGTGATCCCATGTCTAGCCTTCTCTAGTTAGTGTGATCCCATGTCTAGCCTTCTCTGGTTAGTGTGATCCCATGTCTAGCCTTCTCTGGTTAGTGCGATCCCATGTCTAGCCTTCTCTGGTTAGTGTGATCCCATGTCTAGCCTTCTCTGGTTAGTGCGATCCCATGTCTAGCCTTCTCTGGTTAGTGCAATCAGATGTCTAGCCTTCTCTGGGTAGTGATATCCCATGTCTAGCCTTCTCTGGTAAGAGCGATCCCATGTCTAGCCTTCTCTGGTTAGTGTGATCCCATGTCTAGCCTTCTCTGGTTAGTGTGATCCCATGTCTAGCCTTCTCTGGGTAGTGATATCCCATGTCTAGCCTTCTCTGGTTAGTGTGATCCCATGTCTAGCCTTCTCTGGGTAGTGATATCCCATGTCTAGCCTTCTCTAGTTAGTGTGATCCCATGTCTAGCCTTCTCTGGGTAGTGATATCCCATGTCTAGCCTTCTCTAGTTAGTGCGATCCCATGTCTAGACTTCTCCGGTTAGTGCGATCCCATGTCTATCCTTCTCTGGTTAGTGTGATCCCATGTCTAGCTTCTCTGGTTAGTGTGATCCCATGTCTAGCCTTATTTGGGTAGTGATATCCAATGCCTATCCTTCTCTGGTTAGTGTGATCCCATGTCTAGCCTTCTCTGGTTAGTGTGATCACATGTCTCTGGGTAGTGATATCCCATGTCTAGCCTTCTCTGGTTAGTGTTATCCCATGTATAGCGCTCTCTGGGTAGTGAGATCCCATGTCTCGCCTTCTCTAGTTAGTGAGATCCCATGTCTAGCCCTCTCTGAGTAGTGAGATCCCATGTCTAGCCTTCTCTGGGTAGTGAGATGCCATGTCTAGCCTTCTCTGGATAGTGAGATCCCATGTCTAGACATCTCTGGGTAGTGAGATCCCTTGTCTAACCTTCTCTGGGTAGTGAGATCCCATGTCTAGCCTTTTCTGCGTAGTGAGATCCCATGTCTAGCCCTCTCTGGGTAGTGAAATCCCATGTCTAGCCCTCTCTGGGTAGTGATATCCCATGTCTAGCCTTCTCTGGGTAGTGAGGTCCCATGTCTCGCCTTCGCTGGGTAGTGAGATCCCATGTCTGGCCCTCTCTTTGTAGTGAAATCCCATGGTTAGCCTTTTCTTGGTAGTGAGATCCCATGTCTTGTCTTCTCTGGGTAGTGAAGTCCATGTCTAGCCCTCTCTGGTTAGTGATTTCCCATGTCTAGCCTTCTCCGTATAGTGAGATCTCATGTCTAGCCTTCTCTAGTTAGTGAGATCCCATGTCTAGTCCTCTCTTTTTAGTGAGATCCCTTGTCTAGCCTTCTCTGTATAGTTAGATCCCATGACTAACATTCTCTGGGTAGTGAGATCCAATGTCTAGCCTTCTCTGGGTAGTGATATCCCATGTCTAGCCTTCCCTGGGTAGTGAGATCTCATGTTCAGCCTTCTCTGGTTAGTGAGATCTCATTTGTAGCACTCTCTGTGTAGTGAGATTAATTTCTAGCACTATCTGGGTAGTGAGATCCCATGTCTAGCCTTCTCTGTGGAGTGCATTCCCATGTCTAGCCCTCTCTATGTAGTGAGATCCCATGTCTAGCTTTCTCTTGGTAATGAGACCCCATGTCTATCCCTCTCTTGGTAGTGAGATTCCATGTCTAGCCTTCTCTGGGTTGTGAGATCTCATGCCTAGCCTTCTCTGAGTAGTGAGATCCCATGTCTAGCCCACTCTGGGTTGTGAGATCCCATGTCTAGCCCTCTCTGGTTAGTCAGATCTCATGTCTAGCCTTCTCTGTGTAGTTAGATCCCATGTCTAACCTTCTCTGGGTAATGAGATTTCATGTCCAGCCTTCTCTGGGTAGTGAGATCTAATTTCTAGCACTCTATGTGCAGTGAGATCTAATTTCTAGCATTCTCTGCGTAGTGAGATCTAATTTCTAGCATTATCTGGGTAGTGAGATCCCATGTCTAGCCTTCTCTGGGTAGTGCGCTCCCATGTCTAGCCCTATCTAGGTAGTGAGATCCCATGTCTAGCCTTCTCTGGGTAATGAGATCCCATGTCTATCCGTCTCTTGGTAGTCAGGTCCCATGTCTAGTCTTCTCTGGGTAGTGAGATTACATGTCTAGCCTTCTCTAGGTAGTGTGATCCCATGCCTAGCCTCTCTGAGTAGTGAGATCCCATGTGTAGCCTTCACTGGGTAGTGAGATCCCATGTCTAGCCTTCTCTGGGTATTGATATCCCATGTGTAGCCTTCACTGGGTAGTGAGATTACATGTCTAGCCTTCTCTAGGTAGTGAGATCCCATGTCTAGCTTTCATTGGGTAGTGAGATCCCATGTCTAGATTTCATTGGGTAGTGAGAACCCATGTCTAGCTTTCATTGTGTAGTGAGGTCCCATGTCTAGCCTTCTGTGGGTAGTGAGGTCCCATGTCTAGCTCACACATGTAACGGCTGTAAGAATCAGGAATGCCCGTGTGCTCTCTGCGCACGCTAAATAATCCTTGGCAGCTGGAAGTTTTTTTTAAAAATGTAGACCACAAATGGGCTCCGTCCTTGGCTAAGTTTGTAGGACAAATCAAACCCAAAAGTTACATCAATAACGCGATCGAGTACCTCAGAGGTAGGAGAATATCCCTTATACTTCAACACAAACCAAATATTGGGACAGCTATCCCCTATACTTCAACACAAACCAAATATTGGAACAGCTATCCCCTATACTTCAACACAAACCAAATATTGGGACAGCTAACCCCTATACTTCAACACATACCAAATATTGGGACAGCTAACCCCTATACTTCAACACAAACCACATATTGGGACAGCTAACCCCTGTACTTCAACACAAACCAAATATTGGGACAGCTAACCCCTATACCTCAACACAAACCAAATATTGGGACAGCTAAACCCTATACCTCAACACAAACCAAATATTAGGACAGCTATCCCCTATACTTCAACACAAACCAAATATTAGGACAGCTATCCCCTATACTCCAACACAAAGCAAATATTGGGACAGTTATCCCCCTATACTTCAACACAAAACAAATATTAGGACAGCTATCCCCTATACTCCAACACAAATAAAATATTGGGACAGCTATCCCCTATACTTCAACACAAATAAAATATTAGGACAGCTATCCCCTATACTCCAACACAAATCAAATATTGGGACAACTATCCCCTATACTCCAACACAAAGCAATACCTACAACCAAGAAACATCTTATACAGAGTATATTCATTCCCATATTGTGCAACCACGCTAAACATGGTCACTTACGTCTAAACATAACAGAAAGCTTGTCACCACAGAGATGATGGGATGTCTAAGAAAAGCGTTTGTAGTGACCAGAAAAGACAGATCAGAAATGATATTATAAGAGAAAGAGTAGGCATTGAACCAATCCTAAGCTACATAGAGAAACAACAAATAAACTGGTTCGTTCATCTAGAAAAAATTTTGTGTGATTCCTTACCATCATCATCATCATGTGCCATACGTTGGCGTAGGCGATCATGTCCTTCCACAATCCTCTTTCCAGAGGGGCATCGTGTCAGTTCTGTTGTTGACTGTCTTCCATGCCATGACACCCAGCTATCCAGTATTTTCATTACCATATAAAGCATATATTAAAAAGGAGAAGAGCAAGAGGCAGACTAGAGTAAGATGGACAGAGAACATCAAATAAACGCTACAACATCGATTGACAATTAGTCTTCTTTCTCTTCTTTCCTTCCTCATCTGCCTTTCAGCGTCGAGGGGAGATATAATTTGCGGTCTTTTGCTCTTCTGTTCGCCTCTGCTGCTGTTATGTTTCCTAGTGCTTCTAATATTCCATCGATCCATCTTTTACGTGGTCGACCCCTGGGTCTGGTGTTCTCACAACGTTTGCTGAAGGCTCGTTGTGTTGTATTTTGTTCTTTCTGGCTTGTCACGTTCCAAACCATTTTATCTGTTGTTTCCTTATATATTCTATGGCGGGGGCTATTGCTAGTTTTTTTCTCAGTTTTTCATTTCTGATCTTATTTCTCAGACTGTTCCTGTCATTCGTCTGACACATTCATCTCTGTAGAGGTTAGTTTTCAAGACAATGAGTGAAGACACCAAAAGGGAGAGAACTAGAACTTTATATCTCTCTCGACACCTGAATTGGAACAAGAGAAAGAGAAGGAGTAAAGAAAAAGAGAGAGAGAGAGAGAGAGAGAGAGAGAGAGAGAGAAAGAAAGAAAGAAAGACTGCTGCACGAAAATCGGCAATGTCTGACAGCCATGAAAGGACGAATGATGTAAGACGTTCATTGATTAGTTAATTTGAAAAAGGAAGGTATAGACGTATCTATTGATTGGATGAATCAATAAAGTCTATGTCCCTTTGTTAGTTCGGTGATTATGTCAGCTCTAGCCATGTTCCTGTCCTAATTGCTTTAATGCATGCATTATACTTTCTTATACTGGTTACGTTTGTACGTTTTTTTTTTTTTTT
Organism: Megaustenia siamemsis; assembly: GCA_032433765.1. Taxonomy (NCBI): domain Eukaryota; kingdom Metazoa; phylum Mollusca; class Gastropoda; order Stylommatophora; family Ariophantidae; genus Megaustenia; species Megaustenia siamemsis. Next base: position 37,967,831 of record JAVIAB010000025.1, on the reverse strand, counting down.
GTTTTTTTTTTTGGGGGGGGGGGGGGGGTTGCCTAGCCTGAACACTATACGTTTTTACTTTGGTTGTCTATACGTTATATCCATCATAATTTTTTGGCCATGAAATGAGAAGAGAACAACTGGAATATATTGTAACAACTGGAAAAAATAAGGGACGAAGAGATAGAGGGAAGCAAAGAGAAAAAAAATACCAGACAGCTTAAGAGAATGGCTTGGCTGAAGGTCAACAACAGAAATGATAAATAAATGTCGAGATCGAAAGTTGTGGAGAGACATGATCACCTACGCAGGCAGGTCCGGTGCTTGATGATGCTGATACGTTATATATGAATGTATATTACATAGAATGAACTGCAAGAAATGATAGACATAATAGTAAAAGAAAGGAACAAAAAGGTCTCAGTCTGAATAGTAAGAAAACAGAAGTAATGGTTATATCGAAGAAATAATCATCACCAGCATGCAGCATAAAAATAAACAGGACAAATTTGAAACAAGTGCAACGCGTCAAATACTTGGGCACAATAATAACATCAGATGGAAGATGCACCACAGAAACAAAAATCAGAATAACTCAGGTCAAAATAGCATTTCAGAAAATGAAAAACGTTTTGTGCAACAAGTCTATGTCAATGGAAGTGAGAAAGAGAGTTAATCGGTGCTATATAGAGCTAATTCTGACCTATGGAAGCGAATCATGGACAGTAATCAAAGAAATGAAAGACAAGTAGAGGCCACATAGATAGGATTTCTCAGAAGAATGTTGAAAGTTCCCTGGACAGCTAAAGAGACCAATGAGGAAGTTCTCAAAGAGGCCAACACAAAAAGGGAGCTCTTAAAAAACATTAGAAAGAAACAATCAACATTTTTCAAGCACATCATGAGAAGAGGAAAGTTGGAATACTTGGTTACAACTGGCAAGATACAGGGAAAGAGAGATCGTGGACGACACAGAGCGAGAATACTATAATTATAGATAGCTTGGTGTCATGGCACGGAAAACAGTCAACAACAGAACGGATATGATGCGCTGTGGATAGAAGATTGTGGAAAGACATGATCGCCTACGCCAACCAGTGTAGCACATGATGATGATAACAAACCTAGGCTGTCAATCTAATACTTTTCTTGCAGGAATACAGTAATTTCTCTCATTCAACCGATTCTCACTATCTCTTATTTCAAGTGACGTAGCATACATCAAAGTGCGAAGTTGCTGTAAATGTCTCTTATTTCAAGTGACGTAGAATACATCAAAGTGCGAAGTTGCTGTAAATGTCTCTTATTTCAAGTGACGTAGAATACATCAAAGTGCGAAGTTGATGTAAATGTCTCTTATTTAAAGACGGGGGTCGCTGTAGATCAGTGGTTAGAGTACTGGACGACTGTAGACAAGTTGTAGAGTTCGGACCTAAACGACGGCTTCTAGGTTCACCCAGCCTCCAGTCGGTACTAGATAGAGAAGGGTTGGTTCTTGTTGGAGTGGCGTTGAGACAAGATCTGGGGGGGTTCACACCGAGAATGCTCTGCTTCAAACCTCCTTGGGGAGAATCTGTTTTGTTGAAGTGACCCTGCTCGACAAAAATATCGCAAATCATTTCAGAGAAAGATGTATGTTCATAGGTCTATGTTTTATTAACACAATAATCCTTTATTAAAACATCACCCCTTTCGTATGCGTGTGAGAGCTGGAAAACAACAAGAGACATAGAAACAAATTTGAACGCATTCGAAAATAAATGTCTAAGGAAAATACTTGGTATAGCGTGGAACGAATTCAAAACAAACGAGGAAATTAGAGAAATCGCCAATCAACCACTAAAATCTTCAGTAATAAAGAAAAAGACGATGGTCATATGTTGGACATGTGATGAGAAGAGATAATAACCGAATAGCAAAGCAGGCCCTCATATGGGAAACAACAGGTAAGAGAAAAAGAGGCCGACCCAGAGAGACACTGAGAAGAACATTGATGAGAGAAGCAAGAGCAACAGGAATCGGCTCCCTCAATAAGATAGAGCTGCTTGCACGGAACAGAAACAAATGGCGAGATTGATAAAATATCTTTGAAAGAATTGAAAACTACTAGAACAAAAATTTAGATAAGAGAAAGAATATCTGGGTATATGCCCTATGGGCCGGCTACGGCTCGAAAGGTCAATAGATAGATGGATAGGTATGTTCACAGCACCGGGAAAAAACTGCGAATAATCAACAACAACATACAACAAGGTATACATACCTCTTCCCTGAAATGATTCGATGTATTATCACCTCTGAATCGTCCCTCTATAATAATATTCATTTATTATTTGTCCCTACTACAAAAAATATCCAGCTTCAAGAAAGGATAGCCATATCAGTTTAATGATTTCATACATTTTAACGATTATTTCCCTTAGTTGAGCTGTGACGTGTTATGATGATAAGTAAAAAAAAGTAAAGTACCCCCCGTCACGCCAAGTGGTGGCGTATAGGGAAATATGGTGTTAGTGACCCTATATTTTACAGACCGTCAGCACATGATTTTTGGGGTAATGTGGTCGGTATTACGCCCGTGCTGCTTTACTTTCCCAGAAAAAATCCGGTACCCATTTAAGGCTGGGTGAACCCGGAGCCGTCGGTTGGGATCGAACCCTACCCCTTGTCCGTAGTAGTCCAGTTCACTAACCACTGAGCTATCACGGCTCCCACTAATTTTTAGGGAATTAGTAAAACCCAGGTGTCCTCGCCAGGGTACGAACCCGGCTGTTGCCGTGGTAAGCCAACCGCCTATCGATTGCGCTAACCGGACACCCGTGTTATGATGATAAAGAAAGGTAACTGTAGTCCACATCGTAGCAGTCTCAGCACACGCCAAAAACATAAGGCGAAACCGCACCGAAAGTGAACACAGCCAACTGTTCCCTGTCATACGATATCGTCATTCATCGTAAACAATTGGAATACCGAAGCATCAAAACGGATGAGACACACAGCTCACGGTGTGCACAGAGCACTTAACTCAGTAGCTTCTACAACAAGTAGCAATTATGGATTTTAATTCGTTTGCAACGATACCGGGGCCTTCCATAACCAAATAACCAAATGATGACCAAAATGGATGGAATCACAGACTACATTAGACGCAAAGAGAGAGAGACGGGGGCAAGAAGTGATGTTGTTACCACGTTTCTTCTCATTTCTTTATTCGTTCATTTGTTTCTTTGTTTATATTAACCAGCTTTATATATACAGCCAAGCAAGAGGGACTGAATTTCGCGCGAATTTAACATTTTTCTATTTTTCAAATCGGCAGCTATGTGATCAGGTGTACCTCGCCATACAGGCAGATATTCTCCAACTTCAGAAGTACTCTCATATTTTTATGGTTGTTTGATGATTTTGGATGTTTTTTTATCTCCTATAAATTTTGTCCCGGCAGCGGTCTAACTTTTCCAATTTCCAACTGGCAAGAGATTTTTAACGTGCGCAGGATGCACACGGCACATCCTGTTATTCAGCCCTGATCCCAGAGATCTGGACATCGGATCTCACTACCCAGAGATCTGGACATCGGATCTCACTACCCAGAGACCAGGGTTAGATTGTAGTATTACTACTGCTGCTACTACTAGTACTAGTATATCTATTACTTCAAATACTACAACTACCACCACTACTACTACCTCAACTACTACTACCACGACTACTACTACCTCAACTACTACTACCACGACTACTACTACCTCAACCACTACTTCCACAGCTACTACTACCTGTACTACTACTACCACAGCTACTACTACCTGTACTACTACTACCACAGCTACTACTACCTGTACTACTACTTCCACAGCTACTACTACCTGTACTACTACTTCCACAGCTACTACTACCTGTACTACTACTACCACAGCTACTACTACCTCAACCACTACTTCCACAGCTACTACTACCTGTACTACTACTACCACAGCTACTACTACCTCAACCACTACTTCCACAGCTACTACTACCTGTACTACTACTACCACAGCTACTACTACCTGTACCACTACTTCCACAACTGCTACTACCTCAACTACTACTACTACAGCTACTACTACCTCAACTACTACTACATCAACCACTACTACCACAATTACTACTACCACAACTACTACTACCACAACTACTACTACCACAAATACTACTACATGTACCACAACCACTACAACCTCAACTACTAATACCAGAACTAGTACTACCACAACTACCACTACCACAATCACTACTACCACAACTACCACTATCACATCTACTACTACCATATCTATCACTACCACAACTAACACTACCCCAACTAACACTACCACAACTACCATACCACAACTACTACTACCATATCTACCACTACCACAACTACTACTACCATATCTATCACTACTGCAACTACTACTACCATATCTACCACTACCACAACTACTACTACCATATCTATCACTACTACAACTACTACTACCATATCTACCACTACCACAACTACTACTACCATATCTATCACTACCACAACTACTACCACAACTACTACTACCCCAACTAACACTACCACAACTACTACTACCATATCTACCACTACCACAACTACTACTACCACAACTACTACTACCATATCTATCACTACTACAACTACTACTACCACAACTACTACTACCATATCTACCACTACCATATCTACCACTACCACAACTACTACTACCACAACTACTACTACCACAACTACTACTACCATATCTACCACTACCACAACTACCACTACCACAACTACTACTACCATATCTATCACTACTACAACTACTACTACCATATCTACCACTACCACAACTACTACTACCATATCTATCACTACCACAACTACTACTACTACCACAACTACTACTACCCCAACTAACACTACCCCAACTAACACTACCACAACTACTACTACCACAACTACTACTACCACAACTACTACTACCCCAACTAACACTACCACAACTACCACTACCACAACTACTACTACCATATCTACCACTACCACAACTACTACTACCACAACTACTACTACCACAACTACTACTACCCCAACTAACACTACCCCAACTAACACTACCACAACTACCACTACCACAACTACTACTACCATATCTACCACTACCACAACTAACACTACCCCAACTAACACTACCACAACTACCACTACCACAACTACTACTACCATATCTATCACTACTACAACTACTACTACCATATCTACCACTACCACAACTACCACTACCACAACTACTACTACCATATCTATCACTACTACAACTACTACTACCATATCTACCACTACCACAACTACTACTACCATATCTATCACTACCACAACTAACACTACCCCAACTAACACTACCACAACTACCACTACCACAACTACTACTACCACATCTACCACTACCACAACTAACACTACCCCAACTAACACTACCACAACTACTACTACCATATCTACCACTACCACAACTACTACTACCATATCTACCACTACCACAACTACTACTACCATATCTACCACTAACACAACTACTACTACCATATCTACCACTACCACAACTAACACTACCCCAACTAACACTACCCCAACTAACACTACCACAACTACTACTACCATATCTACCACTACCACAACTACTACTACCATATCTACCACTACCACAACTACTACTACCATATCTACCACTACCACAACTAACACTACCCCAACTAACACTACTACTACCATATCTACCACTACCACAACTACTACTACCATATCTACCACTACCACAACTACTACTACCATATCTACCACTACCACAACATACTTCATGTCTTCCACCAACAGCCGTGGCAATAAATGAGCGATACATCTTCTTCCATCTTGTTAGGGCAACAATACAATAGTTTCATATCTTCAGGTTACCCCAAGTCTGGTCCACACTGTACATCTCCACATTCACTGTTCATTGCAAGGTTGCCTTCATTCTACGTCTCTTACGTCTTTCCTCCATCCATCCTTCCATCCACTCTTCCATCCATTCATCCACCCACCCATCCACTCATCCATCCATCCACTCATCCATCCATCCTTCCATTCATCCACCCATCCACTCCTCCATCCATCCATCCACTCCTTCATCCATCCATCCACACATCCACTCCCCCATCCATCAATTCATCCATCCATCAACTCCTCCATCCATCCATCCACATATTCACTCCTCCATCCATCCACCCATCTATCCACACATCCACTCCTCCATCCACCCATCTATCCACACATCCACTCCTCCATTTATCCATCCATCCATTCATCCACCCGTCCACTCCTGCATCCATCCACTCCTTGATCCATCCATCCATCCACACATCCACTCCTCCATCCATCCATCCATTCATCCACCCATCCACTCCTCCATCCATCCACTCCTTCATCCATCCATCCATCCATCCAAACATCCACTCCTCCATCCATCCATTCATCCACACATCCACTCCTCCATCCATCCACACATCCACTCCTCCATCCATCCATCCATCCACATATTCACTCCTACATCCATCCATCCATCCAACCACCCATCTATCCACACATCCACTCCTCCATCCATCCATCCATCCATCCACACATCTACTCCTCCATCCATCCATCTATCTATCCACACATCCACTCCTCCATCCATCCATTCATCCACACATCCACTCCTCCATCCACCCATTCATCCACCTATCCACTCCTCCATCCATCCATTCATCCACCTATCCACTCCTCCATCCATCCATTCATCCACCTATCCACTCCTCCATCCATCCACATATTCACTCCTCCATCCATCCATCCAACCACCCATCTATCCACACATCCACACATCCAATCCTCCATCCATCCATCCACACTTCTATTCCTCCATCCATCCATCCATCCATCTATCCATCCATCTATCCACACATCCACACATCCACTCCTCCATCCCACCCTATGATATAAACCAAATCCTACCTTCCCACCTTAAACCCACCACTCTATATTAACCTCCTTCTCACTTCTTTCATCATAATCCCCAGTTCACGTCATCCCATCCACTCCTTCATCCATCCACCCATCCACTCCTCCACCCATCCACTCCTCCACACATCCACCCCTCCATCCATCCACTCCTCCACCCATCCACTCCTCCACCCCTCCATCCATCCACTCCTCCACCCATCCACTCCTCCACCCATCCACCCATCCACTCCTCCTCCCATCCACCCATCCACCCATCCACTCCTCCACCCATCCACTCCTCCACCCATCCACTCCTCCACACATCCACTCCTCCACCCATTCACTCCTCCACCCATCCACCCATCAACTCCTCCACCCATCCACTCCTCCACCCATCCACTCCTCCATCCCACCCTTCTACAACCCACCCTATGATATAAACCAAGCCCTACCTTCCCACCTTAAACCCACCACTCTATATTAACCTCCTTCTCACTTCTTTCATCATAATTCCCCAGTTCACATCCTCCCACCCCTCACTCCCTCACCTTCTCCCTCACTCCCTCTTCCCCTCTCCTCCTCCCCATTCCTCACTCCCCTCTCAATAAAACGAATCCCTTTAAATCCCCGACATCAAACGAAAAAAAAAAAACTATTTCTACAAACATCCAAGTCTTATCCTCAAACCCCTTATCCCGACTCCTTCTCTCTGTCTCCCCCCTCAGTACCTCCTCCTCCCTCCTCCTCCTCCTCACTCCCGGTTATCGAAATCACCCCAGGCGTCTAACTTCACAGAGTCCGCTACTCTCGATGCCATGCACGTGTAGCAATACCCATGTTAAGGGTGAGTGTTTTGTACCTCGTTATGTCCTCGAGAGATACAGGTACACACGTGCATGTGTCTGAAGCGTGGCGGCGCTGCAGTTATCTGGCATGTCAGGTGTATTTCCTGTCTCTTTCAAACAGTATTACTTTATGTGAAATAACTACTTTAGCTGACTCAGGAACAACTACATTAGTTACTTGTGTAATCAATCATTTCATCATTGCAAGAAATTAATGTTCTTTTCCATACTAGTCATTTTAGATCTGTTTGGATGATAAATTACTGTTCTAATTACCTGATAAATTACTGTTCTAATTACCTGATAAATTACTGTTCTAGTTACCTGATAAATTACTGTTCTAGGTACCTGATAAATTACTGTTCTAATTACCTGATAAATTACTGTTCTAGTTACCTGATAAATTACTGTTCTAGTTACCTGATAAATTACTGTTCTAGTTACCTGATAAATTACTGTTCTAGTTACCTAATAAATTACTGTTCTGTTTTCGTTTATTAATTACTGTTCTATTTAGTTGATAAATTACTGTTGTGTTTAGTTGACACATTACCTTGTAGAGCATAGGTCTTCAACAAACACTTTCAGCTCCTTGTAGAGGATAGGTCATCAACAAACACTTTCAGCTCCTTGTAGAGCATAGGTCAACAACAAACACTTTCAGCTCCTTGTAGAGCATAGGTCTTCAACAAACACTTTCAACACCATGTGGATCATAAGTTTTTAACTAACACTGTCCAAGCCGTTCTGTTTCTTGCTATGTTCTTTAAGACTATTCCATGTCTTCCCCATCATCTTCATCTCTACTTCAGCCTGTCTTCTGCAAGTCTGTCTATCTTGGTCTTCCTCTTTGTCGCTTCCCCTGAGGATTCCAAAAAAGGGCCTGTTGTGTAATACTCTCATATTGCAGATTTTTGTTTCCTTATGGTTATATCTATTTCTCCCGTTAGAAAGATATAAATAGCCTTATATTTCAAGTCCTGGTACTTGACAGATCCACGTTCTGATTTGTTGGTTGCCATATCGTTGCCATGGTGACTGGATCATTGAGTATCAAACATCAAGTTAACATTTTAATCAAAATTCTCTTTTAAACTCGGTGATAACTGAATGAATTTGAAGCAGGTAGTTGATAGATGTATCACCTTCACTAGAAAGTATCACGGGCTGTGCTGTTCTTATCACAAGGTGCAAAATACACGGGGAGCAAAAACACAGCGCAACTCACGACGAAATTGTGCACGACCTCCAGCGGGAGGAGAGAAGGTCAGCAAGCCTAGTGGAAAGGTGGGAGGGTACAGCACAGTTACACCCCTCTGCCTTATAAGGACGATACTCTCAGGAATCTTACCTGCATAGAGACGAAGATATGGAGAGACAGGCAGAGAGAGAGAGAGAGAGTGTTGAGATGTAGGCGTCTACATACAGGAGTAACACAGGATGGTAACAGTGGCGCCTTAATATTATATTTATATCCATTATACGATACCACAAGATATGGCTATTTTAGAGTAAAAAATCGAACTTTACAGTAATTTAATATTATTTTAACGTCATAATTATGTAATATTATAGTAACGTCATAATTATTTCATATTATTGTAACGTCATAATTATTTCATATTATTGCAATGTATTCATACTCAGGTCGCATGTCCTTTGCAGAACGTTACATTCACCACAGCCCGTCTGAAAGAATCTCTGTCTCTAGCCAGATCTCTCACAGAATGTTACATTCACCACAGCCTGTCTGAAAGAATCCCTGTCTCTAGCCAGATCTCTCACAGAACGTTACATTCACTACAGCCCGTCTGAAAGAATCTCTGTCTCTAGCCAGATCTCCCACAGAACGTTACATTCAACACATGCTGTCTGAAAGAATCTCTGTCTCTAGCCAGATCTCCCACAGAACGTTACATTCACCACAGCCCGTCTGAAAGAATCTCTGTCTCTAGCCAGATCTCCCACAGAACGTTACATTCAACACATGCTGTCTGAAAGAATCTCTGTCTCTAGCCAGATCTCCCACAGAACGTTACATTCAACACATGCTGTCTGAAAGAATCTCTGTCTCTAGCCAGATCTCCCACAGAACGTTATATTCACCACAGCCCGTCTGAAAGAAGCTCTGTCTCTAGCCAGATCTCTCACAGAACGTTACATTCACCACAGCCCGTCTGAAAGAATCTCTGTCTCTAGCCAGATCTCCCACAGAACGTTACATTCACCACAGCCCGTCTGAAAGAATCTCTGTCTCTAGCCAGATCTCCCACAGAACGTTACATTCAACACATGCTGTCTGAAAGAATCTCTGTCTCTAGCCAGATCTCTCACAGAACGTTACATTCAACACAGGCTGTCTGAAAGAATCTCTGTCTCTAGCCAGATCTCCCACAGAACGTTACATTCAACACATGCTGTCTGAAAGAATCTCTGTCTCTAGCCAGATCTCCCACAGAACGTTACATTCATCACAGCCCGTCTGAAAGAATCTCTGTTTCTAGCCAGATCTCCCACAGAACGTTACATTCGCCACAGCCCGTCTGAAAGAATCTCTGTCTCTAGCCAGATCTCCCACAGAACGTTACATTCATCACATCCCGTCTGAACGAATCTCTGTCTCTAGCCAGATATCCCAAAGAACGTACATTCACCACAGCCCATCTGAAAGAATCTCTGTCTCTAGCCAGATCTCCTACAGAACGTTACATTCATCACAGCCTGTCTGAAAGAATCTCTGTCTCTAGCCAGATCTCCCACAGAACGTTACATTCAACACAGGCTGTCTGAAAGAATCTCTGTCTCTAGCCAGATCTCCCACAGAACGTTACATTCATCACAGGCTGTCTGAAAGAATCTCTGTCCCTAGGCAGATCTCCCACAGAACGTTACATTCATCACAGGCTGTCTGAAAGAATCTCTGTCTCTTGTCAGATCTCCCACAGAACGTTACATTCATTACAGCCCGTCTGAAACAATCTCTGCCTCTAGACAGATCTCCCACAGAACATTACACTCATCACAGCCCATCTGAAAGAATTTTGTCTCTAGCCAGATCTCCCGCTTCTTCTGTTGTCATGTTCAAGGTCTCCTTAATGTCTTGAAACCACCTTCTTCTTGGTCTGCCTCTGATGCTTCGAACAGTAACCACGACTACTATTATCTAATACTAATTTAACATTAATGTAATGTACTACTAATGCAATGTACTACTTGCGTCATTCGAGTGTAATGATCCACTGTAATGTAACGTTTTAATGTGTTACTGACATATTAAAGTGTGGTGTAATACAAATGATTACTGTAATATTATATTAATAAATTACTAATGCAGAAACATCAAAAAAGAAACAATCAACATTTTTCGGGCACATCATGAGAAGAGGAAAGTTGTAATACTTGGTTACAACTGACAAAATACAGGGGAAGAGAGATCGCAGACAGCAAATAGAGAAGATACTAGATAGCTTGGTGTCATAGCATGGAAAACAGTCAACAACAGAACTGATACTATGTACTGTGTGTAGAATATTGTGGAAGGACATTATTCCTACGCTAACCGGTGTGTCACATGATGATGAATTCTAATGCGGTATAATTTTTATTGTAATGTAGTACTAATCAAAGAGCTGGAGTAGCATTGCGACAACGAGTTGGCTTCTGCCGATCCGACTCTAGAAGGAATATGTACCTGACTCACAAAAGGGAAAGCAATAACAGCGTGGATGTGCACTGTCCCGGGAACTCCGAAATTGTAACTGTTCTAGTTTTGCCTTTCAGTTCTGTTATTTCAAACACCGGTGTCCAATATACTGTCTCTCTCTCTCTCTCTCTCTCTCTATCTCTCTCTCTCTTTCTCAAATGTGTTCCTTGTCTGTCTATCATTAATATACATTCATGACTCTCTTCACCGATGTACAGTATCCTCTTCTCTCTCTCTCTCTCTCTTTCTCAAATGTGTTCCTTGTCTGTCTATCATTAATATACATTCTTGACTCTCTTCACCGATGTACAGTATCCTCTTCTCTCTATCTCTCTCGTTCTCTCTCTCCACAAGTCCCCAACAACTTTCCCAAGCTCTATGATTGATCCTAACCTATACTCCTAAACAATAATCATAATACAATGTCGATGTTATGCTGCGGTGGTACCATATGTCAATCCAAAGAAGTGAAAATTAAACCCAAAAAAGCAGCCTCCATTGAAGATATCACCTACTACGCCTAATCAGAGACCGCCATTTCTCATTCTGGTATTACTCCTTTTGCTTTTTACTTTCTGTACATCTTCTCTCTCTCTCTCTCTCTCTCTCTCTCTCAGCCTGTTCAATTTCTTTTTTATTTTCACTTTTTTCTATATCTATATATTCTCTCTCTCTCTATCTATGTCTGGCTTGCTATTCTTCTTTTTCTATCTTCATCTTTCTCTTTAATTCACTTCCATTTTCCATTTCTCTTACTTCTCCTCGCTCTGTCAGTATATTTGATGTTCTCCATTTTATCAATCAATCGATTAATCAATCTATTTATCTATCTATCCATCCATCCATCCATCCATCCATCCATCCATCCATCCATCCATCCATCCATCCATCCATCTCCATCCATCCATCCATCCATCCATCCATCCATCCATCCATCCATCCATCCATCCATCCATCCATCCATCCTTCCATCTATCTATCTATCTATCTATCTATCTATCTATCTATCTATCTATCTATCTATCTATCTATCTATCTATCTATCTATCTATCTATCTATCTATCTATCTATCTATCTATCTATCTATCTATCTATCTATCTATCTATCTATCTATCTATCTATATATCTATCTATCTATCTATCTATCTATCTATCTATCTATCTATCTATCTATATTTTGATCTCACAATCTGTATATCTGTTTATCATTCTTATATCTGTTTTGCTCTACTCACTAAAATGGCATTCACTAGGCAGTCTATATATCTAATTATATTTGTCTGTCTAGCTGTCTGTCTAGTTTTCTGCCTGCGTGTCAATGTGCCTTCTCCCTCTCTCTTTTAACCTTCATTCTTTTACTCTCTTCCTTTCTTTGCATCTCCCTTCACGTCCATCCCTCCATCCCTTCCTTCCCTCACTCTTTCCCGTCCTGCCCACCACCCTTCCTCTCTCTCTCTCTCTCTCTCTCTCTCTCTCTCTCTCTCTGAGCAGTAACGAACACAAAACCATCTCCCAAACTCCCAACTTATCGCTCGCTTTTCCCTGCTTGGCTTCCCCAATGTCTGTCCAAGAATTTTTTCTTCCATGAGCGCTTACTGTACCGACAGTTCATCTTCTTCGTCATCGCCCTATCCTGGATTTGACAGAGTGTATTTTTGAATTATTTTGCTGGATCTTGCTCAAAGTGGCAGGTAGGACAATACCCTTTTATCGAAACTTTCACCACACATTTATAACAATTTTACAATTGACGTTATATTTTAAATTCGCTAAATTAGTTTCATGTTTCGCAAAATTACTATTGAAACGGAAAAAAATCGCATCGCCAAGCAAATACTATATGGTGAACTAACACACGGAAAAAGACAAATCGGCATACCTAAACTACGATATAGAGATATCTGTAAATCATCTCTGAATGACTTCTCCATCTGTGAGAATGACTGGGAACATCTGGCAAGTGATCGCACACCATGGAGAGCATGTATAAGGAATGGTATAACATCATTTGAGACTGATAAGGCAGAACTTAGAAGAGAAAAGACTCATGAAAAAGGCTGGAAAACCCTGTGGATCAGTGGGCCTGACTTGTTCAATCTGTGACCGTGTGTGTTTGTCAAACATTGGTAGAATTAGCCACAAGAAAAGCTGCTCGACAAAAACAAAACCTCAAAAAAAAAAAACTAAAAAAAAAAAATGCACAATAGCCTCCACTAGACCGTCTGACAAGACGAAAAGGGCCATATACACAATAGCCTCCACTAGACCGTCTGACAAGACGAAAAGGGTCATATACACAATAGCCTCCACTAGACCGTCTGACAAGACGAAAAGGGCCATATACACAATAGCCTCCACTAGACCGTCTGACAAGACGAAAAGGGCCATATACACAATAGCCTCCACTAGACCGTCTGACAAGACGAAAAGGGCCATATACACAATAGCCTCCACTAGACCGTTTGACAAGACGAAAAGGGCCATATACACAATAGCCTCCACTAGACTGTCTGACAAGACGAAAAGGGGCATATACACAATAGCCTCCACTAGACCGTTTGACAAGACGAAAAGGGTCATATACACAATAACCTCCACTAGACCGTCTGACAAGACGAAAAGGGCCATATACACAATAGCCTCCACTAGACCGTCTGACAAGACGAAAAGGGCCATATACACAATAGCCTCCACTAGACTGTCTGACAAGACAAAAAGGGTCATATACACAATAGCCTCCACTAGACCGTCTGACAAGACAAAAAGGGCCATATACACAATAGCCTCCACTAGACCATCTGACAAGACAAAAAGGGCCATATACACAATAGCCTCCACTAGACCGTTTGACAAGACAAAAAGGGCCATATACACAATAGCCTCCACTAGACCGTTTGACAAGACAAAAAGGGCCATACATATACTGAATTTATAATATAACAGTTGCTATGTGTGAGTGTATATATTCATGAATATTTCACGAGCTATATTGTTGTACAGTATTTCTGTCACGAGCGTATTGCGTGTAAATATACGGCAATATTTGTTGTTAGCAGGTCATTTTCTGGCCTGAATGGTCTGGAACGCGTTCTAGTAAATTGGTCTGCCCCTCAGCGGTCTCTGAGAACATTTGATCATTGACAACATGAACCAACGACAATGGTTGTGTCCTGGAATACTGGAGTTCGGAAGAGACAAATCTACAGTTTGCTGCCATCATTGCCATTAGGAAGATACCAGGGAAACGATGGGTTGATGGAATATTAGAAACACTAGGAAACATAACAGCAGGAGAGGTCAACAAAGGAGCAAAAGATGGGTTGATGGAATATTAGAAACACTTGGAAACATAACAGCAGGAGAGGTCAAACAGAGGAGCAAAAGATGGGTTGATGGAATATTAGAAACACTTGGAAACATAACAGCAGGAGAGGTCAAACAGAGGAGCAAAGATGGGTTGATGGAATATTAGAAACACTAGGAAACATAACAGCAGGAGAGGTCAACAGAGGAGCAAAAGATGGGTTGATGGAATATTAGAAACACTAGGAAACATAACAGCTGGAGAGGTCAACAGAAGAGCAAAAGATGGGTTGATGGAATATTTGAAACACTAGGAAACATAACAGCTGGAGAGGTCAACAGAAGAGCAAAAGTTGGATTGATGAAATATTAGAAACACTAGGAAACATAACAGCTGGAGAGGTCAACAGAAGAGGAAACGATGAGTTGATGGAATATTAGAAACACTAGGAAACATAACAGCTGGAGAGGTCAACAGAAGAGGAAACGATGAGTTGATGGAATATTAGAAACACTAGGAAACATAACAGCTGGAGAGATCAACAGAAGAGCAAAAGTTGGATTGATGGAATATTAGAAACACTAGAAAACATAACAGCAGGAGAGGGCAACAGAAGAGCAAAAGATGGATTGATGGAATATTAGAAACACTAGAAAACATAACAGCAGGAGAGGTTAACAGAAGAGAAAAAGATGGATTGATGGAATATTAGAAATGCTAGGAAATATAACAGCAGGAGAGGTCAACAGAAGAACAAAATATGGATTGATGAAATATTAGAAACACCAGGAAACATAACAGCAGGAGAGGTCAACAGAAGAGCAAAAGATGGATTGATGGAATATTAGAAACACTAGGAAACATAACAGCAGGAGAGGTCAACAGAGGAGCAAAAGATGGGTTGATGGAATATTAGAAACACTAGGAAACATAACAGCTGGAGAGGTCAACAAGGGAGCAAAAGATGGGTTGATGGATTATTAGAAACACTAGGAAACATAACAGCAGGAGAGGTCAACAGAGGAGCAAAAGATGGGTTGATGGAATATTAGAAACACTAGGAAACATAACAGCAGGAGAGGTCAACAGAGGAGCAAAAGATGGGTTGATGGAATATTAGAAACACTAGGAAACATAACAGCAGGAGAGGTCAACAGAGGAGCAAAAGATGGGTTGATGGAATATTAGAAACATTAGGAAACATAACAGCAGGAGAGGTCAACAAAGGAGCAAAAGATGGGTTGATGGAATATTAGAAACACTAGGAAACATAACAGCTGGAGAGGTCAACAGAAGAGGAAACGATGAGTTGATGGAATATTAGAAACACTAGGAAACATAACAGCTGGAGAGGTCAACAGAAGAGGAAATGATGAGTTGATGGAATATTAGAAACACTAGGAAACATAACAGCTGGAGAGATCAACAGAAGAGCAAAAGTTGGATTGATGGAATATTAGAAACACTAGAAAACATAACAGCAGGAGAGGGCAACAGAAGAGCAAAAGATGGATTGATGGAATATTAGAAACACTAGAAAACATAACAGCAGGAGAGGTTAACAGAAGAGAAAAAGATGAATTGATAGAATATTAGAAACACTTGGAAACATAACAGCAGGAGAGGTCAAACAGAGGAGCAAAAGATGGGTTGATGGAATATTAGAAACACTAGGAAACATAACAGCAGGAGAGGTCAACAGAGGAGCAAAAGATGGGTTGATGGAATATTAGAAACACTAGGAAACATAACAGCAGGAGAGGTCAACAAAGGAGCAAAAGATGGGTTGATGTAATATTAGAAACACTAGGAAACATAACAGCTGGAGAGGTCAACAGAAGAGCAAAAGATGGGTTGATGGAATATTTGAAACACTAGGAAACATAACAGCTGGAGAGATCAACAGAAGAGAAAAAGTTGGATTGATGGAATATTAGAAACACTAGGAAACATAACAGCTGGAGAGGTCAACAGAAGAGGAAACGATGAGTTGATGGAATATTAGAAACACTAGGAAACATAACAGCTGGAGAGGTCAACAGAAGAGGAAACGATGAGTTGATGGAATATTAGAAACACTAGGAAACATAACAGCTGGAGAGATCAACAGAAGAGCAAAAGTGGATTGATGGAATATTAGAAACACTAGAAAACATAACAGCAGGAGAGGGCAACAGAAGAGCAAAAGATGGATTGATGGAATATTAGAAACACTAGAAAACATAACAGCAGGAGAGGTTAACAGAAGAGAAAAAGATGGATTGATGGAATATTAGAAATGCTAGGAAATATAACAGCAGGAGAGGTCAACAGAAGAACAAAATATGGATTGATGAAATATTAGAAACACCAGGAAACATAACAGCAGGAGAAGTCAACAGAAGAGCAAAAGATGGATTGATGGAATATTAGAAACACTAGAAAACATAACAGCAGGAGAGGTCAACAGAGGAGCAAAAGATGGGTTGATGGAATATTAGAAACACTAGGAAACATAACAGCAGGAGAGGTCAACAGAGGAGCAAAAGATGGGTTGATGGATTATTAGAAACACTAGGAAACATAACAGCAGGAGAGGTCAACAGAGGAGCAAAAGATGGGTTGATGGAATATTAGAAACACTAGGAAACATAACAGCAGGAGAGGTCAACAGAGGAGCAAAAGATGGGTTGATGGATTATTAGAAACACTAGGAAACATAACAGCAGGAGAGGTCAACAGAGGAGCAAAAGATGGGTTGATGGAATATTAGAAACATTAGGAAACATAACAGCAGGAGAGGTCAACAAAGGAGCAAAAGATGGGTTGATGGAATATTTGAAACACTAGGAAACATAACAGCTGGAGAGGTCAACAGAAGAGGAAACGATGAGTTGATGGAATATTAGAAACACTAGGAAACATAACAGCTGGAGAGGTCAACAGAAGAGGAAACGATGAGTTGATGGAATATTAGAAACACTAGGAAACATAACAGCTGGAGAGATCAACAGAAGAGCAAAAGTTGGATTGATGGAATATTAGAAACACTAGAAAACATAACAGCAGGAGAGGGCAACAGAAGAGCAAAAGATGGATTGATGGAATATTAGAAACACTAGAAAACATAACAGCAGGAGAGGTTAACAGAAGAGAAAAAGATGGATTGATGGAATATTAGAAATGCTAGGAAATATAACAGCAGGAGAGGTCAACAGAAGAACAAAATATGGATTGATGAAATATTAGAAACACCAGGAAACATAACAGCAGGAGAGGTCAACAGAAGAACAAAAGATGGATTGATGAAATATTAGAAACACCAGGAAACATAACAGCAGGAGAGGTCAACAGAAGAGCAAAAGATCGATTGATGGAATATTAGAAACACTGGTAAACATAAAAGCAGTAAAGGTCAACAGAAGAGCAAAAGATGGATTGATGAAAAATTAGAAACACTAGGAAACATAACAACAGGAGAGGTCAACAGAAGAGCAAAAGATGGATTGATGGAATATTAGAAACACTGGTAAACATAAAAACAGGAAAGGTCAACAGAAGAACAAAAGATGGATTGATGAAATATTAGAAACACTAGGAAACATAACAGCAGGAGAGGTCAACAGAAGTGCAAAAGATGGAATGATGGAATATTAGAAACATTAGGAAATATAACACCAGGAGAGGTCAACAGAAGAGCAAAAGATGGATTTATAGATTATTAGAAACACTAGGAAATATAACACGATATTCGATATCTAGCCCTCTCTGGCTAGTGAGATCCGATATCTAGCCCTCTCTGAGTAGTGAGATCCGATGTCTAGCCATCTCTGGGTAGTGAGATTCGATATATAGCCCTCACTGGGTAATGATATTCGATATCTAGCCCTCTCTGGGTAGTGAGATTCGATATATAGCGCTCTCTAACTAGTGTGATTCGATATCGAGCCCTCTCTGGAAAGTGAGATTCGATTCCTAGCCCTCTATCGGTAGTGAGATTCGATATCTAACCCTCTCTGGATAGAGAAATTCGATATATGGCCCTCTATCGGTAGTGAGATTCGATATCTAGTCCTCTCTGGATAGAGAAATTCGATATCTGGCCCTCTATCGGTAGTGAGATTCGATATCTAGTCCTCTCTGTATAGAGAAATTCGATATCTAACTATCTCTAGTTAGTGAGATACGATATCTAGCCCTCTATCGGTTATGAGATTCCATATCTAACCCTCTCTGGATAGTGAGATTCGATATCTAGCCCTCTATCGGTTATGAGATTCCATATCTAACCCTCTCTGGATAGTGAGATTCGATATATAGCCCTCTCTGGGTAGTGAGATTCGATATCTAGCCCTCTCTGGATAATGAGATTCGAAATCTAGCCCTCTCTGTTTAGTGAGATTCGATATCTAGTCATCTCTGGATAATGAGATTCCATATCTAGCCCTTTCTGGGATAGTGAGATTCGATATCTAGTCCTCCCTGAGTAGGGAGATTCGATATCTAGCGTTCTCTGGGTATGGAGATTCGATATCTAGTCCTCTCTGGGTAGGGAGATTCGATATCTAGACCTCTCTGGGTAGTGAGATTCGATATCTAGCCCTCTCTGGGTAGTGAGATTCGATATCTAGCCCTCTCTGGGTAGGGAGATTCGATATCTAGTCCTCTCTGGGTAGGTAGCTTCGATATATAGTCCTCTCTGGGTAGTGAGATTCGATATCTAGCCCTCTCTGGGTAGGGAGATTCGATATCTAGCCCTCTCGGAAAATGATGAAAAACAGAAGTTTTACATATAACTTTACCTTTTCTTTAGCCTATACTTATACCTTTCCCCCTACCTTTTAACTATACCTTGAGCTATACCTATACCTATACCTTTGCCTTTACCTATACCTTTACCTATATCTTTACCTTTACATTTACCTATACCTTTACCTTTACCCATACGTTTACTTTTACCTATACCTTTACCTATAACTTTAACTTCACCTAAACCTTTACCTATAACTTTACCTATAACTTTATCTATACCTATACATATACCTATAACTTTATCTATACCTATAACTTTACCTATACATATAACTTTTCATATACCTATAACTTTAACTATACCTATAACTTTACCTATACCTATACCTTTACCTACACCTATAACTATATCTATAACTTTACCTATACCTATACCTTTACCTATACCTATACCTTTACCTATACCTATAATTTTACCTAAATCTATAACTTTACCTATACCTATAACTTTACCTATACCTATACCTTTACCTATACCTATAGCTTTACCTATAACTATACCTTTACCTATAACTTTACCTATACGTATAACTTTACCTATACCTTCACCTATAACTTTACCTACACCTATAGCTTTACCTATGGCTATATATTTACCTATACCTATAATTTTACCTATACCTTTACCTATAACTTTAACTTTACCTATACCTTTACCTATAACTATAACTTTACCTATACCTTTACCTATAACTTTACCTATACTTTTACCTATAACTTTAACTTTACCTATACCTTTACCAATACCTTTACCTATAACTTTAACTTTACCTATACCTTTACCTATAACTTTAACTTTACCTATACCTTTACCTATAACTTTACCTATACTTTTACCTATAACTTTAACTTTACCTATACCTTTACCTATAACTTTAACTTTACCTATACTTTTACCTGTAACTTTAACTTTACCTATACTTTTACCTATAACTTTAACTTTACATATACCTTTACCTATAACTTTACCTATACTTTTACCTATAACTTTAACTTTACCTATAACCCTTGCCTATAACTTTACCTTTACCTTTACCTATATCTTTACCTTTACATTTACCTATACCTTTACCTTTACCCATACGTTTACTTTTACCTATACCTTTACCTATAACTTTAACTTGACCTATACCTTTACCTATAACTTTACCTTTACCTTTACCTATAACTTTTCCTATACCTATAACTTTACTTATACCTATACCTTTACCTATTCCTTTACCTTTACCTATAACTTTACCTTTACCTATAACTTTACCTTTACCTATACCTTTACCTATACCTTTACCTATATCTTTACCTATACCTTTACCTATACCTTTACCTATACCTATACCTTTACCTATAACTTTACCTTTACCTATACCTTTACTTTTACCTATAACTTCACCTATACCTTTACCTTTACCTATACCTTTACCTATAACTTTACCTTTACCTATAACTTTACCTTTACCTATACATATACCTTTACCTATACCTATAACTTTACCTATACCTATACCTTTACCTATACCTATACTTGTACCTTTACCTATACCTATACCTATAACTTTACCTATACCTTTACCTATACCAATACCTTTACCTATACCTGTACCTATAACTTTACCTATACCTTTACCTATACCTATACCTTTACCTATACCTATAACTTTACCTTTACCTACACCCAGCGCAGAATTCGCTAAACAAACCTAGCATCAAATATAAAGTTTTAAAAAAGAAAAAGTGAAGGATTCACCCCCAGAACTTACAACGAAAGTGAAAGCTATCATTTAGGTATTATATATGATATATATGATATATATGATATATATATATATATATATATATATATATATATATATGTATATATATATATATATATATATATATATATATATAAAGGTATCATTTAGGCATTATATATGATATATATAATATAAAGGTATCATTTAAGTATTATATATGATATATATATATATATATATATATATATATATATATATATATATATATAAAGGTATAATTTAGGTGTTATATATGATAAATATATAACATTTAAGAACTCTTTTTTGACAATAGAAACAATATATGTATATATATGTATATATATGTATATAAAGGTATAATTTAGGTGTTATATATGATATATATATAACATTTAAGAACTCTTTTTTGACAATAGAAACAAGAAAAAGATTTCTTAAATGTTACGTAGAGCCAGTCTTAACATACGGATGCGAATCATGGACATTAGGACAACAGACAAGAAAATCACTGGAGTTTGTAGAAACGTGGTTTTACAGAAGAATGTTGAGAATACCATGGACAGCTAAGAAGAGTAATGAAGATGTTCTGAGAAAGGTCAAAGCAAAAAGAGAGCTAATTTCCAATGTTAGGAAGAAACAATCATCATTTTATGGCCACGTAATGAGAAGAGAACAACTTGAATATAATGTAACAACTGGAAAAATTGAGGGACAAAGAGATAGAGGGAAGCAAAGAGAAAAAATAACAGACAGCTTAAGAGAATGGCTCGGCAGAAGGTCAACAACAGAAATGATAAATAGCTGCCGAGATCGAATGTTGTGGAGAGACATGATCACCTACGCCACTAGGCCCGATACTTGATGATGATATATATATATATATATATATAAAGGTATCATGTAGGTATTAAATATGATATATAAATATATATAAAGCTATCATTTAGGTATTATATATGATATATATAAATATAAAGCTATCATTTAGGTATTATATATGATATATATAAATATAAAGCTATCATTTAGGTATTATATATATATATATATATATATATATATATATATATATATATATATATATATATATATAAATAAAGGTATCATTTAGGTCTGATGTCGGCGTTAATCCAAACCGCCTTATTCTCCCTAGAAAAGTCGGGTACAATTTTATAGTTTGGTGAATATAGTAGATATGGTTGTGAATTATGGACAATAGGACACCAGACAAGGGAATCACTGGGGTCTGTAGAAATGTGGTTTTACAGGAGAATGTTGAGAATACCATGGACAGCTAAGAAGAGTAATGACGTCGTTCTGAAAAAGGCCAAAGCAAAAAGAGAGCTAATTTCCAATATTAGGAAGAAACAATCATCATTTTTTGGCCATGTAATGAGAAGAGAACAACTAGAATATATTGTAACAACTGGGAAAATTGAGGGACGAAAATAGAGGGAAGCAAAGAGAAAAAATACCAGACAGCTTAAAAGAATGGTTTGGCAGAAGGTCAACAACAGAAATGATAAATAACTGTCGAGATCGAAAGTTGTGGACAGACATGATCACCTACGCCACTAGGCCCGGTACTTGATGATGATGATATTGATGATAAACATAAGAGCAGCGCTTCTATCTTTTGTAATCCAGCTTGCTAGTCATCAAGCTATCTCGATCGCCATCTACGCACTAAGCCATGGGTAATTTCTGACTCGACAAATAGGCAACGAACACAAAGGGTTAATAAGATGGTTAACTCAGCGGCTCATCTTATTTCAGTTATTCAATGAGAATTTCATATATTGCGAATTAATGAACGTCTAGAGAGTAAGATGCTTCGTGCAGCAGAGGTTAATATGCACAGACATAGTGTCAGACAGACTAGATCGCACAGCCATTGCCTCCAAACTGCTAGCCCCGATGTGTGTTCCAGCGCTGGCCTATCGATCAGTAATAAACTCATGACCCAGATGGCGTGCATGACTTGCCAGTTGGCACTTTCTCAGACCAAACCAGCACAGTTCAACAAATAATTAATCTTGCTTTTCAATCTTTGTTCACGTTTTCGGATTCACCGGGCCTCACTGCAAATAGAAATCTGTAATACATTATTACAGATAAATATACATTAGTGGATGAAGAAATACTTAAAGGGGTTCTGAATCAAAAGGCAAGTCGCATTGAATTTTTTTTTTCATTTCTTTTGTGCTGATTGATACAATATCTCGTTGATCTCAATCTCTATGCCTTCCCTCGCTTGCATGTTGGTAAGTTTGAATGCTTGTATGTTTGTATGTATGTTTGTTTGTATGTTTGTAACGTTCATTTATGTTGTTTGTCTTCCCTAAGACTGACCCTCGTCGGCTTGTGATCTCTCATCATCATGTGCCATACCGGTTGGCGTAGGTGATCATGTCCCTCCACAATCTTCTATCTACAGTACATCGTATCAGTTCTGTTGTTGACTGTTTTCCATGCCATGACACAAAGCTATCCAGTATGTTCTCTCTTTGTCGCCCGCTATCTCTCTTTCCTTTTATTTTGCCAGTTGTAACCAAGTATTCCAACTTTCCTCTTCTCATGATGTGCCCGAAAAAGTGCCACCACACTTTTAAACTGTGTATCTCTAGCGCCCCACACTACCACACTCTTTGTATAGATATAAATATTGACTGTACTGATATAAATATTGACTGTACTGATATAAATATTGACTGTACCGATATAAATATTGACTGTACTTATATAAATATTGACTGTACCGATATAAATATTGACTGTACTGATATAAATATTGACTGTACCGATATTAATATTGACTGTACTGATATAAATATTGACTGTACCGATATAAATATTGACTGTACTGATATAAATATTGACTGTACCGATATTAATATTGACTGTACTGATATAAATATTGACTGTATCGATATAAATATTGACTGTACTGATATAAATATTGACTGTACCGATATAAATATTGACTGTACCGATATTAATATTGACTGTACCGATATAAATATTGACTGTACCGATATAAATATTGACTGTACCGATATTAATATTGACTGTACCGATATAAATATTGACTGTACCGATATTAATATTGACTGTACCGATATTAATATTGACTGTACTGATATACTCTTAAACTGTTTATCTTTGACATACCCACACTACCACACTTTTAAACTGTGTATCTCTAGCGCCTCACACTACCACACTCTTAGATTGTGTATCACAAGCGCCCCACACTACCACACTCTTAAACGGTGTATCCCTGACGCCTCCCCCCCACTACCACACTCATAAACTGTCTAACTCTGGCGCCCCTCACTGCCACACTCTTAAACTGTGTATCCCTGGCGCCCCCTCACCATCTCACTCTTAAACTGTGTATCCCTGGCGCCCCCTCACCATCTCACTCTTAAACTGTGTATCCCTGGCGCCCCCTCACCATCTCACTCTTAAACTGTGTATCCCTGGCGCCCCCTCACCATCACACTCTTAAACTGTGTATCTCTGCCTTAAATGGGTACCGGATTTTTCTTCATAGAAAAGCAAAACGGCACGGGCGTAATATCGACCACATTACATCAAAAATCATGTGTCGAAAGTCTGCAAAAATGATGGTCACTAACACCATATTCTCTAGACGCCACTTGGCGTGACGCGTCGCTCTACTTTTTTTTTTTTTTTTTTTTTTTAACGCTGTTTATCACTGGACGGTGGTTAGCGGGGTAGAGTTCTGCCCTACCAAAGGAGGAGTAAGACATCTCCTTTCCTCCGCTAGTCTTCGGGACACCCTTGGGCAAGGTGGAGCCAGGGTTATGTGAAGCCATTGGAGCAGGTGGTGGATGGTGTTATGGGAGCAGCCGACAAGTAGTGCCGGTTATGGTCCCCACACCGCGATGGCAGGCAGAGGATCTCATGTATAGAGACAATGGCTGCGATCTCCGACTAGTACAGTCACTGCCAAGAAGGAAATGAATGGCAAACTACCTTCTTATATTGCCTGGAATAATCATGCTAAACCACATTCTCAAAGAGGCCAACACAAAAAGGAAGCTCTTAAAAAACACCAGAAAGAAACAATCAACATTTTTCGGGCACATCATGAGAAGAGGAAAGTTATAATACTTGGTTACAACTGGCAAAATAAAAGGAAAGAGATATCGCGAACGACAAAGAGAGAACATACTGAGTAGCTTGGTGTCATGACATGGAAAACAGTCAACAACAGAACTGATATGATGCACTGTAGATAGAAGATTGTGGAAGGACATGATCGCCTACGCCAACCGGTATGGCCACATGATGATGACTGGAAGAGATACTGTTGCATCAAACTAAAATATGCATGATTTGTTGATATTTTATTATTTCAAAGAAATTATATTTGTACACAGAAAACAAACAAGAAATCTTGAAGGAGAGATAGTTTGTAATTCTCGTTATGGTGCCTCATGCAATTATCTTTCATCATCATCAAGTACCGGGCCTGCTGGCGTAGGTGATCATGTCTCTCCACATCTTTCGTTCGATCTCGAAAGTTACTTATAATTTCTGTTGTTGACCTGCCAAGCCATTCTCTTTAGCCTATCTTGACCCATTGTTAAAAGTGATGGTATTTAGTTGTCTGGACATTAGACACGGATCTTTTAAATTCATCCAAATTTAGTCCATTTGATGTGTCATTAATGTCATTAAAACAAAGAGCCCCTATAAAAAAAAAAACATCAGATAGAAACAATCAACATTTTTCGGGCACATCATGAGAAGAGGAGAGTTGGAATACTTGGTTACAACTGGCAAAATAAAAGGAAAGAGAGATCACGGACGAAAAAGAGAGGAGATACTAGATAGCTTGGTGTTATGGCATGGAAAACAGTCAACAACAGAACTGATACGATGTACTGTGGATATGAATATCAAAAAGACTAGAACTATGATCATAAACAAAGAAAATACTCAAAACCTACAAGTGGAATCAAAGTTGAAGGAATAGACCTGGAGACAGTTCAGAACTACAACTACCTTGGACATATTATAACCAGTGATGGAAAATATACAACTGAAATAAACAAAAGAATAGAAATGGCAAAAAGTAATTTTAACGCCATGAAAAAATTTACTAACATCAAAACAAATAACAACAAGGCTAAAACTAAGAATAACAAAATGTTATATCTTCTCATTATTCCTTTATGATGCAGAAACATGGACATTAGACAAGAAAACAGAACCGAGAATTGAAGCCTTTGAAATGTGCATATATAGAAGAATAGGTAGAATTGGATGGAAGGAAAAGAAAACAAACGATGAAGTCTTAAAACAACTACAAATGAAAAGAGAACTACTAAGCACAATTCAAACAAGACAAATGAGATTTTTGGAGCACGTTAAAAGACACAGCAGCCTATTAAAAGTAATCTTGGAAGGGGAAATACAAGGTAAAAGAGGCAGACCAAGACTAACGTTGACGAGTAACATCAAAAGATGGACAAGTCAACCTATGACAGCCTGCACCATCAAAGAAAGAGACAGAGTGGAATGGTGCTCCATGGTAGCCAACCTTCGATGCGGATCCGGCACTCAATGAATGAATGAAAATGTGGATAGAAGATTGTGGAAGGACATGGTCGCGTACGCCAACCGGTATGACACATGATGATGATATGTCCATCAAGATAGAATGTGTACGTTATATTTGTCAATGGCGTCAGCATCAATACAAGTGTGGTAAATGTATGTTAAATCACAACTGCTTTATTGTCAACAGTTGTCGTTCTGTAGGAGAACTTGTTGGCATTATTTCTTGTCAACACACTGGACGATTCTTCTGTAGGAGAACTTGTTGGCATTATTTCTTGTCAACACACTGGACGATTCTTCTGTAGGAGAACTTGTTGGCATTATTTCTTGTCAACACACTGGACGATTCTTCTGTAGGAGAACTTGTTGGCATTATTTCTTGTCAACACACTGGACGATTCTTCTGTAGGAGAACTTGTTAGCATTATTTCTTGTCAACACACTGGAGGATTCTTCTGTAGGAGAACTTGTTAGCATTATTTCTTGTCAACACACTGGACGATTCTTCTGTAGGAGAACTTATTTCTTGTCATCACACTGGACGATTCTTCTGTAGGAGAACTTATTTCTTGTCAACACACTGGACGATTCTTCTGTGGGAGAACTTATTTCTTGTCAACACACTGGACGATTCTTCTGTAGGAGAACTTGTTAGCATTATTTCTTGTCAACACACTGGACGATTCTTCTGTAGGAGAACTTGTTAGCATTATTTCTTGTCAACACACTGGACGATTCTTCTGTAGGAGAACTTGTTGGCATTATTTCTTGTCAACACACTGGACGATTCTTCTGTAGGAGAACTTGTTAGCATTATTTCTTGTCAACACACTGGACGATTCTTCTGTAGGAGAACTTGTTAGCATTATTTCTTGTCAACACACTGGACGATTCTTCTGTAGGAGAACTTGTTGGCATTATTTCTTGTCAACACACTGGACGATTCTTCTGTAGGAGAACTTGTTGGCATTATTTCTTGTCAACACACTGGACGATTCTTCTGTAGGAGAACTTGTTAGCATTATTTCTTGTCAACACACTGGACGATTCTTCTGTAGGAGAACTTGTTAGCATTATTTCTTGTCAACACACTGGACGATTCTTCTGTAGGAGAACTTATTTCTTGTCAACACACTGGACGATTCTTCTGTAGGAGAACTTATTTCTTGTCAACACACTGGACGATTCTTCTGTGGGAGAACTTATTTCTTGTCAACACACTGGACGATTCTTCTGTAGGAGAACTTGTTAGCATTATTTCTTGTCAACACACTGGACGATTCTTCTGTAGGAGAACTTGTTAGCATTATTTCTTGTCAACACACTGGACGATTCTTCTGTAGGAGAACTTGTTGGCATTATTTCTTGTCAACACACTGGACGATTCTTCTGTAGGAGAACTTGTTAGCATTATTTCTTGTCAACACACTGGACGATTCTTCTGTAGGAGAACTTGTTAGCATTATTTCTTGTCAACACACTGGACGATTCTTCTGTAGGAGAACTTGTTGGCATTATTTCTTGTCAACACACTGGACGATTCTTCTGTAGGAGAACTTGTTGGCATTATTTCTTGTCAACACACTGGACGATTCTTCTGTAGGAGAACTTGTTAGCATTATTTCTTGTCAACACACTGGACGATTCTTCTGTGGGAGAACTTGTTAGCATTATTTCTTGTCAACGCACTGGACGATTCTTCTGTAGGAGAACTTGTTAGCATTATTTCTTGTCAACACACTGGACGATTCTTCTGTAGGAGAACTTGTTAGCATTATTTCTTGTCAACACACTGGACGATTCTTCTGTGGGAGAACTTGTTGGCATTATTTCTTGTCAACACACTGGACGATTCTTCTGTAGGAGAACTTATTTCTTGTCAACACACTGGACGATTCTTCTGTAGGAGAACTTGTTAGCATTATTTCTTGTCAACACACTGGACGATTCTTCTGTAGGAGAACTTGTTGGCATTATTTCTTGTCAACACACTGGACGATTCTTCTGTAGGAGAACTTGTTAGCATTATTTCTTGTCAACACACTGGACGATTCTTCTGTAGGAGAACTTGTTGGCATTATTTCTTGTCAACACACTGGACGATTCTTCTGTAGGAGAACTTGTTAGCATTATTTCTTGTCAACACACTGGACGATTCTTCTGTAGGAGAACTTGTTGGCATTATTTCTTGTCAACACACTGGACGATTCTTCTGTAGGAGAACTTGTTAGCATTATTTCTTGTCAACACACTGGACGATTCTTCTGTAGGAGAACTTGTTAGCATTATTTCTTGTCAACACACTGGACGATTCTTCTGTAGGAGAACTTGTTAGCATTATTTCTTGTCAACACACTGGACGATTCTTCTGTGGGAGAACTTGTTAGCATTATTTCTTGTCAACGCACTGGACGATTCTTCTGTAGGAGAACTTATTTCTTGTCAACACACTGGACGATTCTTCTGTAGGAGAACTTGTTAGCATTATTTCTTGTCAACACACTGGACGATTCTTCTGTAGGAGAACTTGTTAGCATTATTTCTTGTCAACACACTGGACGATTCTTCTGTAGGAGAACTTGTTGGCATTATTTCTTGTCAACACACTGGACGATTCTTCTGTAGGAGAACTTGTTAGCATTATTTCTTGTCAACACACTGGACGATTCTTCTGTAGGAGAACTTGTTAGCATTATTTCTTGTCAACACACTGGACGATTCTTCTGTAGGAGAACTTGTTGGCATTATTTCTTGTCAACACACTGGACGATTCTTCTGTAGGAGAACTTGTTGGCATTATTTCTTGTCAACACACTGGACGATTCTTCTGTAGGAGAACTTATTTCTTGTCAACACACTGGACGATTCTTCTGTAGGAGAACTTATTTCTTGTCAACACACTGGACGATTCTTCTGTAGGAGAACTTATTTCTTGTCAACACACTGGACGATTCTTCTGTTCAGTTAGAATTCATGTTCTATTTAGAAACATCACTGTTACTTGATGTTTCAGACGCGGCACTTATGATTCTATTCTCTGAACTAGTTTTATCATCACTGTTACTTGATGTTTCAGACGCGGCACTTATGATTCTATTCTCTGAACTAGTTTTATCATCACTGTTACTTGATGTTTCAGACGCGGCACTTATGATTCTATTCTCTGAACTAGTTTTATCATCACTGTTACTTGATGTTTCAGACGCGGCACTTATGATTCTATTCTCTTAACTAGTTTTATCATCACTGTTACTTGATGTTTCAGACGCGGCACTTATGATTCTATTCTCTGAACTAGTTTTATCATCACTGTTACTTGATGTTTCAGACGCGGCACTTATGATTCTATTCTCTTAACTAGTTTTATCATCACTGTTACTTGATGTTTCAGACGCGGCACTTATGATTCTATTCTCTGAACTAGTTTTATCATCACTGTTACTTGATGTTTCAGACGCGGCACTTATGATTCTATTCTCTGAACTAGTTTTATCATCACTGTTACTTGATGTTTCAGACGCGGCACTTATGATTCTATTCTCTGAACTAGTTTTATCATCACTGTTACTTGATGTTTCAGAGGCGACACTTATGATTCTATTCTCTGAACTAGTTTTATCATCACTGTTACTTGATGTTTCAGACGCGGCACTTATGATTCTATTCTCTGAACTAGTTTTATTATCACTGTTACTTGATGTTTCAGAGGCGGCACTTATGATTATATTCTCTGAACTAGTTTTATTATCACTGTTACTTGATGTTTCAGACGCGGCACATATGATTCTATTCTCTGAACTAGTTTTATCATCACTGTTACTTGATGTTTCAGACGCGGCACTTATAATTCTATTCTCTGAACTAGTTTTATCATCACTGTTACTTGATGTTTCAGACGCGGCACTTATGATTATATTCTCTGAACTAGTTTTATCATCACTGTTACTTGATGTTTCAGACGCGGCACTTATGATTATATTCTCTGAACTAGTTTTATCATCACTGTTACTTGATGTTTCAGACGCGGCACTTATGATTATATTCTCTGAACTACTTTTATCATCACTGCTACTTCATATTTCAGAGGCGGCACTGATAACCCCTTGACTAGGTGCTCCCGATAAACCTAAGAAAAAAAAACCGTCTCGTATTATCTTACTACTGCATTTACCATAACTAAAACAGTCATTATTTTGTTATCTGAATCACCAAAAATAACAACTCTATCAAATTTGTTCAGCGCTGTACTTTTAGGCCCAGTGATCTACTCTGATTTACTGGGTGTGGCTATAATTTCTAAGAAATAACCACACAAATTAAATTGAACTAAAAATTCCACTTAAAAACACAACTGCGCCTGTATCAATCGGATGAATTAATGAGACCTATTCTAGGTTTAGCAGTATTGAAATAGAGAACATTAAAAACTTTGATTTACCGCTGCACGAAATAAAATAAATCTGCAGCACCTGTCAGAACCGATGCAGCGGTTAATGGTTTAGAAAGAGTTAAACCCACTTTTATCATTTTATAGACCTCGCCTTATTTTTTCGCCTTTCATTTTTTCTGTGCTGCGACTTTACTTCGGTCGCCCGGGACGTACTGGTTGTTTGTTACTTATACGCCACTGTCTTGAAGAAAGAATTATTGTAACAGGCAATAATTAAGCGTTAATAAGTTAAGCGATGAATTTATCGTCAGTGACATGAATTGACGACACATGATAATGATGATGCTGTAAAGATGATGATGATGATGACGATGACGACGACATTAGTTAATCTTCTTCTTTTCTCTTTCTCACTGATACCTAAAAGGTGTCGTGGTTATATCGTTTGTCGTTCTTGAGCTGCTCGAACTGTCTGAATTAGTGATTTTCCTCTGTTGTTGGACTTGTCCATCTACATGTCTCTGTTACTGCATCTATCCATCTTCTTCTGGGTCTTCCTCTTGGTTTTTTCCATGCATTCTCGAGAAGAACGCCCTTGATAGTGATTGGTAAGGATTCAGTCTGACCAGGTGGCCAAACCATTTAAGTTGTTGTTGTTCTATATATTCTTGGCAGGGTTTTGTTCCTACCATTTTTCTTATGGTTTCATTTGGTATTCTATCTTTTCTTGTGTTGTTTGTTACTTTTCTCAAGCATCGCATCTCACATGTATTGATCTTTCTTAAATGGGGTTTAGAAAGGATCCTTGTTTGACTTTCATAGCACAAAGTTGGTATGAAGATGCTATTTATCATTTGTTGTTTAGCTGGCATAGAAATGTTTGGATGTCTTAACAATGGTGAAAGCTGGTATGTGACAGCATTCGCTTTTTGTATTCTCATGTCAATTTCTCTGTCTAGTTTTCCATATTCTGTGAACATTGTGCCCAAATACTTGAATTCCTCTACTTGTTTTATTTCTTTATCTTTGATCTTAATGTTTAATGAGTGTCTTAATTTGCTTATTCTCATAGCCTCTGTTTTTGCTGTGTTAATTTTCATACTGTAGTTTGTTCAGCTTTTATCGAGAGATGTTAAATGCTGTTGTTGCAGTTTTAACACCCGTGAGTTAATGACACATGATAATGGTGTTGTTGCGATGATATTAATAGGAATGATGATGATGACCATTAGGACAATAAAGGTGATGATAAGAATGATAATGATGACGATGATGATGAATCTGATGATGGTGATGAGGAGAGGGTTGCTAAGTGTGTGATAGCCGATGATGATAAAAAGACGTCATCTTGAGTCGATCACTTCGCAAATTCAACACATCATCCTCCCGGACAGATAATCACCCAACACGCTCATGTTCTCAAAGTAGCGGATCTATCTATCTTTCGTTCGCCTGAAGTATTGTCTATATCAGCAATGTCGTTTCCTGTATGAATTTTACTGTCTTTTGTAATTCTTGCAGTGGCCCATATAGTTTTGTCTGTAGTGTTGTATCTATGGGCCAATGGATTTTCCTCAGTCTACTATATTCTGTGCAATCTTGAAGTATGTGTACAGCAGTCTGGGGTGCCTGTCCACATGTACAAGTAGTTGATGTGCTGATCTTGAATTTTGTATACATGTGACTATGGAGTCGATTGTGTTCTGTTCTTAGGCGTATAATGATAACTTGTTCATATCTATTCATATTATGAAAGGCATCCTGATTTGGGGCTTGTGGTCCTCTGATTGATTTGATTATCTGTTTCTTATGATGGTATGTAACTGGTGTATCTAGTTGTGTGCCTGTTGAACCTTCCTTTGCCAACTGATCTGCTTTCTCATTTCCTGGTATTCCACAGTGAGACGGGATCCACTGCAGGGCAACCCTGTGGTGCTTGCAGAGTTCAGTCAATAAGGTCTGCAGATGTGGTAATTTTCTGGATTGTGGTGCCTGGAGTACTGATCTTGCATCTGTCAAAAACACTACAGGCTGTGGGCTAAGATTACTGTTCAGCAGTTTTTCTATTGCCAACTTTATTGCTTGTATTTCTGCATCATAATTGTGACAATATTTCCCTGTTGCTATTTTATTCATATCCCTAGTGTTATTTGGGTACTCTATATATGCACCTGCTCCCCCATTCTTTACTGCATTCTGTGCTGATCCATCTGTGTACACACGGATCTATAGGTCTTGTGGGTATTCTTCATCCAGGAAACTGAGAGTTATTGTTTTTCGCTGTAGACTATTTTGTTCCTCTTTGTCAACTATTCCTTTCACTTCTGTCCATATTTGAAATGATAATCCTGATTCATCTGTCCAGGGAGTCTGTTCTGGTATGGGCAGAAGGGGGTTAACAACTCTTGGCATGTCTGGTGTTTGTCTACTAATATGCTTGGCTTGGTGGATAAAGCTGTTTCTCTTAAGTCGTCCCAATGCAAGATTTTGGAATCTGTCCTTCATTGGATGTCTCGGCATGCATACAAATTTTTCTGCCTGTATCAGCACCTTTGTGTCTCTCCGTTCTCTCAGTGCTGGTTTCCTCCACAATTTCTCCATCTCTAAAATTGGTGTTGATTTCATTGCTCCTGTGATGACCCTAAGTGCCTGGTTTTGTACTTTATCCAGTTCTTGCAATGTGGTGTTTGATGCTGAGCACCATGCGGATGATCCATATTCTAAATGTGGGCGTATACTCTGTTGGTAAACTTTACTGAGTATTTTCCCACTCGCACCCCATGTGGTTCCACACAACTTTCTTAGAATAGTCAATTTCCTCCTTGCTTTTTGGGTTGCCTTATTTATCTGCTGTTTCCAAGATAGTTTGTTATCAAATGTAACTCCGAGATATGTACGTAGGGAGGTCAAAAAGTAATGCACACCAATTTTTTTCTCGGAAAACTATTCGGGCAAAATGTGTGAAATTTTCACAGATTGTAGCTGAACATCCCCTTTACACTACCTATTTTTCAACATAATCTCCGTCCAAGCGTATTGCCTTACGCCAACGCAAAACTAGGTCATGAATGCCTCGTTTGTACCAAGTTTTGTCCTGCTCGCGTAGCCATTTTTTAACTGCACGGATCACATCCTCATCACTGTCAAAGTGTGTCCCACGTAGGAATTTTTTGAGTGGTCCAAACAGATGGAAATCTGAGGGAGCCAGATCAGGGCTGTAAGGAGGATGGTGCAGTACAGTCCAACCAAATTTGTTGATTGCTTCCCGTGTTACCAGACTTGTGTGAGGGCGTGCATTGTCATGTTGAAGCAACAAATCTGCAGATGGCTTATTAGGCCGAACTCTGTGGAACCGATTTTTGAGTTTTGTCAGTGTATTGATGTAAGCTGTCGAGTTGATTGTCTCACCTCTTGTCATTACATCAACAAGAATCACACCATCAATGTCCCAGAAGACAGTGATCATCACCTTTCCGGCTGATGGAGATGTTTTGCATTTTTTTTCTTTTTGGTGACTGCGGATGATGCCATTCCATTGACTGCATTTTTGTTTCAGGCTCATAATAATGTGCCCACGTTTCGTCACCGGTAACAATTTTTGACAAAAACATTTCTCCTTCAGCACCGAAACGCTCCAACAATTCAGAACAGAATGTTTTCCTTTGAACTCTGTGATCATTTGTTAGGCACCGAGGAACCCATCGAGCGCAAATCTTTGAATATTCGAGAGTTTTAAAAATTGTGATTGCACTTCCCTTGCTGACTGTAAGCTGCAATGCCAATTGCTGTCTAGTGATACGCCTATCCTTACGAATAATGACATCAGCCCGGTTTAACATGTCTGTGCTGGTAGCCGAGGCAACACGTCCAGAACGCGGTAAATCATGCAGCTCCACTCGTACACTTTCTGCAGCTTTAATTCTCTGAACCCAGCGACTAACTGTGCTCCTATCGACTGCAGAACATTTGTACACTGCACACAGTCGTTTATGAATGTTTGCCACAGTTTCTTTTCCGCAACCAGAAATTCTATGACAATTCGCTGTTTGTAACGGACATTGTTGACAAGCTCCATTTTAACGGTTCATAGATTGCGTAATATTTATCAGAATGCTGTGCAATTTGGTGCACATAATTGGAACATGTCATATTCCAAGTATGCAAAATTTCATATTCCTATCTTTATTATTAGCCGAGAAAAAAAATTGGTGTGCATTACTTTTTGACCTCCCTTCAGTAGCTTGTATGTCTTCTTTCACAGGCTCATTGTTTATGTAGATGGCTTCTGCTTTTTGTTTTCGGGGGAGAGTGAAAAGTGTAGTACTGCATTTGTCTGTATTGATGTTGATACATCATCTATTTGTCCATGAACTCAGTGCATTCATAGCTCTTTGTAGCAATTTGGAGGCCACTGTTGCATACTCCTCTGTGCACCACATTACCAAGTCATCTGCATACATTGCCACTTTGATGCCATGTGGTAGTTCAGTAACTAGGTCATTGATGTAGATCAGAAAAAGTGTTGGAGATAGTACCCTCCTTGTGGAACTCCCTGGCGCAATAATACCTTCTTACTATTAAGACCATGCAGTTGCAGACAATGTAGCGGACACATCTGGGCTCATTTTAACACCATGAAACATGTCCGAACCCACACTGATAGAGACCGATGATAGAGTAGTCATCGTGAAACATATCCGAACGCACACTGATAGAGACCGATGATAGAGTAGTCATCATGAACAATGTCCGAACCCACATTGATAGAGACCGATGATAGAGTAGTCATCATGAAACATATCCGAACCCACACTGATAGAGACCGATGATAGAGTACTCATCGTGAAACATATCCGAACCCACACTGATAGAGACCGATGATAGAGTAGTCATCATGAACATATCCGAACCCACACTGATAGAGACCGATGATAGAGTAGTCATCATGAACAATGTCCGAACCCACATTGATAGAGACCGATGATAGAGTGGACCTTACGAACCATGTCCGAATCCAAATTGACAAAGACCGATGACAGAGCAGTCCTCATGAACTTTTCTCCGAACCTAAACTGACAGCGATGGATGACAAAGAAGTGATCCTCATGAACCATGTCCGAACCCTAGTTGACAGAGACCAATCACAGAGTAGACTTCATGAACAATGTCCGAACCCAACTTGACAGAGACCAATCACAGAGTAGACTTCATGAACCATGTCCGAACCCAACTTAACAGAGACCAATCACAGAGTAGACTTCATGAACCATGTCCGAACCCAACTTGACAGAGACCAATCACAGAGTAGACTTCATGAACTATGTCCGAACCCTACTTGACAGAAACCAATCACAGAGTAGACTTCATGAACCATGTCCGAACCCAACTTGACAGAGACCAATCACAGAGTAGACTTCATGAACTATGTCCGAACCCTACTTGACAGAGACCAATCACAGAGTAGACTTCATGAACCATGTCCGAACCCAACTTGACAGAGACCAATCACAGAGTAGACTTCATGAACCATGTCCGAACCCAACTTAACAGAGACCAATCACAGAGTAGACTTCATGAACCATGTCCTAACCCAACTTGACAGAGACCAATCACAGAGTAGACCTCATGAACCTTCACCGAAACCCCTCTTACAGAGACTTGTAACAGAATACTGCATCTTTATAGACGAAGATCAATAACTCTGCATCTGGGAAGACCCTTGCTGATCTACTTCCTGTCTGTTCAAACTCCTGGCCTGGACGTCGTGCAATCTCTCAGCGACAAACTTTATGAGAAGCCAAACATAAATTGTTAATTCGGCCTCAGAAACGGATGTAGTTATATCAAAGCCAAAGAAGAAAACAAAAGTATATTTATGCCAGGTAGGATGATTATCTCATTCAAACGTAGAGAGTTATTTTATTCTGTTACTTAAAACATTGATCGACATTGATTGACTTGAGACTGAACCGGTGCATCCGATATCGCAAAGATCACCCTCTCCTTGAATAGCCATGAGTTGTTGTTATGAACAAGGGAGATGACCGATGAGAAGAAATCAGGGCGGTTACTGTCGGTCCCATACTCGGATAACAAAATGATGCATCAACACCAGGAAAATCCTTAAGATACCTTCATCATCATGTGCCATACCGGTTGGCGTAGGCGATCATGTCCCTCCACAATCTTCTGTCTACAGTGCATCGTATCAGTTCTGTTGTTGACTGTTTTCCATGCCATGACACACCAAGTTATCCAGTATTTTCTCTTTGTCGCCCGCGATCTCTCTTCCTTTTATTTCGCCAGTTGTAACCAAGTATTCCAACTTTCTTCTTCTCATGATGTGCCCGAAAAATGTTGATTGCTTCTCTCTGATGTTTTTTAAGAGCTCCCTTTTTGTGTTGGCCTCTTTGAGAACTTCCTCATTGGTCTTTTTAGCTGTCCAGGGAACTTTCAACATTCTTCTGAGAAATCCCATCTCTGTGGCCTCCAATCTCTTTTCATTTGTTTGTCCACTGTCCATGATTCGCTTCCATAGGTCAGAATTGGTTCTATATAGCACCGATGAACTCTCTTTCTCATTTTTATTCACATAGATGTGTTGCATAAGATATTTTTAACCTTAAGATACCTTGGATAATGAAAAAGATCAAAGAAATCATTTAAAAATATTTAAACGTTAGAAAGAACCGGCTTATAAAGATCATATAGCATGACCACGTCAAAAGACACAGTGGGCTGGAAAGAACAATAATGGAAGGTATGGTTCCTGCACGGGGCATCAGGGACAGACCAAGAAGGTGATTTCAAGACATCAAAGAGACCTTGAAGATGATAGAAGAAGTGAGAGATCTGGCTAGAGACAGAGATTCTTTCAGACGAGTTGTGGTGAATGTAACATTCTGTGCGAGATCTGGCTAGAGACAGAGATTCTTTCAGACGGGCTGTGGTGAATGTAATGTTCTGTGGGAGATCTGGCTAGAGACAGAGATTCTTTCAGACGGGCTGTATTGAATGTAACATTCTGTGGGAGATCTGGCTAGAGACAGAGATTCTTTCAGACGGGCTGTATTCAATGTAACGTTCTGTGGGAGATCTGGCTAGAGACATATATTCTTTCAAACGGTCTGTCGTGAATGTAACGTTCTGTGTTAGATCTGGCTAGAGACAGAGATTCTTTCAGACGGGGTGGTGAATGCAACGTTCTGTGGGAGACCTGGCTAGAGACAGAGATTCTTTCAGTCAGCCAGTGTTGAATGCAACGTTCTGTGGGAGATCTGGCTAGAGACAGAGATTCTTTCAGACGGGCTGTGGTGAATGCAACGTTCTGTGGGAGATCTGGCTAGAGACAGAGATTCTTTCAGACGGGCTGTGGTGAATGTAACATTCTGTGGGAGATCTGGCTAGAGACAGAGATTCTTTCAGACGGGCTGTGGTGAATGTAACATTCTGTGGGAGATCTGGCTAGAGACAGAGATTCTTTCAGACGGGCAGTGGTGAATGTAACATTCTGTGGGAGATCTGGCTAGAGACAGAGATTCTTTCAGACGGGCTGTGGTGAATGTAACATTCTGTGGGAGATCTGGCTAGAGACAGAGATTCTTTCAGACGGGCAGTGGTGAATGTAACATTCTGTGGGAGATCTGGCTAGAGACAGAGATTCTTTCAGACGGGCTGTGGTGAATGTAACATTCTGTGGGAGATCTGGCTAGAGACAGAGATTCTTTCAGACGGGCTGTGGTGAATGTAACATTCTGTGGGAGATCTGGCTAGAGACAGAGATTCTTTCAGACGGGCTGTGGTGAATGTAACATTCTGTGGGAGATCTGGCTAGAGACAGAGATTCTTTCAGACGAGTTGTGGTGAATGTAACGTTCTGTGGGTGATCTATCTAGAAACAGAGATTCTTTCAGACGGACTGTGGTGAATGTAACATTCTGTGGGAGATCTGGCTAGAGACAGAGATTCTTTCAGACGGGCTGTGTTGAATGTAACGTTCTGTGGGAGATCTGGCTAGAGACATATATTCTTTCAGACGGGCTCTATTAAATGTAACATTCTGTGGGAGATCTGGCTAGAGACAGAGATTCTTTCAGACGGGCTGTATTGAATGTAAAGTTCTGTAGGAGATCTGGCTAGAGACAGAGATTCTTTCAGACGGGCTGTATTCAATGTAACGTTCTGTGGGAGATCTGGCTAGAGACAGAGATTCTTTCAGACGGGCTGTGGTGAATGTAACGTTCTGTGGGAGATCTGGCTAGAGACAGAGATTCTTTCAGACGGGCTGTGGTGAATGTAACGTTCTGTGTTAGATTTGGCTAGAGACAGAGATTCTTTCAGACGGGCTGTGGTGAATGTAACATTCTGCGTTAGATCTGGCTAGAGACAGAGATTCTTTCAGACGGGCTGTGGTGAATGTAACGTTCTGGGGAGATTTGGCTAGAGGCAGAGATTCTTTCAGACGGGCTGTGGTGAATGTAACGTTCTGTTGGAGATCTGGCTAGAGACAGAGATTCTTTCAGACAGGCTGTGGTGAATGTAACGTTCTGTGGGAGATCTGGCTAGAGACATAGATTCTTTCAGACAGGCTGTGGTGAATGTAACATTCTGTGGGAGATCTGGCTAGAGACAGAGATTCTTTCAGACAGGCTGTGGTGAATGTAACATTCTGTGGGAGATCTGGTTAGAGACAGAGATTCTTTCAGACGGGCTGTGGTGAATGTAACGTTCTATGGGAGATCTGGCTAGAGACAGAGATTCTTTCAGACGGGCTGTGTTGAATGTAACGTTCTGTGGGAGATCTGGCTAGAGACATAGATTCTTTCAGACAGGCTGTGGTGAATGTAACATTCTGTGGGAGATCTGGCTAGAGACAGAGATTCTTTCAGACAGGCTGTGGTGAATGTAACGTTCTATGGGATATCTGGCTAGAGACAGAGATTCTTTCAGACGGGTTGTGGTGAATGTAACGTTCTATGGGATATCTGGCTAGAGACAGAGATTCTTTCAGACGGGTTGTGGTGAATGTAACGTTCTGTGGGAGATCTGGCTAGAGACAGAGATTCTTTCAGACGGGTTGTGGTGAATGTAACGTTCTGTGGGAGATCTGGCTAGAGACAGAGATTCTTTCAGACGGGCTGTGGTGAATGCAACATTCTACAAAGCACAAGCGATCTGATGATGATGAACATAGCAGACAAAGAACAACTCAGATAGAGGCGGTCCTTCCCACAGAAAATATCAAACTTTCCAAAATGAAATGTCGAAGTTGGACACAAATAGGCAGCTCCTAAAAAACATCTGAAAGAAACAATCAACATTCTTCGGGCACATCATGAGAAGAGGAAAGTTGGAATACTTGGTTACAACTGGCAAAATACAAAGAAAGCGAGGTCGCGGACGACAAAGAGAGAAGATACTGGATAGCTTGGTGTCATGGCATGGAAAACAGTCAACAACAGAATTGATACGATGTACTGTATAGATAGAAGATTGTGGAAGGACATGATCACCTACGCAAACCGGTATGGCACATGATGATGATGATGATGATGATGATGATGATAATGATGATGATGATGAGAGAAACGTTGACAACGTTAATGTTCATTCTTGTGTCGAACTCTCTAACCCAAATATCTTGAGAACCGTTGATGTGCGGTGTAACGTCAGGCAGCGACTCCATTATTATAATATCATCATCACCATCAGCAGCATCAGCAGCATCAGCAGCAACAGCATTCCCCTAGCACCATGAAACATCATACAAGGCTGGCAGTGTACCTCTCCACAAACTCCTGTTCTGAACGACATTCACAATCTCAGGAAGGTAGTCGATACCCATTATTCTTTCTTCTCTTCTCAGTGTTCTGGTTCTGTATCGTTTTTCCCCTGGCTTTCTGATTGTTATAACTTTTCCGTCTCCACAAGCTCGTCATGTGCCCACCTTCTTTAATTTCAAACAAGGTCCCCAGCTAAACCGTAAAAAAAATATTATAATTACTCTGTGGTGTTTATCTAAATCAGAAATGATATTATAAGAGAACGAGTGGGCATTGAACCAATCCTAAGCTACATACAGAAACAAAAAAAAACTGGTTTGTCCATTTAGAAAGAATGTCGTTTGATTCCTTACCATACAAAGTATATAGTAAAAGGGCAGATGGGAGAAGAGAAAGAGGCAGACGGACAGACAACATTAAAGAAACGTTACAACAACATCAATTGACAATGAGTGAAGCCACCAAAAGGGAGAGAACCAGAACTTTGTATCTCACTTGACATTCAATTGGATTCAACAGGAAGTGGAGATAGAAAGAAAGAAAGAAAGAAAGAAAGAAGGAAGAAGATGGAAGGAAGGAAGGAAGGGAGGGAGAGAGGGAGGGAGGGAAGGAAGGAAGGGAGGAAGGGAGGAAGGGGAGGGAAGGAAGGAAGGAAGATAGGGAGGGAGGGAATGAAGGGAAGGAAGGAAGGAAGGGAGGGAGGGAGGGATGGAAGGAAGGGAGGAAGGGAGGGAGGGGAGGGAAGGAAGGAAGGAAGATAGGGAGGGAGGGAAGGAAGGAAGGAAGGAAGGAAGGAAGGAAGGAAGGAAGGAAGGAAGGAAGGAAGGAAGGAAGGAAGGAAGGAAGGAAGGAAGGAAGGAAGGAAGGAAGGAAGGAAGGAAGGAAGGAAGGAAGGAAGGAAGGAAGGAAGGAAGGAAGGAAGGAAGGACGTTCTAAAATATCTTTTGGCCCCAAAAAAACCATCGCAGTCTGCCACGTGACCAAAATCGTTCTAGGATCGGACAGCCCCTTATGGGATAGCGGGACGGCCTGATGTGGTATAGGCCACACTACTCTCAAAATATGCTGCTAATCATATAATAACATTGGAACTAACACAACATTCTCCCTACGCCATTACTACTTACCCCTTCGCTTTAATGTAACGTTTCCCGGCATATTTTAGAGGATAAGATAAGGAATGATCTTATCAAAGTATTGTTCAATCATGAACTAAATTAATCAAATGAAAGACAGAGGCCACAGAGATGGAATTTCTCAGAACAATGTTTAGAGTTCCCTGGACAGCTAAACAAAGAGCAATGATGACATTCTCAAAGAGGCCAACACAAAAAAGGAGCTCGTAAAAACAACAGAAAGAAACAATCAACATTTTTTCGGGCACGTCATGAGAAGAGGAAGGTTGGAATACTTAGTTACAACTGGCAAAATAACAGGAAAGAGAGATTGTGGACGACAAAGAGAGGAGGTAATGGATAGCTTGTTGTCGTGGCATGGAAAACAGTCAACAGAATTGATACGATGCACTGTGGGTAGAAGATTGTGGAAGGACATGATCGTCTACGTCAACCGGTCTGATACATGAAGATGATAATGATGAATAAATTAAATATTATTCAGACTCCCCTGATTAGGTCACTTGTCACTACTAATGGAAGTAGTCTGTCCCTTCTGGCTCGCCACAACATCTTCCTCGGCAAGAATTCTGCCTACGCTCCCCCAAAGTTACCCAAACGCGATATAACCAGTAACTGAGTTTGGCTGAAGTTGGCTGCTGTGTTCCTGGCCACGACGAGCAGTGCTGAGTACTGCCAGCCTCACGCGCCTCAGGTAAAACAATACACGGGCCTTCCTTCACTGGGATACGAGCTACCAGTTGTAACGTGTGCTCGCTCCAGGTTTCCCTCGTAAACGAGCACACGTGTGTGTTGCC
Source organism: Megaustenia siamemsis (assembly GCA_032433765.1). Classification (NCBI taxonomy): domain Eukaryota; kingdom Metazoa; phylum Mollusca; class Gastropoda; order Stylommatophora; family Ariophantidae; genus Megaustenia; species Megaustenia siamemsis. Next base: position 37,924,720 of record JAVIAB010000025.1, on the reverse strand, counting down.
TGTCACACATGTACACTTAATACCTGCCTCTACGTGTCGGGACATGCCAAAGGTAGGAATCATTCTGTCCTTCGTGCAGACTAAGAATACTTGTATTCAAGCTGTGTATTTCTCTTTCTCCTATGTATTATATCTAACAGCACAGTAACTATGTAATTCCAGATTTTGCAAATACACTGCTCTTTATTATGCATCAAATGTACTCGTTTGAAATCGTTAATTTAATAAACTTTTGGAACTCGTAGTTTATTTCCCCTCGCGTATGTGTGGCCTTTGGTCTAGTCAATAGAATTACACAGCAAAACGATAATGCAGTGTTTGCGTACATTATCGAGCGTTGATTATTTCATAAAATATACGTACTTTCATAAATAAAGTACGTACATTTATAAATAACATACGTGCATTTATAGATAACAAATCAAATGTACATTAATAAATAACATACGCACATTAATAAAAAACATATATGCACATTCGTAAATAACATGTGTGCATTCATAAAAACATGCGCGCATTAATAAATAACATACGTACATTCATAATAACATATGTACATGATAAATAACATACGTATATTCATAAATAACATACGTACATTCATAAATAACATATGTGCATCCATAAAAAAAAACATACGCACATGAATAAATAACATACGTGCATTCAAAACTCACAAAATTGAAGAGTTTTACATTGATGCACCAGGGGTTCTGAATCTACAGCGAGAGCAGGGTAGGGTACGTGATGAGGCAACGGAATAAAGATATGACAAGTACATGTCCATTGTAATCATATGGCTTTTGGCAGCATGACAGATAGTTGGTAGCAATCAATCATGTCATGACAGATAGTTGGTAGCAATCAATCATGTCATGACAGATAGTTGGTAGCAATCAATCATGTCATGACAGATAGTTGGTAGCAAGCAATCATGTCATGACAGATAGTTGGTAGCAAGCAATCATGTCATGACAGATAGTTGGTAGCAATCAATCATGTCATGACAGATAGTTGGTAGCAATCAATCATGTCATGACAGATAGTTGGTAGCAAGCAATCATGTCATGACAGATAGTTGGTAGCAAGCAATCATGTCATGACAGATAGTTGGTAGCAATCAATCATGTCATGACAGATAGTTGGTAGCAATCAATCATGTCATGACAGATAGTTGGTAGCAAGCAATCATGTCATGACAGATAGTTGGTAGCAATCAATCATGTGATAGTTGGTAGCAATCAATCATGTCATGACAGATAGTTGGTAGCAATCAATCATGTCATGACAGATAGTTGGTAGCAAGCAATCATGTCATGACAGATAGTTGGTAGCAATCGATCATGTCATGACAGATAGTTGGTAGCAATCAATCATGTCATGACAGATAGTTGGTAGCAATCAATCATGTCATGACAGATAGTTGGTAGCAAGCAATCATGCTAAGTCAGTAGTTTTTGGTAAAATATTAGTGTCTTATGTTGGATGTTGTTTTACTGAACAGCTTCTCTCATGGCTGAATCTGCCAATATTGGATAGACAGATCCGTCCAGAGAATCTACAAGATGTATTCGTGGTGCCTGGCCTCATCTCATTTCTCTTTCGCCTTTTGTCTTCTGAATTGATATCAGCTCTGTCTCGAAAGTTGATGTGCCATTTAAATTTCTGTTCTCTATGTGCTACGATCTGCAGCCAGATTTTCCCAGTTTCTTTCTGTGATAGAGAATTCCTTCAAACTGATGATAATGTGATGATAACAATGGTGGTGATAACAATGGTGTTGATGATAACAATGATGGTGATGATAACAATGGTGTTGATGATAACAATGGTGTTGATGATAACAATGGTGGTGATGATAACAATGGTGGTGATGAGAACAATGGTGGTGATGCTAATAATGGTGGTGATGCTAACAATGGTGGTGATGCTAATAATGGTGGTGATGATAATAATAGTGGTGATGATAACAATGGTGGTGATGATAATGTGATGATAAGAATGGTGGTGATGATATTGTGATGATAACAATGGTGGTGATAATAATGTGGTGATATATTGGTGGTGATGATAATAATGGTGGTGATGATAATGTGATGATAATACTGGTGGTGATGATAATGTGATGATAATACTGGTGGTGATAATAATGTGATGATAATACTAGTGGTGATGATAATGTGATGATAAGAATGGAGGTGATGATAATGTGATGATAATACTGGTGGTGATGATAATGTGATGATAATACTGGTGGTGATAATAATGTGATGATAATACTGGTGGTGATGATAAGAATGGAGGTGATGGTAATGTGATGATAATACTGGTGGTGATGATAATGTGATGATAATACTGGTGGTGATGATAATGTGATGATAACAATGGTGGTGATAATAATGTGGTGATATATTGGTGGTGATGATAATAATGGTGGTAATTACAATAATGATGGAGAAGCTAATGTGATAATAGTAATGGTGGTGATTATAATTTGATGACAATAATAATGGGGATGATGATAATGTGATAATAATGTTGGTGATGATAATAATGGTGGTAATGCTAAAGTGATAAGACTAATGGATGTAAAGATAATTTGATGACAATAATAATGGTGATCATGATAATGTGATGATAATAATGGTGGTGTTGATAATAATTGTGGTAATGGTAATGTGATAATAGTAATGGTGGTGATTATAATTTGAGGATAATACTGATGGTGATGATAATGTGGTGATAATAAAGGTGGTGATGATAATTTAATTATAATAATGGTTGTGATGATAATGTGATGATAACAATGGTGGTGATGATAATGTGATGATATAATAGTGTTGATGATAATGTGATGATATATTGGTGGGGTTGATATAATGGTGGTGATGATAATGTGATGATAATGGTGGTGATGATATAATGGTGGTGATGATAATGTGATGATAATGGTGGTGATGATATAATGGTGATGATGATAATTTGATGATAATAATGGTGGAGATGATAATGTGATGATAATAATGGTGATGATAATGATGATATAATGGTGTTATGATAATTTGATGATATAATGGAGGTGATGATATAATGGTTGTGATTATAATTTGATGATAATAATGGTGGTGATGATAATGTGATAATAATAATGGTGGTGATCATAATGTGGTGATATATTGGTGGTGATGATAATTTGATGATAATAATGGGGGTGATGATAATGTGATGATAATAATGGTGGTGATGATAATGAGACGATATAATGGTGGTGATGATATAATAGTGGTGATGATAATGAGACGATATAATGATGGTGATGATAATGATTGTGGTAATGCTAATGTGATAATAGTAATGGTGGTGATGATAATGTGATGATAACAATGGTGGTGATGATAATGTGAAGATATAATAGTGTTGATGATAATGTGATGATATATTGGTGGGGTTGATATAATGGTGGTGATGATAATGTGATGATAATGTGATGATAATGGTGGCAGTGATATAATAGTGGTGATGATAATGTGATGATAATGGTGGTGATGATATAATGGTGATGATGATAATTTGATGATAATAATGGTGATGATAATAATGGTGATGATAATGATGATATTATGGTGTTATGATATTTGATGATATAACGGAGGTGATGATATAATGGTTGTGATTATAATTTGATGATAATAATGGTGGTGATGATAATGTGATGATAATAATGGTGGTGATCATAATGTGGTGATATAATGGTGGTGATGATAATTTGATGATAATAATGGTGATGATGATAATGTGATGATAATAATGGTGGTGATGATAATGAGACGATATATTGGTGGTGATCATTATGAGACGATATAATGGTGGTGATGATAATGTGACGATATAATGGTGGTGATGATAATGAGACGATATAATAATGGTGATGATATAATGGTGGTGATGATAATGTGATGATATAATGGTGGTGATGATAATTAGACGATATAATGGTGGTGATGATAATGTGACGATATAATGGTGGTGATGATAATGTGACGATATAATGGTGGTGATGATAATGAGACGATATAATGGTGGTGATGATATAATAGTGGTGATGATAATGAGACGATATAATGGTGGTGATGATAATGAGACGATATAATGGTGGTGATGATAATTAGACGATATAATGGTGGTGATGATAATGTGACAATATAATGGTGGTGATGATAATGAGACGATATAATGGTGGTGATGATATAATAGTGGTCATGATAATGAGACGATATAATGGTGGTGATGATAATGAAACGATATAATGGTGGTGATGATATAATGGTGGTGATGATAATGTGATGATAATAATAGTGGTGATGATAATGAGACGATATAATGGTGGTGATGATAATGAGATGATAATATTGGTGGTGATGATAATGAGATGATAATAATGGTGGTGATGATAATAATAATGGTGGTGATGATAATGTGATGATAGTAATGGTGGTGATGATAATGTGATGATAATAATGGTGGTGATGATAATGTGATGATAATAATGGTGGTGATGATAATGAGATGATAATAATAGTGGTGATGAAATGAGACGATATAATGGTGGTGATTATATAATGGTGGTGATGATAATGTGATGATAATAATAGTGGTGATGATAATGAGACGATATAATGGTGGTGATGATGTAATGGTGGTGATGATAATGTGATGATAATAATAGTGGTGATGAAATGAGACGATATAATGGTGGTGATTATATAATGGTGGTGATGATAATGTGATGATAATAATAGTGGTGATGATAATGAGACGATATAATGGTGGTGATGATAATGTGATGACAATAATAGTGGTGATGATAATGAGACGATATAATGGTGGTGATGATATAACGGTTGTGATGGAATGAGATGATAATAATGGTGGTGATGATATTGAGAGGATATTAATAATGTTGATGATGATGGTGATAATAATAATGCAATGATGCTGTGGTGATAATAATGGTGGTGGTGATGTCACGATTATGATGGTGTTGATGACGTGATGGATGCTGTCAACGCCAACTAGACTATTACTAAAGAGATCTCCTGTGACGTAAATCAGTGATATCGTGAATCCCTTGAAAACCACCAACACGTCTTGCCTCCACCCATCTGCCCATGTTGTTACTTTCAGTGGTGACATTTCCTGTGAACTCTATGAACTCCAGTCACTTTCCTGTTTTCTTTTATTTTGAAACATCGACGACTATTTCATTTTCACCTCTTTGTTAATGTGATAGGCCCGTGACGTCACGCTTGTGGGGCTGCGCTCATGCCTTCTCTGGACTTGTCTGTGAAAGAAAACATGTCCCTCGAGTGTGAAGTACAATGAACACGATGATAGTGCCTGTATAGATCCACCATCGGCATACATTGGGCTAAGATAGTCAGCGAATGACATCGTCATCTTGCTGTCAATAAAATTATGTTACCCATATACGGCTGGGAGAATCTAGAAGCTGCTTTTAAGGATTAAACTGAAGCTATCTGAAAATATCATTGACCACAGTGACTCTCTTCACATTTATACCACAAATTGTTGCACATATTACCATCTTCTACATCTTCATGTCACAACCAGGGCAATTGTTGGGGCACCACTGACAGACTTTGTCAACCTGGGGGTTGTTGGTGCACCACTGACAGACTTTGTCAACCTGGGGGTTGTTAGGGCACAACTGACAGACTTTGTCAACCTGGGAGTCGTTGGGGCACCACTGACAGACTTTGTCAACCTGGGGTTGTTGGGGCACCACTGACAGACTTTGTCAACCTGAGCGTTGTTGGAGTACCACTGACAGACTTAGTCAACCTGGGGGTTGTTGGGGCAACATTGACAGCCTTTGTCAACATGGGGGTTGTTGGGGCACCACTTACATACTTTGTCAACCTGGGCAATTGTTGGGGCAACATTGACAGCCTTTGTCAACATGGGGGTTGTTTGGGCACAACTGACAGACTTTGTCAACCTGGGAGTCGTTAGGGCACCACTGACAGACTTAGTCAACCTGAGGGTTGTTGGGGCACCACTGACATACTTTGTCAACCTGGGCGTTGTTGGGGTACCACTGACAGACTTTGTCAACCTGGAGGTTGTTGGGGCACCACTTACAGACTTTGTCAACCTGGAGGTCGTTGGGGCACCACTGATAGGCTTTGTCAACCTGGGGTTGTTGGGGTACCACTGACAGACTTTGTCAAACTGGGGGTTGTTGGGGCACCACTAACAGACTTTGTCAACCTGGGGGTTGTTGGGACACCACTGAAGACTTTGTCAACCTGGGGGTTGTTGGGGCAACACTGACAGATTTTGTCAACCTTGGGGTTGTTGGGGCAACACTGACAGATTTTGTCAACCTGTGGGTTGTGGGCACCACTGAAAGACTGTCAACCTGGGGGTTCTTGGGGCACCACTGACAGACTTTGTCAACCTGGGGGTTGTTGGGACCCCACTGACAGACTTTGTCAACTCTTGGGGTTGTTGGGGCACAACTGACAGATTTTGTCAACCTGGGGGTTGTTGGTGCACCACTGACAGACTCTGTCAACCTCGAGACTGTTACAGCACCAATGACCGACTTTGTCAACCTGGGGGTTGTTGGGGCACCACTGACAGACTCTGTCAACCTGGAAGTCGTAGGTGCACCACTGAAAGACTTTATTACCCTGGGGTTGTTGGGGCAACAATGACAGACTGTCAACCTCGAGACTGTAACAGCACCAATGACCGACGTTGTTAACCTGGGGGTTGTTGGGGCACCACTGACAGACTCTGTCAACATGGGGGTTGTTGGGACACCACTGACAGACTGTCAACATGGGAGTCGTTGGTGCACCACTGACAGACTTTGTTAACCTGGTGGTTGTTGGGGCACCACTGACAGACACTGTCAACCTCGAGACTGTTACAGCACCAATGACAGACTTTGTCAACCTGTGGGTTGTTGGGGCACCACTGACAGACTTTGTCAACCTTGGGTATTGTTGGGGCACCACTGACAGACTTTGTTAACCTGGGGGTTGTTGGGGCACCACTGACATACTTTGTCAACCTGGGGGTTGTTGGGGTACCACTGACAGACTCTGTCAACATGCGAGTCGTTGGGGCACCACTGACAGACTTTGTCAACCTGGAGGTTGTTGGGGCACCACTGATAGACTTAGTCAACCTGGGAGTTGTTGGGGCACCACTGACAGACTTAGTCAACCTGGGGGTTGTTGGTGCACCACTGACAGACTTTGTCAACCTGGGGGTTGTTGGGGCACCACTGACAGACTTTGTCAACCTGGGGGTTGTTGGGGCACCACTGACAGACTTTGTCAACCTGAGGGTTGTTGGGGCACCACTGACAGAAATTGTCAACCTGGGGGTTGTTGGGGCACCACTGACAGACTCCGTCAACCTCGAGACTGTTACAGCATCAATGACAGATTTTGTCAACCTGGGGGTTGTTGGGGAACACCACTGACAATCTTTGTCAACCTCGGGGTTGTTGGGGCACCACTGACAGACTTTGTCAACCTGGGGGTGTTGGGGCACCACTGACAGACTCTGTCAACCTCGAGACTGTTACAGCATCAATGACAGACTTTGTCAACCTGGGGGTTGTTGGTGCACTACTGACAGACTTTGTCAACCTGGGAGTTGTTGGGGCACCACTGACAGACTTAGTCAACCTGGAGGTTGTTGGGGCACCACTGACAGACTTAGTCAACCTGGAGGTTGTTGGGGCACCACTGCAGACTTTGTCAACCTGGGGGTTGTTGGGGCACCAGTGACAGACTTAGTCAACCTGGAGGTTGTTGGGGCACCACTGACAGACTTAGTCAACCTGGAGGTTGTTGGGGCACCACTGACAGACTTAGTCTACTTAAGGTTGTTGGGGCACCACTGACAGACTTTGTCAACCTGGGGGTTGTTGGGGCACCACTGACAGACTTAGTCAACCTGGAAGTTGTTGGAGCACCACTGACAGACTTAGTCAACCTGGAAGTTGTTGGGGCACCACTGACAGACTTAGTCAACATGAAGGTTGTTGGGGCACCACTGACAGACTTAGTCAACCTGGGGGTTGTTGGAGCACTACTGACAGACTTAGTCAACCTGGAGGTTGTTGGGGCACCACTAACAGACTTAGTCAACCTGGGAGTTGTTGGAGCACCACTGACAGACTTTGTCAACCTGGAGGTTGTTGGGGCACCACTGACAGACTTAGTCAACCTGGGGGTTGTTGGAGCAACACTGACAGACTTTGTCAATCTGGAGGTTGTTGGGGCACCACTGACAGACTTTGTCAACCTGGAGGTTGTTGGGCACCACTGACAGACTTAGTCAACCTGTAGGTTGTTGGGGCACCACTGCAGACTTTGTCAACCTGGGGGTTGTTGGGGCACCAGTGACAGACTTAGTCAACCTGGAGGTTGTTGGGGCACCACTGACAGACTTAGTCAACCTGGGGGTTGTTGGGGCACCACTGACAGACTTTGTCAACCTGGAGGTTGTTGGGGCACCACTGACAGACTTTGTTAACCTGGGGGTTGTTGGGGCACCACTGACATACTTTGTCAACCTGGGGGTTGTTGGGGTACCACTGACAGACCCTGTCAACATGCGAGTCGTTGGGGCACCACTGACAGACTTTGTCAACCTGGAGGTTGTTGGGGCACCACTGATAGACTTAGTCAACCTAGGAGTTGTTGGGGCACCACTGACAGACTTAGTCAACCTGGGGGTTGTTGGTGCACCACTGACAGACTTTGTCAACCTGGGGGTTGTTGGGGCACCACTGACAGACTTTGTCAACCTGGGGGTTGTTGGGGCACCACTGACAGACTTTGTCAACCTGAGGGTTGTTGGGGCACCACTGACAGAAATTGTCAACCTGGGGGTTGTTGGGGCACCACTGACAGACTCCGTCAACCTCGAGACTGTTACAGCATCAATGACAGATTTTGTCAACCTGGGGGTTGTTGGGGCACCACTGACAATCTTTGTCAACCTCGGGGTTGTTGGGGCACACTGACAGACTTTGTCAACCTGGGGGTTGTTGGGGCACCACTGACAGACTCTGTCAACCTCGAGACTGTTACAGCATCAATGACAGACTTTGTCAACCTGGGGTTGTTTGGGGCACCACTGACAATCTTTGTCAACCTCGGGTTGTTGGTGGGGCACCACTGACAGACTTTGTCAACCTGGGGGTTGTTGGGGCACCACTGACAGACTCTGTCAACCTCGAGACTGTTACAGCATCAATGACAGACTTTGTCAACCTGGGGGTTGTTGGTGCACTACTGACAGACTTTGTCAACCTGGGAGTTGTTGGGGCACCACTGACAGACTTAGTCAACCTGGAGGTTGTTGGGGCACCACTGACAGACTTAGTCAACCTGGAGGTTGTTGGGGCACCACTGCAGACTTTGCCAACCTGGGGGTTGTTGGGGCACCAGTGACAGACTTAGTCAACCTGGAGGTTGTTGGGGCACCACTGACAGACTTAGTCAACCTGGAGGTTGTTGGGGCACCACTGACAGACTTAGTCAACCTTAAGGTTGTTGGGGCACCACTGACAGACTTTGTCAACCTGGGGGTTGTTGGGGCACCACTGACAGACTTAGTCAACCTGGAAGTTGTTGGAGCACCACTTACAGACTTAGTCAACCTGGAAGTTGTTGGGGCACCACTGACAGACTCTGTCAACCTCGAGACTGTTACAGCATCAATGACAGACTTAGTCAACCTGGAGGTTGTTGGGGCACCACTGACAGACTTAGTCAACCTGGGAGTTGTTGGAGCACCACTGACAGACTTTGTCGACCTGGAGGTTGTTGAGGCACCACTGACAGACTTAGTCAACCTGGGGTTGTTGGAGCAACACTGGCAGACTTTGTCAACCTGGAGGTTGTTGGGGCACCACTGACAGACTTTGTCAACCTGGAGGTTGTTGGGGCACCACTGACAGACTTAGTCAACCTGGAGGTTGTTGGGGCACCACTGCAGACTTTGTCAACCTGGGGGTTGTTGGGGCACCACTGACAGACTTAGTCAACCTGGAGGTTGTTGGGGCACCACTGACAGACTTAGTCAACCTGGGGGTTGTTGGGGCACCACTGACAGACTTTGTCAACCTGGAGGTTGTTGGGGCACCACTGACAGACTTAGTCAACCTGGGGGTTGTTGGGGCACCACTGATAGACTTTGTCAACCTGGAGGTTGTTGGGGCACCACTGACAGACTTAGTCAACCTGGAGGTTGTTGGGGCACCACTGACAGACTTAGTCAACCTGGAGGTTGTTGGGGCACCACTGACAGACTTTGTCAACCTGGAGGATGTTGGGGCACCACTGATAGACTTAGTCAACCTGGGGGTTGTTGGGGCACCACTGATAGACTTAGTCAACCTGGGGGTTGTTAGGGCACCACTGACAGACTTTGTCAACCTGGAGGTTGTTGGGGCACCACTGATAGACTTAGTCAACCTGGAGGTTGTTGGGGCACCACTGACAGACTTTGTGAACCTGGAGGTTGTTGGAGCACCACTGACAGACTTTGTCAACCTGGAGGTTATTGGGCACCACTGACAGACTTTATCAAACTGGAGGTTGTTTGGGCACCACTGACAGGACTTTGTCAAACCTGGGAGTTGTTGGGGCACCACTGACAGACTCTGTCAACCTGGTAGTTGTTGGGGCACCACTGACAGACTTTGTCAACCTTGGAGTTGTTGGGGCACCACTGACAGACTTTGTCAACCTGGGAGTTGTTGGGGCACCACTGACAGACTTTGTCAACCTTGGAGTTGTTGGGGCACCACTGACAGACTTTGTCAACCTGGGAGTTGTTGGAGCACCACTGACAGACTTTGTCAACCTGGGAGGTGTTGGGGCACCACTGACAGACTTAGTCAACTGGAGGTTGTTGGGGCACCACTGATAGACTTAGTCAACCTGGAGGTTGTTGGGGCACCACTGACAGACTTAGTCAACCTGGAGGTTGTTGGGGCACCACTGATAGACTTAGTCAACCTGGAGGTTGTTGGGGCACCACTGACAGACTTAGTCAACCTGGAGGTTGTTGGGGCACCACTGACAGACTTAGTCAACCTGGAGGTTGTTGGGGCACCACTGACAGACTTAGTCAACCTGGAGGTTGTTGGGGCACCACTGATAGACTTAGTCAACCTGGAGGTTGTTGGGGCACCACTGACAGACTTAGTCAACCTGGAGGTTGTTGGGGCACCACTCATAGACTTAGTCAACCTGGGGGTTGTTGGGGCACCACTGACAGACTTTGTCAACCTGGAGGTTGTTGGGGCACCACTGACAGACTTAGTCAACCTGGGGGTTGTTGGGGCACCACTGATAGACTTTGTCAACCTGGAGGTTGTTGGGGCACCACTGACAGACTTAGTCAACCTGGAGGTTGTTGGGGCACCACTGACAGACTTAGTCAACCTGGAGGTTGTTGGGGCACCACTGACAGACTTTGTCAACCTGGAGGATGTTGGGGCACCACTGATAGACTTAGTCAACCTGGGGGTTGTTGGGGCACCACTGATAGACTTAGTCAACCTGGGGGTTGTTAGGGCACCACTGACAGACTTTGTCAACCTGGAGGTTGTTGGGGCACCACTGATAGACTTAGTCAACCTGGAGGTTGTTGGGGCACCACTGACAGACTTTGTGAACCTGGAGGTTGTTGGAGCACCACTGACAGACTTTGTCAACCTGGAGTTATTGGGGCACCACTGACAGACTTTGTCAACCTGGAGGTTGTTTGGGCACCACTGACAGACTTTGTCAACCTGGGAGTTGTTGGGGCACCACTGACAGACTCTGTCAACCTGGTAGTTGTTGGGGCACCACTGACAGACTTTGTCAACCTTGGAGTTGTTGGGGCACCACTGACAGACTTTGTCAACCTGGGAGTTGTTGGGGCACCACTGACAGACTTTGTCAACCTTGGAGTTGTTGGGGCACCACTGACAGACTTTGTCAACCTGGGAGTTGTTGGAGCACCACTGACAGACTTTGTCAACCTGGGAGTTGTTGGGGCACCACTGACAGACTTAGTCAACCTGGAGGTTGTTGGGGCACCACTGATAGACTTAGTCAACCTGGAGGTTGTTGGGGCACCACTGACAGACTTAGTCAACCTGGAGTTGTTGGGGCACCACTGATAGACTTAGTCAACCTGGAGGTTGTTGGGCACCACTGACAGACTTAGTCAACCTTAAGGTTGTTGGGGCACCACTGACAGACTTAGTCAACCTGGAGGTTGTTGGGGCACCACTGACAGACTTAGTCAACCTGGAGGTTGTTGGGGCACCACTGATAGACTTAGTCAACCTGGAGGTTGTTGGGGCACCACTGACAGACTTAGTCAACCTGGAGGTTGTTGGGGCACCACTCATAGACTTAGTCAAACTTCTCCCCTTCTCTCTATCTTCAGACATTCATTGGTACTCTGTAAAGTCAAGGCCTGTTCAATATTTATGTTTGATATTATCTTCCCATCTCTGTCTTTGCCCACATCCCCTTCTCCCCCTCCCACAGTTCCCTACAGAATGGTATGTGCCAGGCTAGACGATAGAGATTCGTGGCCAAATCATTTCACTCTATGTTTCTTCTCAATAGCCAAAATATTCACATTTGTTTTCTTTTCATTCATTAATTCTTTCAGTCATTCTTTCTTCATTCATTCTTTCATTCATTCATTCTTTCATTCATTCATTCTTTCATTCATTTATTCTTTCATTCATTCATTCAATCATTCATTCTTTCATTCATTCATTCATTCATTCTTTCATTCTTTCATTCATTCATTCTTTCATTCATTCATTCTTTCATTCATTCATTCATTCATTCATTCATTCATTCATTCTTTCATTCATTCTTTCATTCATTCATTCATTCTTTCATTCATTCGTTCATTCATTGTTATCTCTAGCTGAAGATGGCAGATATGCCTAAAGTCATAGTTCTCCACGACTGACAATCTCTTGCTAGTTCTTGTAGTTCATCTTGTATCTTAGTTCCATGGTTGAGCCTTCCCATGTAATTGTTCCGCGTAGCGATTGCCTTGGTCTACCTTGTTTTCTTTGACCAGCTGGTTACCACATGAGTGCCTGACGTGGAAGTCTACAACAACAACAACAACAACAAACAACAACAACAACAAAACTAAAGCTCATTGTCCATAGTTTACAAGTATCTGCTGGATGTGTCTTTTGTTTCCCTCAACTTAGAAGATTTCCCATCTCTCTTAGTTGTTGGGATTTCCCTGACTTCTAAAAATAGATATTCGAGAAAGGAGACAAATACTATATAATAAATGAATATTATTCTAGAGGGAAACTTCCGAGGCGATATCAGGGAATCATTGCAGAGGAAGAGGTATGTTTACAGCTTTTTGAGCACCTGTTAGTCTACTATTCTATTCTTTCTCCTTTGTGTTTGCACACTGACCCCTGTGTGAACTCCTCTGGTTCTGTGTGCATTTGCGCACATTTCTGCACGTTTCTCTACGTTCAAGACAGCCGCACTTGGTTGCTATTTCCTTTTGTTTTGACAGGATAGTTAATTTTGTTTTCTTTAACACATTTCGATTGTTTTCGTTTTGGTTGTTTCGTTATTCGTTTTGTGTGTGTGTTTTTTTTGTTTGTTCCTGATGAAGGCCTGTTGGGCCGAAACATCGTTTAGTCTGTGTCGTCCACTTATCACGTAAAGCTTCTTACATACCATTTTTTTAAATTTTTTTTTTTGTCCTATGTTTATAACACTCGGAAAAAATGACAAATAATCAACAACAGAAAAAAAAAACAAAGAACAATATATGGCCCGAAGCAGGATCTATCTATCTATCTTTCGTTCGCCTGAAGCATTGTCTATATCTGCAATGTCGTTTCCTGTATAAATGTTACTGTCTTTTGTAATTCTTGCAGTGGCCCATATAGTTTTGTCTGTAGTGTTGTATCTATGGGCCAATGGATTTTCCTCAGTCTACTATATTCAGTGCAGTCTTGAAGTATGTGTTCAGCAGTCTGGGCGCCTGTCCACATGTACAAGTAGTTGAGGTGCCGATCTTGAATTTTGTATACATGTGACTATGGAGTCGATTGTGTCCTGTTCTGAGACGTATAATGATAACTTGTTCATATCTATTCATATTATAAAAGGCATCCTGATTTGGGGCTTGTGGTCCTCTGATTGATTTGATTATCTGTTTCTTATGATGGTATGTAACAGGTGTATCTAGTTGTGTGCCTGTTGAACCTTCCTTTGCCAACTGATCTGCTTTCTCATTTCCTGGTATTCCACAGTGAGATGGGATCCACTGCAGGGCAACCCTGTGGTGCTTGCAGAGTTCAGTCAATAGGTCTGCAGATGTGGTAATTTTCTGGATTGTAGTGCCTGGAGTACTGATCTTGCATCTGTCAAAAACACTACAGGCTGCGGGCTAAGATTAATGTTCAGCAGTTTTTCTATTGCTAACTTTATTGCTTGTATTTCTGCATCATAATTGTGACAATATTTCCCTGTTGCTATTTTATTCATATCCCTAGTGTTATTTGGGTATTCTATATATGCACCTGCTCCCCCATTTTTTACTGCATTCTGTGCTGATCCATCTGTATACACACGAATCCATAGGTCTTGTGGGTATTCTTCATCCAGGAAACTGAGAGTTATTGTTTTTCGCTGTAGACTATTCTGTTCCTCTTTATCAACTATTCCTTTCACTTCTGTCCGTATTTGAACTGATAATCCAGATTCCTCTGTCCAGGGAGTCTGTTCTGGTATGGGCAGTAGGGGGTTAACAGCTCTTGGCATGTCTGGTGTTTGTCTACTAATACGCTTGGCTTGGTGGATAAAACTGCTTCTCTTAAGTCGTCCCAATGCAAGATTTTGGAATCGGTCCTTCATTGGATGTCTCGGCATGCAAGCAAATTTTTCTGCCTGTATCAGCACCTTTGTGTCCCTTCGTTCTCTCAGTGCTGGTATCCTCCACAATTTCTCCATCTCTAATATTGGTGTTGATTTCATTGCTCCTGTGATGACCCTAAGTGCCTGGTTTTGTACTTTATCCAGTTCTTGAAGTGTGGTGTTTGATGCTGAACACCATGCAGATGATCCATATTCTAAATGTGGGCGTATACTCTGTTGGTAAACTTTACTGAGTATTTTCCCACTCGCACCCCACGTAGTTCCACACAGCTTTCTTAGAATAGCCAATTTTCTCCTTGCTTTTGGGTTGCCTTATTTATCTGCTGTTTCCAAGATAGTTTGTTATCAAATGTAACTCCGAGATACGTAGCCTGTATGTCTTCTTTCACAGGCTCATTGTTTATATAGATGGCTCCTGCTTTTTGTTTTGGGGAAAGAGTGAAAAGTGTAGTACTGCATTTGTCTGTATTGATGCTGATACACCATCTATTTGTCCATGAATTCAGTGCATTCATAGCTCTTTGTAACAATTTGGAGGCCACTGTTGCATACTCCTCTGTGCACCACATTACCAAGTCATCTGCATACATTGCCACTTTGATACCATGTGGTAGTTCAGTAACTAGGTCATTGATGTAGATCAGAAAAAGTGTTGGAGATAGTACCCCTCCCTGTGGAACGCCCTGGCGCAGTAAGACCTTCTTACTCTTAAGACCATCCAGTTGCACTCTGGCTCTCCTGTTATGCAGGTATGCTTTGACCCATTTGTACATCCTGCCATTTACTCCATAATTTCTCAGTTTCTTCAAAAGCCCTTCCTTCCATACCTTATCAATGCTTTCTTTAGGTCTATCCATGCTGCTAGTACCAGTTTCTTTTCTTGAAACGCATCCTCAATTTCCTGGGAAAGATAGGTTGCCTGATCTTCGGTAGAGTAACACTGTCTAAAGCCTGCTTGTTGTGGGACAAGGAGATTTTCACTTTCCAGGTACCACTGCAGTCTGAGATTGATTATACGTTCCATTGTTTTACACAAACAGCTTGTAAGGCTGATTGGTCTATAGCTGGATGTCATTGAACCATCTTTTCCTGGCTTTAGTAATGGTATCATAATTGCTTCTCTCCATGCCTGTGGCACTTTACCTGTGATCCAGCAAATGTTGTAGATCTGCAGTAGTTTTGCTTTAGCTGCAGTTCCCAAGTTCTTAATCATTTCATTAGACACTCCATCACTACCTGGTGACTTTTTCATTTTTAATTTGGATATTGCCAGCTCTAGCTCTCTTTGTGTAATGGGTATTTCCATGACTTCATGTGCAGTCTCTTCTTGTCTTGCATTTTGTTGTTTTAGACGGGTCTCTTGACGTTTCTCTAGGCTAATTTCAATATTGTTGTCATTTGCAAAGGAGTCTGCAAAGTGATTTGCTGCATGTTTACCTGTTAGAATGTTTCCATCCTTCTTCAGTGTAATTTTTGTGTTCCCTTCTGTACCCTCATCATTCAGCTGTTTTACAAGCTTCCACACTTTTCTTGTGTCTCGTTCTAGATTCATGTACTCTGTTTTCTCTTTCCAACTTCTCCGTCTGGCTTGTAGTTTAGCCCATTGAAATTTGGCTTTAGCATGCTGATAGTATTGTGGTGTTCCTGGCAGGGGTTATTTTCTGCTTGTTTTCGAGATGTTTCCATGTCATTGTGCAGTTGCTCTAGTTCACTATTCCAGTATGGTTTGTAGTGTTTCCGTGCCCCTCTGGTATTGTTTCACTGGCAGCTTGTATTATTAGTCTACTGAATTCATCAACTATTTTGTTGATGTCTCTGTCTGTATTAGATCTTTAGTCAGTACACTGGTGTAATGTTGATACATTTTCCAGTCTGCCTTTTTGTAATTCCATCTGGAGAGAGTGCTGCTCTCCCTGACGGCCTCATTTTGCACCACTAAAAAGACAGGCCGGTGGTCGCTGCCTCCAAGTTGTTTCCCAACAATACGTGTGATATTCCAATCCAGGTCTGGTGAATGGAAAGCAAGGTCTGGTGTAGATGTGGTATGCCATGATCTGGAATAGAATGTTGGTGGATCTGTTGCCTGGTTTAATAGTATAAGCCCATTGTCATCCTGCCAATTTCAAGTTCTTCACCTCTCTTGTCCATATCTTCATAGCCCCAGCTCTGTGAATGGCTGTTAAAGTCTCCACATACAATTATTCTTTCTTTTAATGTAATTGTGTCTAGTGCTAGTGGGCGGTCACTCGGACAGTAATAGTTAAGTAGATGGAAGTCTGTATTTCCTGTCCTGAGGTGCAGTATTTGATATTCCGCCCCATCCATATACACTTCAATCTGACATGCATTAATGTTGTTCCTTACAAGAGTCAGTATTCCGCCCTTTTGTCTGTTTTTCCTGTCAGATCGGTAGCACTGGTATCCCCTAATCTTCAAGGCTATGTCGTTGTTTAGATGGGTTTCCTGCAAACAGCATATGCTTACTTGTTCTTCATGCAGGATATTTTCTAATTCTATCTTTTTACTGTACCCATCTCTTTTGCTGTTGATGCCTTCAGCATTCCAGTGCATTATTTTGAGTGGTCTTATTTTGGGTTGGCCAGTAACTCTATTCTCTCGCCCCCTGACTCCACAGAGCGATTGAGAAGGACATCCAGTAATATAGGTTGGGCCCTTTCGAGGCTGAGGGCCCGGCGCTGCACCTGCCTGAGTGTCCATCACAGGGCGAGTGCCATATCGATTTGCAGTTATAGGCATGCTTCCCATTGGCGTGAGTGCGTGGCATCCTGATTTTTGTAGTGCGCCTTTTGGCTGGTTGCCTCCGACTTCAGCACTTAAAATTGCTAGAGCAGACTGTGGTCTTGCACGGGTGTAGGAAGGCCTGGCCAGTCTTGGTTTTCAGTCCCTGGTGACTGTTAAGCCCCATCCCCACGACAAGGAGCTGGCCTTGATGGGGCCGAAGCAGGATCAAACCCGTACTCCTTGGCACAGCGCCTTGCTACGAGAAGCCGAACGCTAGGGAACACTGCCACTCAGCTAACTAAAAAAATTAGCCATCGTGGACTATGTCTTTCTCGCAGGTGTTCTCATGACTATAGCATAGGGTTACAATCATAGCTTGGGAATAAATTGTGTATCTGTATTTTTCCTAAGACAAGTATCTCCCGGATAGGGTAAGGCTGAATACGTCGGACCATATATTGTTCTTTTTCTGTTGTTGCTTTGTCATTTTTTCAGAGTGCTGTAAACATACCTCTTCCTCTGAATAATTCGCAGATTATCGCCTCGAAAGTTCCCCTCTATAATAATATTCATTTATTATTATATGTATCCGGTCTAAACCACTGGAAACTACTATTCGTGCTGTTTAGTCCTATAAATGTTTATCTGCAACGCAAGTATTCAGCCCTACCCTATCCGGAGATGTTTGCCTTAATAGGAAAGTACAGATACACAATTTATCCCCGAGTTGTGATCGCAGCCCCATGCTATAGCCCTGAGAACACCTGCGTGAAAGACATCGCCGATGATAGCTAATTTTTTAGTTAGCTGAGTTGGCAGTGTTCCCTAACGTTTGGCTTCTCGTGGCAAGGCGCTATGGCTAGGAGTACGGGTTCGATCCTGCTTCGGACCATATATTGTTCTTTTTTTCTGTTGTTGATTATTTGTCATTTTTTCCCCGAGTGCTGTAAACATACCTCTTCCTCTCAATTGATACTTTTCGAGAAAGTAGGCAAGCTTTGGGTCAAGTTCTTAGCCGGTTGAAACCATCTTCATTGCTTTCGCTATCATATAGCACACGTGCTTCCTACCAGGAACGTACTGAGCAGATGCGAGCACTGGGGTTGTCCTTTGTACAATGAAGGTTTTCTGTTGACTAAACAGGCCAGCCTTACATGGACCACGTGACTCATCAATATGCAAATTGCTATGGAAAATGGCGGCAGGAATAGTAGGAACATCAACTTTACGGTTTGGCGATTTTAGTTTCAGTAGGTTCGGGGTAAATGTGTTATCTCGTGTGATTATTCATTTCATTATTATTATTATCATCATCATCATCATCAAGTGACATGCCTGCTGGTGTAGGTGATCATGTCTCTCTACAACTTTCGATCTCGACAGTTATTCATCATTTCTGTTGTTGACCTTCTGCCAAGCCATTCTCTTAATCTGCCTGGTATCTTTTCTCTTTGGTTCCCTCTATCTCTTCATCCCTCAATTTCCCCAGTTGTCACAATATATTCCAGTTGTTCTCTTCTCATTACATGGCCAAAAAATGATGATTGTTTCTTCCTAATATTGGAAATTAGCTCTATTTTTGTTTTGGCCTCTTTCAGAACGTTTTCATTACTCTTCTTAGCTGTCCATGGTATTCTCAACATTCTTCTGTAAAACCACATTTCTACAGACTCCAGTGATTTTCTTGTCTGTTGTCCTAATGTCCATAATTCACATCAATATGTTAAGACTGGCTCTACATATCATTTAAGAACTCTTTTTCTTGTTTCTATTGTCAAAAATGGATTACATAGTATCTTCCTCATTTTTTAAAATCTGCTTTTGCCTGAGCCATTCTGCATCTCACCTCTTTTGTACATCTTCCATCTGAAGGTAACATTCTTCCCAAATATTTAAATACACTTTCCTGTTTTAATATTGTTCCACTTGTCTTGTATTCTTAACATTTGATCGTTTAATTTAGTTTAGTCAACGGATTATCGACATCCTACAACAAGTCTACAGGGGCTCAGATAACCTCCTCATCTAATCCCGTAGCGTTAATCAACTAAGAAATACAAGGATTCCACAGTCCCCCATGAAGCTCTCTTTGATATCTTTTGATTCAAAGATCTGACAGATATTGAATATAAATTTGAATCTTTGTATGTAATCCATGCATCCAGAACGACCACCGACGATTTTCTTGTCTGTTGCCTTGTTGTCCATGATTCACATCTACAGTCGAAGACTGGCTCTACATAACCATGAACAACAATGTTTCTTTCGCCTTTGATGAAGATTTGAGTACATGAAATACATTTTGGCATTTCCTGAACTATTCTACACCTCACCTCTGTTGTACATCTACCATCAGAACTATTCTACATCTCACCACTGTTGTACATCTACCGTCTGAACTATTCTACATCTCACCTCTGTTGTACATCTACCATCAGAACTATTCTACATCTCACCTCTGTTGTACATCTACCATCAGAACTATTCTACATCTCACCACTGTTGTACATCTACCGTCTGAACTATTCTACATCTCACCTCTGTTGTACATCTACCATCAGAACTATTCTACATCTCACCTCTGTTGTACATCTACCATCAGAACTATTCTACATCTCACCTCTGTTGTACATCTACCATCAGAACTATTCTGCATCTCACCTCTGTTGTACATCTACCATCAGAACTATTCTACATCTCACCTCTGTTGTACATCTACCATCTGAACTATTCTACATCTCACCTCTGTTGTACATCTACCATCTGAACTATTCTACATCTCACCTCTGTTGTACATCTACCATCTGAACTATTCTACATCTCACCTCTGTTGTACATCTACCATCAGAACTATTCTACATCTCACCTCTGTTGTACATCTACCATCAGAACTATTATAAATCTCACCACTGTTGTACATCTACCATCTGAACTATTCTACATCTCACCTCTGTTGTACATCTACCATCTGAACTATTCTACATCTCACCTCTGTTGTACATCTACCATCTGAACTATTCTACATCTCACCTCTGTTGTACATCTACCATCTGAACTATTCTACACCTCACCTCTGTTGTACATCTACCATCTGAACTATTCTACACCTCACCTCTGTTGTACATCTACCGTCTGAACTATTCTACACCTCACCTCTGTTGTACATCTACCGTCTGAACTATTCTACACCTCACCTCTGTTGTACATCTACCGTCTGAACTATTCTACACCTCACCTCTGTTGTACATCTACCGTCTGAACTATTCTACACCTCTCCTCCGTTGTACATCTACCATCTGAACTATTCTACATCTCACCTCTGTTGTACATCTACCATCTGAACTATTCTACACCTCACCTCTGCTGTACATCTACCATCTGAACTATTCTACACCTCACCACTGTTGTACATCTACCACCTGAACTATTCTACACCTCACCTCTGTTGTACATCTACCACCTGAACTATTCTACACCTCACCTCTGAGGTACATCTACCATCAGAACTATTCTACACCTCACCACTGTTGTACATCTACCACCTGAACTATTCAACACCTCACCACTGTTGTACATCTACCACCTGAACTATTCTACACCTCACCTCTGTTGTACATCTACCACCTGAACTATTCTACACCTCAACTCTGTTGTACATCTACCATCAGAACTATTCTACATCTCACCTCTGTTGTACATCTACCATCTGAACTATTCTACATCTCACCTCTGTTGTACATCTACCATCTGAACTATTATACATCTCACCTCTGTTGTACATCTACCACCTGAACTATTCTACACCTCACCACTGTTGTACATCTACCATCTGAACTATTCTACATCTCACCTCTGTTGTACATCTACCATCTGAACTATTCTACACCTCACCACTGTTGTACATCTACCATCTGAACTATTCTACATCTCACCTCTGAGGTACATCTACCATCAGAACTATTCTACACCTCACCACTGTTGTACATCTACCACCTGAACTATTCTACACCTCACCTCTGAGGTACATCTACCACCTGAACTATTCTACACCTCACCTCTGTTGTACATCTACCACCTGAACTATTCTACACCTCAACTCTGTTGTACATCTACCATCAGAACTATTCTACATCTCACCTCTGTTGTACATCTACCATCTGAACTATTCTACACCTCACCACTGTTGTACATCTACCACCTGAACTATTCTACACCTCACCTCTGAGGTACATCTACCATCAGAACTATTCTACACCTCACCACTGTTGTACATCTACCACCTGAACTATTCTACACCTCACCTCTGTTGTACATCTACCACCTGAACTATTCTACACCTCAACTCTGTTGTACATCTACCATCAGAACTATTCTACATCTCACCTCTGTTGTACATCTACCATCTGAACTATTCTACATCTCACCTCTGTTGTACATCTACCATCTGAACTATTCTACATCTCACCTCTGTTGTACATCTACCACCTGAACTATTCTACACCTCACCACTGTTGTACATCTACCATCTGAACTATTCTACATCTCACCTCTGTTGTACATCTACCATCAGAACTATTCTACACCTCACCACTGTTGTACATCTACCATCTGAACTATTCTACATCTCACCTCTGAGGTACATCTACCATCAGAACTATTCTACACCTCACCACTGTTGTACATCTACCACCTGAACTATTCTACACCTCACCTCTGAGGTACATCTACCACCTGAACTATTCTACACCTCACCTCTGTTGTACATCTACCACCTGAACTATTCTACACCTCAACTCTGTTGTACATCTACCATCAGAACTATTCTACATCTCACCTCTGTTGTACATCTACCATCTGAACTATTCTACATCTCACCTCTGTTGTACATCTACCATCTGAACTATTCTACATCTCACCTCTGTTGTACATCTACCATCTGAACTATTCTACACCTCACCACTGTTGTACATCTACCATCTGAACTATTCTACACCTCACCTCTGATGTACATCTACCATCAGAACTATTCTACATCTCACCTCTGTTGTACATCTACCATCTGAACTATTCTACACCTCACCTCTGCTGTACATCTACCATCTGAACTATTCTACACCTCAACTCTGTTGTACATCTACCAACTGAACTATTCTACACCTCAACTCTGTTGTACATCTACCAACTGAACTATTCTACACCTCACCTCTGTTGTACATCTACCACCTGAACTATTCTACACCTCACCTCTGAGGTACATCTACCATCAGAACTATGCTACACCTCACCACTGTTGTACATCTACCATTTGAAGCTAACATCGTTCCCAGATATTTAACTACATTGACATGTTTCAATATTGTCCATTTACTTTAGTTGTTCATTTGAGAGATGACCTTTTTCTATTTTACAATCAAGAATTCTTTATTTTTACTGTTGAGACTTAGACCTTTATTTTGACTTTCCATCACAACAAATATGTCATCAAGTATTAGAAGTATATATTTTCATGTCATTATGTGTTGCCCTACACAGTGTCTCTTGCTGCTATTTCAGATTTATTTTTCTTTTTAAAGATTTATTTTCTGTTTACTTTGCTTTCGTACCTGCAGAAGACTTTTATGTCCGAAAAGTTTTTTCTTTGTTTAGTATTTTTGCAACATCTTCGTTGTTATCTGTTATAGCTTTTTTTTTAATTAGTATTTTTTTTCATGGCAGCCCGTGTCATAAGGGTCCCTCACCGCACAGGCAGAAAACTCCGTTTTCAGAGATACCCATATTTTTTTTTCCGTCAATGAGTAATTGACATTTCAAGCCGGGCCTCGCTGCTGAGACCAGGGGTGGTTGCCACAGAGAGAAATCACAAATATAAATCCCGACTGGTGCAGCCTGGATTTGAACTCACAACCTTTCTGTCTCGAGACCGGCGTCTTGCCTCGAGACCATCCCGTCCTCCTATTGCTACACTCTATTAACATTACCAAACTAAACCTTAAAACTTGTGGGTCTCGGTAGCCTAGTTGGGAAAACCACCCGACTGGGCTAACGACGTTCGGACAACCCGTGTTCGATTCCCGCTGGGAGCAGTGTGAGTTGTACTCGTGGCTGGAAAAAAAATACCCCAACGGTCGGCCCACAGCCGCTGGCAGAAATGGGTACCAGGGTTGCACTCTGGGAAGGTGAGGAATGGTGCCTCGTATCGTGAGTTTCGATGCTTGAGGCGACACTATCCAGAAGTCTCCGAACATTTATGGATGGGCGGCCGAGAACATATGGGTGGAAATTTGCGTGCTTAGACACCAATTGAAGTCTCGTACTTGACCTTGACCTTGACCTGACTTCGGAAGTTACTTTCTTTACACGGTTGTTACTGATTTGCTATTTATTGGTTATTTCCATCTCCAAATTAGTTTACTTTATGGATTCCCCCAAACAGAAGACAGACATTAATTTATTTCGCACAAAGTCTTCTTCTTCTACCTTTCAGCTCCCTGTGGAGCATAGGTCTTCAACAAACACTTTCCAAGACCGTTCTGTTTCTTGCCATTCTTTTATGATCGTTATGTCTTCCCCTTCATCTTCATCTCTGCTTCTATCTGTCTTCTCCAAGAATTCCTTGGTGTTCTTTGTCTTTTTCCCCTGATGATTCCAAAAAAGGGCCTGTTGTGTAATACTCTCAGATCGCTTCCGCAGTGTGTGTCCTATCCAGCGCCATCGTCTTCGCTGTATCTCTTTGTCCACTTGTATTTGACTGGTTATCTTTACGTCACATAGTACCATTGCTGATGTATGACGGGGGGCAACGATAGAACCAGAGGGATAAAGGCCGCTTGGTCAAGCAGTCGCCACGACTTGTGAGACTCAGGATTTTTATTTCACCCCCGATAGAAAAAATCCTTTCTGTCTACCGCGGGCTTCGAACACCGTACATCGGCTTTTCAACCAGCGGAACAGTGGTTTTAGCCGCACGGCCACGCGCACCTCATTCATTTTGACTGGTACATTTCCATAATTCTATGTTAGTGATTTTGTCCTGCCATTTCCATCTTTTTATTCTGCGCACAAAGTTTACTTTCACCAAATCATTGCATTCCGCAGCCCTTCTTTAACACAAGACAATCATAATGATTGTTCTACAATAGGCCGAACATAACCTCTTCTATATTTATCTCAAATAGACCTGTGATCTTTTCAAAACCAAATTCCTCTATATCCTCTCGCCCTCTCGTTGCCAGGGCTTGTAGCTGTTTTTATTTCTCTTCGCATCCTTTGTTTTTGTTGCTTATTTTATTCACTTTCATTTTGTTTAGCTTAGAAGGTACGTGTCTATCGGGCATGTTACGGTAAGCCATTTCCCCTTTCATCGACCAACGGTTCTGTGGCATCATCCTGCCATCTATTACGTTAATAACGTTTCTCTTTCTCTTTTATTTTTTCGCTTTTCTTCTTTTCAATAATTAAATTGTTCAATGTGGTCTTATTTCATTCTCTAGAATTACCTTATTTTAAGTCGTTCTCTAGAATTACCTTATTTTAAGTCGTTCTCTAGAATTACCTTATTTTAAGTCGTTCTCTAGAATTACCTTATTTTAAGTCATCCTCTAGAATTACCATATTTTAAGTCGTTCTCTAGAATTACCTTATTATAAGTCGTTCTCTAGAATTACCTTATTTTAAGTCGTTCTCTAGAATTACCTTATTTTAAGTCGTTCTCTAGAATTACCTTATTTTAAGTCTTCCTCTAGAATTACCATATTTTAAGTCGTTCTCTAGAATTACCTTATTTTAAGTCATCCTCTAGATTTACCATATTTTAAGTCGTTCTGTAGAATTACCTTATTTTAAGTCGTTCTCTAGAATTACCTTATTATAAGTCATCCTCTAGATTTACCATATTTTAAGTCGTTCTGTAGAATTACCTTATTTTAAGTCGTTCTCTAGAATTACCTTATTATAAGTCATCCTCTAGATTTACCATATTTTAAGTCGTTCTGTAGAATTACCTTATTTTAAGTCGGTCTCTAGAATTACCTTATTTTAAGTCATCCTCTAGATTTACCATATTTTAAGTCGTTCTGTAGAATTACCATATTTTAAGTCGTTCTCTAGAATTACCTTATTTTAAGTCGTTCTCTAGAATTACCTTATTTTAAGTCGTTCTCTAGAATTACCTTATTTTAAGTCGTTATCTAGAATTACCTTATTATAAGTCATTAATTGTGTTAGATGTTCTCGAAGAAGCAAACACCTCTAGGCTGTATACTTTTTAAAAGCAGCGTCGCTTGCGATGAATTGATCACGTGAGACGTTTTGACTTTGGTCAATCGTTGGAGGACATGATATGTGGTGACATTGTTCATCTACCTCACTTTCCACCTCTACCAACGATCAGAAGCTCTCCACTATAGCGCCCTGTCGTTATAATGTGACGTCTTACTTTCCATGAACTGACGTAGCAGCGAACGTTCATCTCCGACCCACCTACGATTATTTTGATTACCAACTGTTCTACAACTGTGAGAATTTGTTAAACCTCTGTTTAGCTTGTGTTTGTCACATGTTGAAGACTTTTGAATGGAAACGTTTGTTTGTTTGGTCTTGTTAAAAAAAGCAGTCGTTTTCAAATATGTGGTAGTCACCAAAGGGTTGCTTCAGTTCCCTTCTGTTAGGTAGATTCTCCCTTCTGTTAGGTAGATTCTCCCTTCTGTTAGGTAGATTCTCCTTTCTGTTATGTAGATTTTCCCTTCTGTTAGGTAGATTCTCCATTCTGTTATGTAGAATCTCACTTCTGTTAGGTAGATTCTTCCTTCAGTTAGGTAGATTCTCCCTTCTGTTATGTAGATTCTCCCTTTTGTCAGGTAAATTATCCCTTCTGTTAGGTAGATTCTCCCTTCTGTAAGGTAAATTCTCCCTTCTGTTAGGTAGATTCTCCCTTCTGTTAAGTAGATTCTCCTTTCTGTTAGGTATATTCTCCCTTCTGTAAGGTAGATTCTCCATTCTATTATTTAGATTCTCCCTTCTGTTAGGTAGATTCTTCCTTCAGTTAGGTAGATTCTCCCTTCTGTTAGGTAGATTTTCCCTTGTGTTAGGTGGATTCTTTCTTCAGTTAGGTAGATTCTCCCTTCTGTAAGGCAGATTATCCCTTCTATTGGGTAGACTCTCACTTCTGTTATGCAGATTATCCTTCCTGTTAGGCAGATTCTCTCTTCTGTTAGGTTCTCCCTTCTGTTAGGCAGATTCTCCCTTTTGTTGTGTAGATTCTCCCTTCTGTCGGTAGATTCTCCCTTCTGTTAGGTAGATTCTCCCTTCTGTTATGTAGATTCTCCCTTCTGTCGGTAAATTCCCTCTCTGTTTCCTTATGTTGTTAGTATCTTTATCTCTGTACACCGGACCAACCCATAGGTGCTCCGATATCCGCCGCGAGAATCTCGAAAAAATTCGTAAAAAAAGAATCCTGGCCGATGTGCACGAATTCCGTAGCACGGCCTGTGATCCACGGCATTGGTAGGTTTCTATTCACCCCCCCCCCCCCCACACCCCCAGAATCGACCATATTTGTGGACTACTTTTTTTTTTAAATTTTAACTGTCGATGGTACTTTAACGTGCGAGAGTGCACACGAGACGTCCTGTTTATTTATTGCCGTTATCCGAGAGGGCTAGGCATCGGATCTCACGACCCAAGAGATCAGGGGGTAGGGTAACGTCATAGAGAAACCACGGATTAATTTATTTGTATATTTTTGAAAACTCAACACATTTTGTGGTGAGCTTTAAACCCGGGTCCATCCTGAAGAGAGGCCGGCGCCGTACCACTGGACTAGTCAGCTTTCATTTATTTGAGCATCTGGTGGGGGTCGGTGACTTTTCTTTATTTTTATTTTCAGTAAATCTGTTTCTTCTTCTTCTACTGCATCCAACAATTAATTAGGTGTCTATGCGTTGTGTTTTTTTTTTTTGTTTGTTAACAGCAAGATTGCGATAACTGTGCCTTTCGGACCGGCACATCCGTCTTCAGTATGGGCAGGTTTGCTTAATTAACAACTTTTCCCCGGGCAGCGGCCATTTCGGCCTACTTTTTCAACTTTAAGTTTCTGATGGTTCTTTAACGTGTGCAAAGTGCACACGGGGCCTCCAGCTTTTTCGTCGCTATCCGAGAGGGCTAGGTATCGGATCTCACTAGCCAGAGACCAGGGGAAGGTAAAGCCACTAGGAAGCCACGGATTGGAAGTGGACAATCGACTGTGTTGGGATTCGAACCTATTTTCTTCATCTTCTGAGGCCGATGCCTTATCTCTGAACCACCCGGCCATCTCTCCCCCAAATTTTGAATTAATGTTCGATATCCTGTAATTTATAAATGTTGACTTTACTTTTATACATATTGACTGTACTGATATAAATATTGACTGTTCTAATATAAATATTGACTGTACTGATATAAAAATTGACTGTACTGATATAAATATTGACTGTACTGATATAAAAATTGACTGTACTGATATAAATATTGACTGTACTGTTATAAATATTGACTGTACTGATATAAATATTGACTGTACTGATATAAATATTGACTGTACTGTTATAAATATTGACTGTACTGTTATACATATTGACTGTACTGATATAAATATTGACTGTACTGATATAAATATTGACTGTACTGATATAAATATTGACTGTCCTGTTATACATATTGACTGTACTGATATAAATATTGACTGTCCTGTTATAAATATTGACTGTACTGATATAAATATTGACTGTACTGATATAAATGTTGACTGTACTTATATAAATGTTGACTACACTGATATAAATGTTGACTGTACTGATATAAATGTTGATTGTACTGATATAAATGTTGACTGTACTGATATAAATGTTGACTGTACTGATATAAATGTTGATTGTACTGATATAAATGTTGACTACTGATATAAGTGTTGACTGTACTGATATAATTGTTGACTGTACTGATATAAGTGTTTACTGTACTAATATAAGTGTTGACTGACTGTATTGAATATAAATGAAGTGAATGCGGTATTGAATATAAATGTGATGAAGTGAATGAGGTATTGAATATAAATGTGATGAAGTGAATGAGGTATTGAATATAAATGTGATGAAGTGAATGAGGTATTGAATATAAATGTGATGAAGTGAATGAGGTATTGAATATAAATGTGATGAAGTGAATGAGGTATTGAATATAAATGTGATGAAGTGAATGAGGTATTGAATATAAATGTGATGAAGTGAATGAGGTATTGAATATAAATGTGATGAAGTGAATGAGGTATTGAATATAAATGTGATGAAGTGAATGAGGTATTGAATATAAATGTGATGAAGTGAATGAGGTATTGAATATAAATGTGGTGAAGTGAAACGTAACCAAGAACGATAAGATGGACGGATGTGTTTGTCTGGGTGAGATTAATTGAGGTAACAGCAGGTACTAGATGTGTGTGTGTGTGTGTGTGTTTGTGTGTATAGCACGCCAGGAGGGCTGCGCGAGGGCTGGATGCTGGGAGGGTCGTGTGAGGGTGCAGGCTTAGAGCGGTTCTCAAGGTTATCCCTATAAAGGTGAAGGTTAATAGGCTGCGGGAAGAATAAGTACGCAGCGTGCTGTCTGGTGTCACGTGACAGTTGGGGGGAAATTATTGCAGGAAAATGTGGATGGGTATAGAATTAGAGATAGATAGAATGCAGAAATGGGAGAATATCGTTAAAGAACATGACAGTGGAAAGAAATGACGAGAGGGAAGATTTCCCTTGTGTTACCGGGGCCTTATTATGTGGGAAGTAAAGAATAATGACACTGTGACCTTCCAGGCATGTCGTAAGAGACGACTAAGGAGGTTGATCGATGGCTTGACAAGCTGTCATTGTAAAAAGTATTGTTATGGAAACAGAGGCATAGATTTTAGAAGCAGTGATCTCTTCAATATGTGCCACTTTGGTACGCAAGGTTTCTGAGATTGTAGTTCTGCCCTATGTGCCGTCTTCGGCTCGAAAGGACTACAGATAGATAGATAGAATTAGAGATAGATAGAATGCAGAAATGGGAGAATATCGTTTAAAGAACATAACAGTGGAAAGAAATGACAAGAGGGAAGATTGGTGTCTGTCTCCAGTATAAACCACAGGAAACAACAAGTTGCATTGTTTCATCCTACAACCGTTTGTCTGCAACGCAAGTCTTCAGTCCTACCATATCAGGCAGATACTTGTCGTAATAGGACAATAAAAGATACACAATTTATTCCCGAGTTGTGATGGTAACCCTAAGCTATAACCATCATGAGTACGCAAACATAAAAGACACCGCCAATGATAGCTAACTTATAAGGTTGCTTAGTTGGTCCAGTCACTAACATAGAATTATAGAAATGTACCGGTCAAATACATGTGGAAAAAGAGATACAGCGACGACGATGGCGCTGGATAGGACACACACTAGGGAAGCCAACTGAGAGTATAGCACAATAAGCCCTTTTTGGAATCCCCAGGGGAAAAGATAAACAGGAAGGCCAAGGAATGTTTGGAGAAGACAGACAGAAGCAGAGATGAAGATGATGGAGAAGACATGCAATGATCTTAAAAGAATGGCAAAAAACAGAACGGCTTGGAAAGCGTTTGTTGAAGACCTATGCTCCACAGGGAGCTGAAAGTGTTTGTTGAAAACCTATGCTCCACAGGGAGCTGAAAGTGTTTGTTGAAAACCTATGCTCCACAGGGAGCTGAAAATGTTTGTTGAAGGCCTAAGCTCCACAGGGAGCTGAAAATGTTTGTTGAAGACCTATGCTCCACAGGGAGCTGAAAGTGTTTGCTGAAAACCTATGCTCCACAGAGAGCTGAAAATGTTTGTTGAAGACCTATGCTCCACATGGAGTTGAAAGTGTTTGTTGAAGACCTATGCTCCACAGGGAGCTGAAAGTGTTTGCTGAAAACCTATGCTCCACAGGGAGCTGAAAGTGTTTGCTGAAAACCTATGCTCCACAGGGAGCTGAAAGTGTTTGCTGAAAACCTATGCTCCACAGGGAGCTGAAAATGTTTGTTGAAGGCCTAAGCTCCACAGGGAGCTGAAAATGTTTGTTGAAGACCTATGCTCCACAGGGAGCTGAAAGTGTTTGCTGAAAACCTATGCTCCACAGAGAGCTGAAAATGTTTGTTGAAGACCTATGCTCCACATGGAGTTGAAAGTGTTTGTTGAAGACCTATGCTCCACATGGAGTTGAAAGTGTTTGTTGAAGACCTATGCTCCACAGGGAGCTGAAAATGTTTGTTGAAGACCTATGCTCCACATGGAGTTGAAAGTGTTTGTTGAAGACCTATGCTCCACAGGGAGCTGAAAATGTTTGTTCAAGACCTATGCTCCACATGGAGTTGAAAGTGTTTGTTGAAGACCTATGCTCCACAGAAAACTGAAAGTGTTTGTTGAAGACCTATGCTCCACAGGGAGTTGAAAGGTAGAAGAGGAAGTGTGTGCACTAACGTTTGTTTCTCGTGCCGAGGCGCGAATCATTTCAGATGAAGACCTATGTTTACAACATTCGCAAAAATCACAAATAATCAACAGAAAAGAAAAACAACGAACAATATGTGGTCCGAAGAAGTATTGAAAACGCACCCCTTGGCACAGCGCATTGCCACAAGAAAGAAACACTAAAGCGCACAGCCAACCCAAGCAACTAGAAGAGTATGGGTTTGATCTTTTATTGGGGTGTCTGTTGTTATTTGTTTTTTTCTGTTATTTATTATTGGTTAATTGTTTTATTTCCGAGTGCTGTAAACATACCTCTTCCCCTGAAAGGATTCGCTGATCTATCACCTCGGACATTTCCCTCTAAGATAATACTCATTTATTATTATTTGTCAACAGTAATTTTAACGCCATGGAAAATATTATCATCATCATCGTGTGCCTTCTCCGCAACGAAGGTTGGCTACCATGGATCGCCATTCTACTCTGTTTCTTGCTTTGATGGTGCAGGCTGTCATAGATTGACTTGACCATCTTTTGATGTTACTCGTCCATGTTAGTCTTGGTCTGCCTCTGCCTCTTTTACCTTGTATTTTTCCTTCCAATATTACTTTTAGTAGGCTGTTGTGTCTTTTAACATGCCCCAAAAATGTCATTTGTCTTGTCTTAATTGTATTTAGTAGTTCTCTTTTTTATTTTCAGTTGTTTTAAAATGTTATCGTTTGTTATCTTTTGTTTCCATCCAATTCTACCTATTCTTCTATAAATCCACATTTCAAAAGCTTCAATTTTCTGTTCTGTCATGGAAAATATACTAACATCAAAACC
This sequence comes from Megaustenia siamemsis, assembly GCA_032433765.1. Taxonomy (NCBI): domain Eukaryota; kingdom Metazoa; phylum Mollusca; class Gastropoda; order Stylommatophora; family Ariophantidae; genus Megaustenia; species Megaustenia siamemsis. The sequence goes on along the minus strand of JAVIAB010000025.1, from coordinate 37,892,663 downwards.
GATAACACATAACAGGGCTAAAACTAAGAATAGTGAAATGTTACATCTTCTCAACATTCCTATATGGTGCAGAAACATGGACACTAGACAATAAAACAGAACAGAGAATTGAAGCCTTTGAAAAGTGGATTTATAGAAGAATAGGTAGAATTTGATGGAAAGAAAAGAAAATAAATGATGAAGTCTTAAAACAACTAAAATAAAAAGAGAACTATTAAACACAATTCAAACAAGACAAATGAGATTTTTGGGCCATGCGAAAAAACACAACAGCCTACTAAAAGTAATCTTGGAAGGAAAAATACAAGGTAAAAGAGGCAGACCAAGACTAACATCGAGAGATAACATCAAAAGATGGACAAGTCAGCCTATGAAAACTTGCACTATCAAAGCAAGATACAGAGCGGAATGGGGATCCATGGTAGCCAACCTTCGATGCAGAGATGGCACTCGATGATGATGATGATGAGTTGTCTTAATTAGATGCAGGAGAGTGTGAGAGAAGAAGGCATAATTCTTTTCCTTCTATTTCTTCTTCAACTCCCACCCGTTAAGGGAGAGAAGACGCTCTGTGTCGCAATGTCTACGCCTTTCGGTTCAACACATCTGTCTCCGGCTTACGAAGAATATTAATTGGTTTTTTTCTTGGGGGTGGAGAGGGTGGGGTCTGGGTAGCATATTTTGGAAAACCACCTCGCTGCCGACGTTCGGACAACCCAATTTCGATCCCTGCTGGAATCAGTGGGAGTTGTACTCGTGGCGGGGAAAAATAATACTCCCGCGGTCGACCCGGCCGCTGGCAGAAATGGGTACCATGGTTCATACTCTGGGAAGGTGAGGAATGCCGCCTCGCATCGTGAGTTTCGATGCTTGAAGCAGCACTATCCAGAAGTCTCCGAGCACTTCTGGATCGGCGGTCGAGCACATATGGGAGGAAACTCACTTGCTAAGACGCCGGTTCAAGTCTTGTACTTGACCTTTGACCTGTAATTGTCCAACACTTTTACTATCTTCTAGACAGCTTGGTGTCATGGCACGGAAAACAGTCAACAATAGAAATGATACGATGTACTGTGGGTAGATAATTGTCTATGTTAGTCATGTGTCAGATATCTTGATGTGTGTAGGTGTTAGTCATGTCTCGTATCGCTGTGTGCATGTCTGTGTTATTCACATCTCATATCTTTGTGTGTACATGTCTGTGTTAGTCACATCTCATATCTTTGTGTGTGCATGTCTGTGTTAGTCACCTCTCATATCTTTGTGTGTACATGTCTGTGTTAGTCACATCTCATATCTTTGTGTGTGCATGTCTGTGTTAGTCACATCTCATATCTTTGTGTGTACATGTCTGTGTTAGTCACCTCTCATATCTTTGTGTGTACATGTCTGTGTTAGTCACATTTCATATCTTTGTGTGTACATGTCTGTGTTAGTCACATCTCATATCTTTGTGTGTACATGTCTGTGTTAGTCACCTCTCATATCTTTGTGTGTACATGTCTGTGTTAGTCACATCTCATATCTTTGTGTGTACATGTCTGTGTTAGTCACCTCTAGTGACTCGGGCAGACGGTGCTCGTAAACCTGGGAGGGCCGACCATCTAAGGACAGAATCCCCCTACAGAAAAGACAATCTGCTGCCTTGCAGGAAGATTGGGGACAATCAAAGGCTAAGGAATGTAAACCTGAATAAAAGGACGGCTGAAATCGGATGCACTGGGCCACTGGCGCAGAACACAGTGCATCGTCTTAACGGGTGTTCAATCAGAGTGGATCTGGCAGACTCCAATTGTGATGTTCTGTCTGTGGGGGCGATCAACACACTTAACCGGACAGCTGACTTCATGTGGGAGTCTGGAATCCTGCTCTGATTGAGTCTTGATCGCAAAGAGAGAGAGAGAGAGAGAGAGAGAGAGAGAGAGAGAGACTTTGAACTCTCAAAATGTTTCTTTAAAGTGCGCAGAGCGAACACGGGAATGTTTTCAGCATTATCCGAAAGGGCTAGGTATCGGATCTGACTAGCCAGAGACCATGGGAGGACAAAACCACCAGACAAAGCCTGGATTTGAGGGAAAAGTTCGCACAGTCTGAGTCGGGACTCGAACCGGGGACTTTCCTGTCTTACATGTAGCCAAGGCCACTCATACAATTCCCCCCACTCCTGCAATCATCATCATCTTGTGCCATACAGGTTGGCGCAGGCGATCATGTCCATCCACAATTCTCTACCCACAGTACATCGCATCAATTCTGGTGTTGACTGTTTTCCATGCCATGACAAAACGCTATCAAGTATCTTCTCTCTTTGTCGACCGCGATCTCTCTTTTTTTTTATTTTGCCAGTTGTAACCAAGTATTCCAACTTTCCTCTTCTCATGATGTGCCCGAAAAATGTTGATTGTTTTTTTTCTGATGTTTTTTAGGAGCTGCATTTTTGTGTTGGCCTCTGGTATTTTTTGTTGTCCAGGGAACTCTCAACATTCTTCTGAGAAATCCCATCTCTGTGCCTTCTTATCGTCTTTTCATTTGTTTGTTTACTGTCCATGATTCGCTTCCTTAGAGTGAAACCCCAATGATAGAGTGAAGAAATGAAAGGAAATTCAATCGAAGTCGGGTATATCATAGAGAGAGTGATAATAAAACGAATGAATTAAGAGTGATTTATATAGGAGAGAGAGAGCGAGAGAGAGAGGCAGAAAGACAGATATAAAATGAATAAATGAATGGGAGAAAGTAGATTGACAGAGAGAGAAGAATGATTGAATAAATACAGGAATGGAAAACAATTATTTGGATGGAAAGATAGAATGAATAGACGCGAGTAGAAAGACAGAATGTAACAGAATGAATTCAGAAACGAGGGACGGGTATTTGTGAGTGATTATGTACCTCCCGTATATTAATTTTATTTGATGACGTAGCCATGTAATGAGAAGGGAACAGCTGGGATATATTGTGACAACTTTGAAAATTGAGGGACGAAGAGATAGAGGGAAGCAAAGAGAAAAAATACCAGACAGCTTAAGAGAATGGCTTGGCAGATGGTCAACAACAGAAATGATAAATAACTGTCGAGATCGAAAGTTGTGGAGAGACATGATCACCTACGCCAGCAGGTCTTGTACTTGATGATGATGATGATGATGATGATGATGATGATGATGATGATAATGTAGCTTGGATTGTCAGTGAGTCGGCGAACAATCTACTGCAGGTTCCTATGTGTGGTTGGTGTTCACTGCTATTGTGTTATAGCAACGTGCAACAATGGTTCATGTTTTACAATGATCAAGTTTTGTTCTACAACTAGCAACGTGCAACAATGGTTCATGTCTTACAATGATCCACTTTAGTTCTACAACTAGCAACGTGCAACAATGGTTCATGCCTTAGAATGATCCAGTTTTGTTCTACAATTAGCAACGTGCAACAATGGTTCATGTCTTACAATGATCCAGTTTTGTTCTACAATTAGCAACGTGCAACAATGGTTCATGTCTTAGAATGATCCAGTTTTGTTCTACAACTAGCAACGTGCAACAATGGTTCATGTCTTAGAATGATCCACTTTTGTTCTACAACTAGCAACGTGCAACAATGGTTCATGTCTTAGAATGATCCACTTTTGTTCTACAACTAGCAACGTGCAACAATGGTTCATGCCTTACAATGATCCACTTTTGTTCTACAACTAGCAACGTGCAACAATGGTTCATGTCTTAGAATGATCCACTTTAGTTCTACAACTAGCAACGTGCAACAATGGTTCATGCCTTACAATGATCCACTTTTGTTCTACAACTAGCAACGTGCAACAATGGTTCATGTCTCACAATGATCCACTTTTGTTCTACAACTAGCAACGTGCAACAATGGTTCATGTCTTAGAATGATCCACTTTAGTTCTACAACTAGCAACGTGCAACAATGGTTCATGTCTTACAATGATCAAGTTTTGTTCTACAACTAGCAACGTGCAACAATGGTTCATGTCTCACAATGATCCACTTTTGTTCTACAACTAGCAACGTGCAACAATGGTTCATGTCTTACAATGATCCACTTTAGTTCTACAACTAGCAACGTGCAACAATGGTTCATGTCTTAGAATGATCCACTTTTGTTCTACAACTAGCAACGTGCAACAATGGTTCATGTCTTACAATGATCCACTTTTGTTCTACAACTAGCAACGTGCAACAATGGTTCATGTCTTACAATGATCCAGTTTTGTTCTACAATATTGAAACCTTTGGAACGTGGATCTATAGAACAATGGGGGAGAATATGATCGAATGAAAAGAAGATAATCAAGGAAGTTCTGTATCAGCTGAAAATGAAAAAGAAGAACAACTTAATACAATTCGAAAAGTGAATTTTTCTGGGACACGTGAAGAGGCATATAGAGTGCTATATACACCCAAGTCTGATATATGTAAGCGAATTATGGAAAGTAGAAAAACAAATGAAAAGACGATTAGAAGCCAAAGAGATGGGATTTCCCTGAAGAATGTTGAGAGTTCTCTGAACAGCTAAAAGAAACCAAAGAGGACATTCTCAAAAAGGTTAGCACGAATAGGGAGCTCATAAAAAGCATCAGAAAGTAACAATCAACATTTATCATGATAATATTATGAACATATCATGAGAAGAAGAAAGTTGGAAAACTTGGTTACAACTGGCAAAATAAAAGGAAAGAGATCGCGGACGACAAAGAGAGAAAATACTGGATAGCTTGGTGTCATGGCATGGAAAACAGCAAACAACAGAACTGATATGATGCACTGAAGATAGACGATTGTGGAAGGGCATGATCGCCTACGCCAAATGGTATGGCGAATGATGATGATGAGTATACCCATCTAGAAACCATAAATGTTCCATCAATTGTGGCTGCTTTCATCCCATTTCTGTTACCACTTCTCTCCTAATGCTACTCCCTTGTCCGGGTTCTTCAGTTGAGTTCAGCTACCCCTAGTCTCGTGATAAGTGACACTCGTATTGGTAAAGTTGCTACTACCTTCGCCACAGCTACCCCTAGTCTCCTGATAAGTGACACTCGTATTGGTAAAGTTGCTATCACCTTCGCCACAGCTACCCCTAGTCTCATGATAAGTGACACTCGTTTTGGTAAAGTTGCTACCACAGCTACCCCTAGTCTCATGATAAGTGACACTCGTATTGGTAAAGTTGCTACCACAGCTACCCCTAGTCTCCTGATAAGTGGCACTCGTATTGGTAAAGTTGCTACCACCTTCGCCATCCTCTCTATGCGGGTTTTATAAAACAGCAGACAACTAAAACAAAGACTGTAGTTTACAACGCCTGAATCATTAATACATTTTGTATAGCTGTGAATCATGGACAATGCATGAAAAGCAAGAGAGAAGGCTAAATGTGTTACAAATGCGATGCCAGCGCCGTATTCTTGCTATCATCTGGAGGGACAGTGTGACAAACGTTGAGGTCCTCACTACCACAGGTCTCCCGAACATCTACACGCTGCTCAAACAACGTAGGTTACGCTGGCCTGGCCACGTACACCGTGTGGAAGATGGCCGCATACCAACAGATATACTTTATGGACAATTGGCAGATGGCAAAAGAACTAGTGGACGCCCAAAACTTTGATTTGTAGACGTGTGTAAACGTGAAGACTCTGAACATAAACCCTGCAGCCTGGGAAGACATAGCTACAGACCGCAATTTTTGGAGACACACTCTAAAGCTCCAACTCAAACAAGAAGCAGACAGGTTCATAGAAAAGGTGAATACACGGAGAAAGGAAAGAACAAAATAACATTTCTAAAGACGCTGCAAAATCCTAAGTCAACTATGACTGATGGAGGCTATTATAGTCAGCTATGACTGGCGGAGGCTACTGCAGTCAGCTAAGCCTGACTAAGGCTACTACAGTCAGCTATGACTGACTGAGGCTAATATAGTCAGCTATGACTGACTGAGGCTACTACTGTCAGCTATGGCTAACGGAGGCTCCTACAGTCAACTATGACTGACGGAGACTACTATAGTCAACTATGACTGACAGAGGCTACTACAGTCAACTATGACTGACGGAGACTAATATAGTCAACTATGACTGACGAAGTCTACTACAGTCAACCATGAATGATGGAGGCTGCTACAGTCAACTGTGACTGACTGAGGTTACTACAGTCAACTATGACTGACGGAGACTACTACAGTCAACTATGACTGACGGAGACTACTACAGTCAACTATGACTGACGGAGACTACTTTAACTAACTATGATTGGGGAGGCTACTACTATCTCTCCTGATGTAACATTCTTGATGTAACGTTCATGATGTAACATTCTGGATGTAACATTCTTGATGTAACATTCTTGATGTAACGTTCATGATGTAACATTCTTGATGTAACATTCTTGATGTAACATTCTGGATGTAACATTCTGGATGTAACATTCTGGATGTAACATTCTTGTAACATTTCTTCCCAATCGATGACGTACTCAACATCATTTATAAAAATAGTATCACACTTCCTGCAAACAATATCACGTACTCTGCATCAATTGTCCATAATACACATCCATAAAGTAATCTTTACCTTCATTCGGCATTTCTTCCTTTCTTTTCATTTCTTCTTCCACGTTAATCACTCAATTATCACAAGCATCCCGGAATATCGAATGCAATCTGATGTTCTTTCATCAGGGCTTGCATCCCGCCAAATATCGTCTCATCCAGGGGGCCTCGGTAGCCGAGTTGGGACAACCACCCGACTGGACTACCGACGTTCGGTCAACCCGTGTTCGATTCCCGCTGGGAGCAGTGTGAATTGTACTCGTGGTTGGGGAAAAAAAATACCCCCACGGTCGACCCAGCCGTTGGCAGAAATGGGTACCAGGGTACCCTGGGAAGGTGAGGAATGTTGCTTCACATCTGAGTTTCGATGCTTGAGGCGACACTATACAGAAATCTCCGAACATTTCTGGATAGGCGGTCGTGCACATATGGGTGTAAACTCGCGTGCTAAGACGCCGGATCAAGTCTCGTACTTTACCTTTGCCTTTATCGTCTCATCCGAGATGGTAGTAACAAAATCTCAATTATTTCAAAAGCGTTAGCTCGCGCCAAAACCTGGCCATTGATTTGTTTGTGAATCCGCTTGAAATCTGAACGAACCTGTTCGTTATTTCGCGTTTACACTTTTCATCTTTAATTATGAGAATTTGAAGCAATGTTTGGCTTTATCTACAAACGTATCTGGTTCGTTTGCTTTCGCTAATTTGCCAGGTCGGCAGGCAAGTGTACACACAGTTGGCAGGAATAGAAACAATGGCAGGCGCCAAACATCGTGAACTAGTGTGTAAGATGAAAGAATACCTGTAGCAACTCATGCCCTCTGGTATTTTCCAGGATGCACTGCGGCGCCGCGAGCCGCGAGCCGCTATTGGCAACGTTACAGTTTTCGATCTTGAAAGTTTCGGGGGTTCGATCATCATCGTGTTGCCTTAAAGTAGTGACTGTTGTATTTTTCTGATATCGATGATGAAGTTACCCTGTCTTAAAGGACGTTAAATTGATGTAGTGGCTTTGTTTTGTGTTTTGCAGCAAGCTACTATATTTAACGCCTTTTGACCCAGCATATCCGACTTCAGCGAAACATTTTAGAATTCGGGTTTGCCTTTCTTTTTCTATCACAACCCGCTTGACCATGGGAAAGTGGATGGGGAAATGATCAGTTTATGTTTAATGACTCTGACTCGAGGAGTCTTTGGAAACTTCCAGCCCAGTCGCTCCTTGCGTCTTGGACTTCGACTGAAAGGCATATAAAGAATATTCTGGGACTGGTTGGTCTCGAGGTAAGACGCTGGTCTCGAGACAGAGTGGTTGTGGATTCAAATCCCGGCTCACCAGTTGGGATTTTTATTTATGATTTCTCTCTGCGGCAACCACCCCTGGTCTCAGCAGTGAGGCCCGGTTTGAAACGTCAATTACCCATCGGCGGAAAAAAAATATGAGTACCTCAGAAGACGGAGTTATTGCCTGCGCGGCGAGGGACCCCTGTGTACACGGCTGCCAGGGAAAAAAACGGACTAACACCAAAAATACAGTTCCTAGTCTCTAGGGACCTCGCCAGAAGTGAAAGCTGGAGAAAGAAAAAACAAATAAAGAAGAAACAAAATGTATTCAATGAAACATCTTGTGCAACATGTCTATGTCAATAGAAAGAGAGTTCATCGGTGCGATATAGAGATAATTGTGACCCATGGAAGTGAATCATGGACAGAAGACAAATTAATGAAAAGACAATTGGAGGCCAAAGTGATGGAGTTTCTCAGAAGAATGTTGAGAGTTCCTTGGACAGCTAAAATGATTATTTGTGTGTGTATGTCTGTGTTAGTCACCTCTCATATCTTTGTGTGTGCATGTCTGTGTTAGTCACCTCTCATATCTTTGTGTGTGTATGTCTGTGTTAGTCACCTCTCATATCTTTGTGTGTGTATGTCTGTGTTAGTCACCTCTCATATCTTTGTGTGTGCATGTCTGTGTTAGTCACCTCTCATATCTTTGTGTGTGCATGTCTGTGTTAGTCACCTCTCATATCTTTGTGTGTGTATGTCTGTGTTAGTCACCTCTCATATCTTTGTGTGTGCATGTCTGTGTTAGTCACCTCTCATATCTTTGTGTGTGTATGTCTGTGTTAGTCACATCTCATATCTTTGTGTGTGCATGTCTGTGTTAGTCACCTCTCATATCTTTGTGTGTGCATGTCTGTGTTAGTCACAACTCATATCTTTGTGTGTGTATGTCTGTGTTAGTCACATCTCATATCTTTGTGTGTGCATGTCTGTGTTAGTCACCTCTCATATCTTTGTGTGTGTATGTCTGTGTTAGTCACATCTCATATCTTTGTGTGTGCATGTCTGTGTTAGTCACCTCTCATATCTTTGTGTGTGCATGTCTGTGTTAGTCACATCTCATATCTTTGTGTGTGTATGTCTGTGTTAGTCACCTCTCATATCTTTGTGTGTGCATGTCTGTGTTAGTCACAACTCATATCTTTGTGTGTGTATGTCTGTGTTAGTCACCTCTCATATCTTTGTGTGTGCATGTCTGTGTTAGTCACCTCTCATATCTTTGTGTGTGTATGTCTGTGTTAGTCACATCTCATATCTTTGTGTGTGCATGTCTGTGTTAGTCACCTCTCATATCTTTGTGTGTGCATGTCTGTGTTAGTCACCTCTCATATCTTTGTGTGTGTATGTCTGTGTTAGTCACCTCTCATATCTTTGTGTGTGCATGTCTGTGTTAGTCACAACTCATATCTTTGTGTGTGTATGTCTGTGTTAGTCACATCTCATATCTTTGTGTGTGTATGTCTGTGTTAGTCACATCTCATATCTTTGTGTGTGCATGTCTGTGTTAGTCACATCTCATATCTTTGTGTGTGTATGTCTGTGTTAGTCACCTCTCATATCTTTGTGTGTGCATGTCTGTGTTAGTCACCTCTCATATCTTTGTGTGTGCATGTCTGTGTTAGTCACATCTCATATCTTTGTGTGTGCATGTCTGTGTTAGTCACCTCTCATATCTTTGTGTGTGTATGTCTGTGTTAGTCACCTCTCATATCTTTGTGTGTGCATGTCTGTGTTAGTCACCTCTCATATCTTTGTGTGTGCATGTCTGTGTTAGTCACAACTCATATCTTTGTGTGTGTATGTCTGTGTTAGTCACATCTCATATCTTTGTGTGTGCATGTCTGTGTTAGTCACCTCTCATATCTTTGTGTGTGTATGTCTGTGTTAGTCACCTCTCATATATTTGTGTGTGTATGTCTGTGTTAGTCACATCTCATATCTTTGTGTGTTATGTCTGTGTTAGTCACATCTCATATCTTTGTGTGTGCATGTCTGTGTTAGTCACATCTCATATCTTTGTGTGTGTATGTCTGTGTTAGTCACCTCTCATATCTTTGTGTGTGTATGTCTGTGTTAGTTACATCTCATATCTTTGTGTGTGCATGTCTGTGCTAGTCACCTCTAGTGACTCGGGCAGATGGTGCTCGTAAACCTGGGAGGGCCGACCATCTAAGGGCAGAATCCCCCTACAGAAAAGATCATCTGCTGCCTTGCAGGAAGATTGGGGACAACCAAAGGCTAAGGAATGCAAACCTGAATAAAATGCTGGCTGAAATCGGATGTGCTGGGCCACTGGCGCAGAACACAGTGCAACGTTTTAACGGGTGTTCAATCAGAGTGGATCTGGCAGACTCTAATTGTGATGTTCTGTCTGTGTGTGGGGGGGGGGCGATCAACACACTTAACCTGACAGCTGACTTCATGTGAGAGTCTGGAATCCTACTCTGATTGAGTCCTGATCGCAGAGAGAGAGAGAGAGAGAGAGAGAGAGAGAGAGAGAGAGAGAGAGAGAGAAATTATCAACGAGGATATTCTCAAAGAGGCCAAAAAGAAAAAGACAACATTTTTCGGGCACATCATGAAAAGAGGAAAGTTGGAATACTTGGTTACAACTGGAAAAATAAAATCTGGGAAAGAGAAATCACGGACGACAAAAAGAGGATTAGCTAGATTGCTTCAACAACAGAATTGGTGCGATGTACTGTGGATAGAGGGAGCCGCGATAGCTCAGTGGTTAGTTAACTGGACTACCAAGGACAAGAGGTAGGGGATTGATCCCAACCGACGACTTCCGGTTCCCCCAGCATTTTTTCTGGGAAAGTAAAGCGGTACGGGTGTAATACCGACCACTTTACCCCAAAAATCATGTGCTGAAGATCTGTACAATTTATGGTCACTAACACCATATTCCCTATACGCCACTTGGCGTGATATGGGGGCTCTTTACTTTTTTTTTTTCCTTTTTTACTGTGGATAGAGAATTGTATATGATCGCATACGACAACCAGTATGGCACACGATGATGATGATTTTCGATGAAATTTTTATCTGTTTACTGTTTACAGATAATAACAACATGCTGCTACTGCAGCAAAGCGGTAAAATACTGACAGATGTGCACAAACAGCGCATAAAATACACAAAATAGCCCATTTCATGAATTTAATCCCAAAATTTATTTTCCTCTCGCGATGCATAGTTTGCCCGAGCGCCAAGCGAGTGTTTTTATAAATCGTGTTTTAACGATCTGTCGGGTCAACATTGCTCATGCACATATCGATTGTTTGGTCAAAAAAAAAAATGCGCAATTGAAACAGATAAAAATCTAGCTTGCATTGGTACAGGCGCTGTAGCGTAAGTTGTTCATGTATCTGTAGTGTAGCCATGTTGAACAATTGTTTCTGTTTCCTGTTGAAATAGTCTTTCTGGCTATACCGCTTTTGTTTGTCTATAACGAGATGTTATTCTTTCATCTGCGAAATATCGAGCTCTTAAAATGATAACAAGTAAATAAATGATTGGTTATTGATCCTGTGGTGTATGGGCTACTGCCCTTGAACTTTTATTCGGTGCTGGGGAGTCTATGGATTTTCTGGCTACCCAGGTGTGAGATGATAAAGGTGACTGTTACTACAACGTCACTGGTGTTTGTAACTGATCATCATCATTATTATCATCATCATCATCATCATCACCATTATCATCATCATCATCATCACCATTATCATCATCAATTGCCATGTCTGCTGGCGTAGGCGTTCATGTATCTCCACAACTCCCAATCTTGACAGTTATTTGTCATTTCTATTGACATATGTTAACATATGGGTGTGATACCAGTGCTAACATATGGATGTGATACCAGTGCTAACATGTGGACATGATACCAGTGCTAACATATGGATGTGATACCAGTGCTAACATATGGGTGTGATACCAGTGATAACATATGAATGTGATACCAGTGCTAAAATAAGGATATGATACCAGTGCTACCATATGGGTGTGGTACCAGTGCTAACATATGCGTGTGGTACCAGTGCTAACATATGGATGTGATACCAGTGCTAACATATGGATGTGATACCAGTGCTAACATATGGATGTGATACCAGTGCTAACATATGGATGTGATACCAGTGCTAACATATGGATATGATACCAGTGCTAACATATGGATGTGATACCAGTGCTAACATATGGGTGTGATACTAGTGATAACATATGAATGTGATACCAGTGCTAACATAAGGATATGATACCAGTGCTAACATAAGGATATGATACCAGTGCTAACATATGGGTGTGATGCCAGTGCTAACATGTGGATATGATACCAGTGCTAACATATGGATGTGATACCAGTGCTAACATGTGGATATGATACCAGTGCTAACATATGGGTGTGGTACCAGTGCTAACATAAGGATATGATACCAGTGCTAACATATGGGTGTGGTACCAGTGCTAACATATGGATATGATACCAGTGCTAACAAATGGACGTGATACCAGTGCTAACATGTGGATATGATACCAGTGCTAACATATGGATGTGATACCAGTGCTAACATGTGGACATGATACCAGTGCTACCATATGGGTGTGGTACCAGTGCTAACATATGCGTGTGGTACCAGTGCTAACATATGGATGTGATACCAGTGCTAACATATGGATGTGATACCAGTGCTAACATATGGATGTGATACCAGTGCTAACATATGGATGTGATACCAGTGCTAACATATGGATATGATACCAGTGCTAACATATGGATGTGATACCAGTGCTAACATATGGGTGTGATACTAGTGATAACATATGAATGTGATACCAGTGCTAACATAAGGATATGATACCAGTGCTAACATAAGGATATGATACCAGTGCTAACATATGGGTGTGATGCCAGTGCTAACATGTGGATATGATACCAGTGCTAACATATGGATGTGATACCAGTGCTAACATGTGGATATGATACCAGTGCTAACATATGGGTGTGGTACCAGTGCTAACATAAGGATATGATACCAGTGCTAACATATGGGTGTGGTACCAGTGCTAACATATGGATATGATACCAGTGCTAACAAATGGATGTGATACCAGTGCTAACATGTGGATATGATACCAGTGCTAACATATAGATGTGATACCAGTGCTAACATATGGATGTGATACCAGTGCTAACATATGAATGGGATACCAGTGCTAACATATGGATGTGATACCAGTGCTAACATATAGATGTGATACCAGTGCTAACATATGAATGTGATACCAGTGCTAACATATGGATGTGATACCAGTGCTAACATATGGATGTGATACCAGTGCTAACATATGGATGTGATACCAGTGCTAACATATGGATGTGATACCAGTGCTAACATATAGATGTGATACCAGTGCTAACATATGGATGTGATACCAATGCTAACATAAGGATATGATACCAGTGCTAACATAAGGATATGATACTAGTGCTAACATATGGGTGTGATACCAGTGCAAACATATGGATTTTATACCAGTGCTAACATATGGATGTGAAACTAGTGCTAACATATGGATGTGATACCAGTGCTAACATATGGATTTTATACCAGTGCTAACATATGGATGTGAAACCAGTGCTAATATATGGATGTGATACCAGTGCTAACATATGGATGTGAAACCAGTGCTAATATATGGATGTGATACCAGTGCTAACATATGGATGTGATACCAGTGCTAACATATGGATGTGATACCAGTGCTACCATATGGATGTGATACCGTGCTAACATATGGATGTGATACCAGTGCTAACATATGGATGTGATACCAGTACTAACATATGGATGTGATACCAGTGCTAACATATGGATGTGATACCAGTGCTAACATATGGATGTGATACCAGTGCTAACATATGGATGTGATACCAGTGCTAACATATGGATGTGATACCAGTGCTAACATATGGATATGATACCAGTGCTAACATATGGATGTGATACCAGTGCTAACATATGGGTGTGATACTAGTGATAACATATGAATGTGATACCAGTGCTAACATAAGGATATGATACCAGTGCTAACATAAGGATATGATACCAGTGCTAACATATGGGTGTGATGCCAGTGCTAACATGTGGATATGATACCAGTGCTAACATATGGATGTGATACCAGTGCTAACATGTGGATATGATACCAGTGCTAACATATGGGTGTGGTACCAGTGCTAACATAAGGATATGATACCAGTGCTAACATATGGGTGTGGTACCAGTGCTAACATATGGATATGATACCAGTGCTAACATATGGGTGTGGTACCAGTGCTAACATATGGGTGTGGTACCAGTGCTAACATATGGGTGTGAAACCAGTGCTAACATAAGGATATGATACTAGTGCTAACATATGGGTGTGATACCAGTGCAAACATATGGATTTTATACCAGTGCTAACATATGGATGTGAAACCAGTGCTAACATATGGATGTGATACCAGTGCTAACATATGGATTTTATACCAGTGCTAACATATGGATGTGAAACCAGTGCTAATATATGGATGTGATACCAGTGCTAACATATGGATGTGATACCAGTGCTAACATATGGATGTGATACCAGTGCTACCATATGGATGTGATACCAGTGCTAACATATGGATGTGATGCCAGTGTTAACATGTGGATATGATACCAGTGCTAACATATGGATGTGATACCAGTGCTAACATGTGGATATGATACCAGTGCTAACATATGGGTGTGGTACCAGTGCTAACATAAGGATATGATACCAGTGCTAACATATGGGTGTGGTACCAGTGCTAACATATGGATATGATACCAGTGCTAACAAATGGATGTGATACCAGTGCTAACATGTGGATATGATACCAGTGCTAACATATAGATGTGATACCAGTGCTAACATATGGATGTGATACCAGTGCTAACATATGAATGGGATACCAGTGCTAACATATGGATGTGATACCAGTGCTTACATATAGATGTGATACCAGTGCTAACATATGAATGTGATACCAGTACTAACATATGGATGTGATACCAGTGCTAACATATGGATGTGATTCCAGTGCTAACATATGGATGTGATACCAGTGCTAACATATGGATGTGATACCAGTGCTAACATATAGATGTGATACCAGTGCTAACATATGGATGTGATACCAATGCTAACATAAGGATATGATACCAGTGCTAACATAAGGATATGATACTAGTGCTAACATATGGGTGTGATACCAGTGCAAACATATGGATTTTATACCAGTGCTAACATATGGATGTGAAACTAGTGCTAACATATGGATGTGATACCAGTGCTAACATATGGATTTTATACCAGTGCTAACATATGGATGTGAAACCAGTGCTAATATATGGATGTGATACCAGTGCTAACATATGGATGTGAAACCAGTGCTAATATATGGATGTGATACCAGTGCTAACATATGGATGTGATACCAGTGCTAACATATGGATGTGATACCAGTGCTACCATATGGATGTGATACCAGTGCTAACATATGGATGTGATACCAGTGCTAACATATGGATGTGATACCAGTACTAACATATGGATGTGATACCAGTGCTAACATATGGATGTGATACCAGTGCTAACATATGGATGTGAAACCAGTGCTAACATATGGATGTGATGCCAGTGCTAACATATGGATTTTATACCAGTGCTAACATATGGATGTGAAACCAGTGCTAATATATGGATGTGATACCAGTGCTAACATATGGATGTGATACCAGTGCTAACATATGGGTGTGATACTAGTGATAACATATGAATGTGATACCAGTGCTAACATAAGGATATGATACCAGTGCTAACATAAGGATATGATACCAGTGCTAACATATGGGTGTGATGCCAGAGCTAACATGTGGATATGATACCAGTGCTAACATATGGATGTGATACCAGTGCTAAAATGTGGATATGATACCAGTGCTAACATATGGGTGTGGTACCAGTGCTAACATAAGGATATGATACCAGTGCTAACATATGGGTGTGGTACCAGTGCTAACATATGGATATGATACCAGTGCTAACAAATGGATGTGATACCAGTGCTAACATGTGGATATGATACCAGTGCTAACATATAGATGTGATACCAGTGCTAACATATGGATGTGATACCAGTGCTAACATATGAATGGGATACCAGTGCTAACATATGGATGTGATACCAGTGCTAACATATAGATGTGATACCAGTGCTAACATATGAATGTGATACCAGTGCTAACATATGGATGTGATACCTGTGCTAACATATGGATGTGATACCAGTGCTAACATATGGATGTGATATCAGTGCTAACATATGGATGTGATACCAGTGCTAACATATAGATGTGATACCAGTGCTAACATATGGATGTGATACCAATGCTAACATATGGGTGTGGTACCAGTGCTAACATATGGGTGTGGTACCAGTGCTAACATATGGGTGTGATACCAGTGCTAACATAAGGATATGATACTAGTGCTAACATATGGGTGTGATACCAGTGCAAACATATGGATTTTATACCAGTGCTAACATATGGATGTGAAACCAGTGCTAACATATGGATGTGATACCAGTGCTAACATATGGATTTTATACCAGTGCTAACATATGGATGTGAAACCAGTGCTAATATATGGATGTGATACCAGTGCTAACATATGGATGTGATACCAGTGCTAACATATGGATGTGATACCAGTGCTACCATATGGATGTGATACCAGTGCTAACATATGGATGTGATACCAGTGTTAACATATGGATGTGATACCAGTACTAACATATGGATGTGATACCAGTGCTAACATATGGATGTGATACCAGTGCTAACATATGGATGTGATACCAGTACTAACATATGGATGTGATACCAGTGCTAACATATGGATGTGAAAGTTGGAAATCCAATCAGACTTTAGATAGGAAATTAAATATCTTTGAAAACAAATGTCAACGTAGGATCTCAAACATAATCTGGTGAGTATAATACATTTCACATGATCAGATAAGAGACGAATCAAAACAAGAATACGTAAAAGGTCAAGGTAAAGTACGAGACTTGAACCGGCGTCTTAGCACGCGAGTTTCCACCCATATGTGCTCGGCCGCCTATCCAGAAATGTTCGGAGATTTCTGTATAGTGTCGCCTCAAGCATCTAAACTCAGATGCGAAGCGACATTCCTCACCTTCCTAGGGTAATACCCTGGTACCCATTTCTGCCAACGGCTGGGTCAACCGTGGGGGTATTTTTTTTTCCAACCACGAGTACAATTCACACTGCTCCCAGCGGGAATCGAACACGGGTTGTCCGAACGTCGGTAGTCCAGTCGGGTGGTTTTCCCAACTCGGCTACCGAGGCCCCCAAAGAATACGTTAGAATACGTGTCGAGCTTTATAAGAAGAAGGAAATACATCGGTCATGTGCTGAGAATGAATGAAGAAAGACTTCCCCGTCAGGCATTCATGTGGAAACCATCTGGTAACAGAAAACAAGGCAGACTAAGAGAATCGCTCCGCAGAACAATTACTAGGGAAGGTTCAAACAAGGGACTAAGTAACAACCAAGAACTAGCAGCAAATCGTCAATCATGGAGAACTATGACTTCAGCCCTATGTGTGGTCTTCGTCCTGAAAGAAAAAATGAATGAATGCGTTGCTAGTTTACGTTAGCACGCTTCCTTCGCTGTAGAGTAAGTGTTTGGTTCTTTCGTTTGGCGACCTATCCTGTTGTAATGTGTCAGTATGTCCGAGTGTTGTTTTAAGAACTCTATTTGTTTGTTTGTTTCGTTCTGACAGTTATCCATCCATCTTGTGTAGTTACCCTTTTGATAATGACGCTATTGACCTTTGGGTTTGGTGACGCGTCGTAACACACTCTCAACATACACTCATTCACGTCTAAAGAGTTTGGCGCTGTGGGTTACCAGCTTTCAGGCTACACTTTGTTTGAAATAACTCGTTATTCTCTAATGTAGGCTAACTTTTGTTATTCTTTTATTTTTCTTGTTATTAGTCCTTGAACCGCGTCGTTGATTGGTCGTACATTCCGACAGGTTGTTATATTTCCATATCTTGAAGTTGTGGATGTAAAGCTACCGTCTCTACACTTACATAGTGCTACACTGTAATAATCTATACCCTCCAATAGTGCTACACTGTAATAATCTCTATTCTCTCATAGTGCTACACTGTAATAATCTCTATTCTCTCATAGTGCTACACTGTAGCAATCTCTACTGTTTCATCTTCTGTTACCCCTCTTTGTGCTACTATCTTCTGTTACCCCTCTTTGTGCTACTATCTTCTGTTACCCCTCTTTGTGCTACTATCTTCTGTTACCCCTCTTTGTGCTACCATCTTCTGTTACCCCTCTTTGTGCTACCATCTTCTGTTACCCCTCTTTGTGCTACTATCTTCTGTTATCCCTCTTTGTGCTACTATCCTCTGTTACCCCTCTTTGTGCTACTATCTTCTGTTACCCCTCTTTGTTCTACTATCTTCTGTTACCCCTCTTTGTGCTACTATCTTCTGTACACCTCTTTGTTCTACTATCTTCTGTTACCCCTCTTTGTGCTACTATCTTCTGTTACCCCTCTTTGTGCTACTATCTTCTGTTACACCTCTTTGTGCTACTATCTTCTGTTTCGGGTCAAGACAAATAAATTGATCAATGTGTAAATCTGCAGTAAAGTTGATTGTTAAGGAGAAATGGATGGGGAGAAAAGAAAAGAATTATATGTTGACAGCTTTACGTATGTAATTGAGAACATAAACTCGAGCGGCTCATTAGGCTTCTTCCTGGCTTCTGCTATCTCTATTTGTGCTACATACTACTGTTTTCTCTATCTGTACTACTTTATTATGTTATCACTACTTGTGCTACATTCTACTGTTTCCTCTATTTGTGCTACATTATTATGTTATCACTACTTGTGGTACATTCTACTGTTTTCTCTATCTGTACTGCTTTATTCTGTTATCACTGTTTGTGCTACATTCCACTGTTTCCTCTTTTTGTGCTACATTCTACTGTTTCCTCTATTTGTGCTACATTCTACTGTTTCCTCTATCTGTGCTACTTTATTATGTTATCACTGTTTGTGCTACATTCTACTGTTTCCTCTATCTGTGCTACATTCTACTGTTTCTTTTATTTGTACTGCTATATTATGATATCACTATTCCTGCTACCGTCTACTGTTTCCTCTATCTGTACTGTTATATTCTGTTATCTCTATTTGTACTACATTCTTCTGTTTCCTCTATTTGTACTACATTCTACTGTTTCCTCTATTTATAATACATTCTACTGTTTCCTCTATTTATACTATATTCTACTGTTTCCTCTATTTGTAATACATTCTACTGTTTCCTCTATTTATACTATATTCTACTGTTTCCTCTATTTGTAATACATTCTACTGTTTCCTCTATTTATACTATATTCTACTGTTTCCTCCATTTGTGATACATTCTACTGTTTCCTCTATTTGTACTACATTCTTTTGTTTCCTCTCATTGTGCTACGATCTTCTTCCTAATCTACTTAGTCCTTATTTCACAATGACATCCCTAGTGACCGAGTGGAAAGAACACCCAATCTTGAACAAAAATGATAGAGCTTGATTCCACGATGTCATTTTTTCACCACAAATAGCGAATTCATTCAGTCTTTGAAAATATGTACTAGGTCTTTGTTTCTCTTGGAAATTATGAGCTGAGTGGGATACTGACAACGTTGATAAATACACCGTGTTGTATATGATCGGTGTTGTATGAGGGCAACAGATTGTATGAGGGCAACAGATTGTATGAGGGCGACAGATTGTATAAGGGCAACAGATTGTATTAGGGCAACAAATTATATGAGGGCAACAGATTGTATGAGGGCAACAAATTGTATGAGGGCAACAGATTGTATGAGGGCAACAGATTGTATAAGGGCAACAGATTGTTTTAGGGCAACAGATTGTAAGAGAGCAACCTATTGTAAGAGAGCAACCTATTGTATAAGAGCAACATATTTTATGAGGGCAACAGATTGTATGAGGGCAAAATATTGTATGAGAGCAACACATTGTATGAAGGCAATAGACTGCATGAGAGCAACAGATTGCATGAGGGCAACAGATTGCTTGTGGGCGACAGATTGTATGAGGGCAACAGATTGTTTGTGGGCGACAGATTGTATGAGGGCAACAGATTGTTTGTGGGCGACAGATTGTTTGTGGGCGACAGATTGTATGAGGGCAACAGATTGTTTGTGGGCGACAGATTGTATGAGGGCAACAGATTGTTTGTGGGCGACAGATTGTTTGTGGGCGACAGATTGTAAGAGAGCAACATATTGTATGAGAGCAACAGATTATATGAGGGCAACAGATTGTATGAAGGCAACATATTGCATGAGAGCAACAAATTGTATTGGGGCAACAGATTGTATGAGTGCAACAGATTGTATGAGTGCAACAGATTGTATGAGTGCAACAGATTGTTTGAAGACAACAGATTGCATGAGGGCAACATATTGTATGAGGCCAACAAATTGTATGAGAGCAACAGATTGTATGAGGGCAACAGATTGTATGAGGGCAACAGATTGTTTGTGGGCGACAGATTGTATGAGGGCAACAGATTGTATGAGAGCAACAGATTGTATGAGAGCAACAGATTGTATGAGGGCAACAGATTGTATGAGGGCAACAGATTGTTTGTGGGCGACAGATTGTATGAGGGCAACAGATTGTTTGTGGGCGACAGGTTGTTTGTGGGCGACAGATTGTATGAGGGCAACAGATTGTTTGTGGGCGACAGATTGTATGAGGGCAACAGATTGTTTGAAGACAACAGATTGCATGAGGGCAACATATTGTATGAGGCCAACAAATTGTATGAGAGCAACAGATTGTATGAGGGCAACAGATTGTATGAGGGCAACAGATTGTTTGTGGGCGACAGATTGTATGAGGGCAACAGATTGTATGAGGGCAACAGATTGTATGAGAGTAATAGATTGTATGAGGGCAACAGATTGTATGAGAGCAACAGATTGTATGAGGGCAACAGATTGTATGAAGGCAAAAGATTGTATGTAGGCAACAGATTGTATGAAGGCAACAGATTGTATGAAAGCAACATATTGTATGAGAGCAACAGATTGTATGAGGGCAACAATTACGTCACCTTTTGTTCAAGATGGAGCAGTTTTTGTTGAGGAATTCCTTGTCGACAGTTAGCACATAACTCTCCTGTCAGGGAAGGAATGCACGTTCAATCATTCTTGAGAACAAATTACGCTTCATCATCGTCTCCCCTTCCCCACACCCCCTCTCCCACTCTCTCTCTCTCTCTCTCTCTCTCTCTCTCTCTGGTTTCCAAAATTGACACCATAACCATATACAAATGTTCAACTTATACTGGAGAAAGAGTAAATATAAAAAACTATTTCTACCAGTCGAACTTTGTGGATGCAGTTTCCTAAAATAAAAAGAGCAAAAAAAAAAAAGAATTTTGTAAATGCAATTTCCTAAAATAAAAATAGTAAAAAAAGAACTTTGTAAATGCAATTTCCTAAAATAAAAATAGTAAAAAAAGAACTTTGTAAATGCAATTTCCTAAAATAAAAAGAGCAAAAAAAAAGAACTTTGTAAATGCAATTTCCTAAAACAAAAAGAGCAAAAAAAAAGAATTTTGTAAATGCAATTTCCTAAAATAAAAAGAGTAAAAAAAAAGAATTTTGTGGATGCACCTAAAATAAAAAGAGTAAAAAAAAAAAGAATTTTGTGGATGCACCTAAAATAAAAAGAGTAAAAAAAAAAAAGAATTTTGTGGATGCACCTAAAATGAAAAGAGTAAATAAAAGAATTTTGTGGATGCACCTAAAATAAAAAGAGTAAAAAAAAAAGAATTTTGTGGATGCACCTAAAATAAAAAGAGTAAAAAAAAAAGAACTTTGTAAATACAGTTTCCTAAAATAAATAGAGTAAAGAAAAGAACTTTGAGACAAAGTGACGGCTGGAAGTAGAACAACTAATGTCTGGGAGTGAACTTCTTTCAAAAGAAAGAAGATTGTGTAGAAAACATATTTTAAACATCATTCACTTCACTTTTACTTCACTTCAGTTTATTATCCTTCACTTCACTTTTCAAGAGTTTAATTCTAATTACTTCACTTCATTTAAGTGTACTAAACTTCACTAAACTTTTACTTCTTTTCACTTCACTTCATTTAATTTCACTTCACAAAAAAAAGTAAAACATAAAATATAAATGCTCACACACTAACCGGTAAGCATTCTATTCATAACTTATTGCTGAATTTTCTCTTCCCCCCCCCCCCCCCCGGGCCCATTTTTTTCAGTCTCACCTCTGTCACTTTCATTCCACTCTCGTTTCTGTCTTTACTCTCCTTCACCAATACAATGTTTACATTACAATCACTTGTGAATGCAGATTAGGTCATTTATATAATGGCTTCATTAGGTGATGGTGTCTGGGTCCTTGGCGTCTTCACAGTTTTCATATCTGACTCTTGAAATCCCACCCTTGCCTTATATCCTCTGATTCTGTCTCTTCTTGTCTCATTCTGGATCATTCTTAGGAATCTCATTTCCGTTCCTACTGTTTTTACTGATTTCTCTTGTTATTTGTGTCTTAAATTTTAATGTTTTCATTGTAACTTTAATAGGAACTTTAATTGTAACTGTGATTGTAACTTTAATTGTAACTGTTATTGTAACTTTAATTGTAACTGTAATTGTAACTTTAATAGGAACTTTAACTCTAACTGTAATTGTAACTGCAATTGTAACTGTAATTGTAACTTTAATAGGAACTGTAATAAGAACTTTAACTGTAACTGCAATCGTAACTGTAATTGTAACTTTAATAGGAACTTTAATTGCAACTTTGATTATAACTTTCATTCTAACTGCAATTGTAACTTATATTATAACTTTAATTGTAACTTTAATTGTAAATTTGATTGCAACTTTAATCGTGACTTTAATTGTAACTTTGATTATAACTTTAATTGTAACTTTAATTGTAACTTTGATTATAACTTTAATTGTAACTTTGATTATAACTTTAATTGTAACTTTAATTGTAACTTTGATTATAACTTTCATTGTAACTTTAATTATAACTTTAATTGTAACTTTAATTGTAACTTTGATTATAACTTTCATTGTAACTTTGATTATAACTTTAATTGTAACTTTAATTGTAACTTTAATTGTAACTTTGATTATAACTTTAATTGTAACTTTAATTGTAACTTTGATTATAAGTGTAATTGTAACTTTGATTATAACTTTAATTATAACTTTAATTGTAACTTTCATTGTAACTTTAATTATAACTTTAATTGTAACTTTAATTGTAACTTTGATTATAACTTTAATTATAACTTTAATTGTAACTTTGATTGTAACTTTAATTGTAACTTTAATCGTGACTTTAATTGTAACTTTGATTGTAACTTTAATTGTAACTTTAATTGTAACTGTAATTGTAACTATATGTAACTTTAAATGTAACTTTAATTGAAACTTTAACTGTGACTTTAATTGTAACTTTGATTTTAACTTTGATTGTAAAAAATGTAACTTTTTAAATTTAATTGTAATTTTGATTTTAACGTTAATTGTAACTTTAATTGTAACTTTATAATTTTAATTGTAATTTTAACTCATATTTGTTAATATCAAAGATTCTCTTTCTCTCTCTCTCTCTCTCTCTCTCTCTCTCTTTTCTCTCTCTCTCTCTTTCTCTCTGTCATTGTTGCACATTGGTTTATTTTAATGATTTAAAACAACCCTGACATGTTCGCTACGTGGTGACTGCATTAAACAGCGGCCTTGAGTGCTACCTACTCAATAACCACCCCCCACCCACCCCACCCCATTCCCGCTCCCTCTCACCTCTTCCTGTATTCAAGCGCAGAAGAAATGTAATATCACTGTAAAAGAAAGATTTTTTTTTCACCTCAAACCGAAACTTCCTTTTGAAACATTCCTTTCTCTAGGAGCCCGGATTCTGAATGTAATCTCAAATGCGCGCAAACCGATTCATCATGTCTAGCGAGCTCGGAAAATCTGTCTGGTTGAGGTTAATCCGAAATGTCTTAAAGTAAATCTGCAACGATTGTATATGGGGAAAGCTCATTTCTCAATCCAATCCAATATTTATACAAAACTCCTCTTAAAAGCTAATCCAATATTTATTGGGAAACATTTTATTTTTAATATAGAAATCAACTTGGAGAAAATCTCATGTTCATGAAAAATATATCCCACGCATCATCCCAGTATCAACATATGGTTGTGAATCATGTATAATCTCGCAAATACCAAGGAAGAAAATGGATCAATTCGCAATAAAATGCTACATAAAAATCCTTAACATACCTTTCATAATGAAAATGAGCAATAAAGACATATTAAAGGATTTAAATATTTAAAAGAACTGGTTTATAAACACCATTCTACAGAAGACAATAAAATACTATGCCTACGTTAAAAGAAACAGCCGGCTGGAAAGATCAATAATGGAAGGTATGGTTCCTGGGCGATGCATTTTGGACAGACTAAGAAGGTGGTTTCAAAGCATCGATGAGACATTGAATGTGACAATCGAAGTAGTTGGAGATGTGGCTAGAGACAGAGATTCTTTCAGATGAGCTGTGGTGAATGTAACGTTCTCTGGGAGATGTGGCTAGAGACAGAGATTCTTTCAGATGAGCTGTGGTGAATGTAACGTTCTGTGGGAGATCTGACTAGAGACAGAGATTCTTTCAGATGAGCTGTGGTGAATGTAACGTTCTGTGGGAGATGTGGCTAGAGACAGAGATTCTTTCAGATGAGCTGTGGTGAATGTAACGTTCTGTGGGAGATCTGGCTAGAGACAGAGATTCTTTCAGATGAGCTGTGGTGAATGTAACGTTCTGTGGGAGATGTGGCTAGAGACAGAGATTCTTTCAGATGAGCTGTGGTGAATGTAACGTTCTGTGGGAGATCTGGCTAGAGACAGAGATTCTTTCAGATGAGCTGTGGTGAATGTAACGTTCTGTGGGAGATGTGGCTAGAGACAGAGATTCTTTCAGATGAGCTGTGGTGAATGTAACGTTCTGTGGGAGATCTGGCTAGAGACAGAGATTCTTTCAGATGAGCTGTGGTGAATGTAACGTTCTGTGGGAGATCTGGCTAGAGACAGAGATTCTTTCAGATGAGCTGTGGTGAATGTAACGTTCTGTGGGAGATGTGGCTAGAGACAGAGATTCTTTCAGATGAGCTGTGGTGAATGCAACGTTCTGTGGGAGATCTGGCTAGAGACAGAGATTCTTTCAGATTGGCTGTGGTGAATGTAACGTTCTGTGGGAGATGTGGCTAGAGACAGAGATTCTTTCAGATGAGCTGTGGTGAATGTAACGTTCTGTGGGAGATCTGGCTAGAGACAGAGATTCTTTCAGATGAGCTGTGGTGAATGTAACGTTCTGTGGGAGATCTGGCTAGAGACAGAGATTCTTTCAGACGGGTTGTGGTGAATGCAACGTTCCGTTCTGTGGGAGATCTGACTAGAGACAGAGATTCTTTCAGATGAGCTGTGGTGAATGTAACGTTCTGTGGGAGATCTGGCTAGAGACAGAGATTCTTTCAGACGGGCTGTGGTGAATGTAACGTTCTGTGGGAGATCTGACTAGAGACAGAGATTCTTTCAGATTGGCTGTGGTGAATGTAACGTTCTGTGAGAAATCTGACTAGAGACAGAGATTCTTTCAGATGAGCTGTGGTGAATGTAACGTTCTGTGGGAGATCTGGCTAGAGACAGAGATTCTTTCAGAGGAGCAGTGGTGAATGCAACGTTCTGTGGGAGATCTGGTTAGAGACAGAGATTCTTTCAGACGGGTTGTGGTGAATGCAACGTTCTGTGGGAGATCTGATTAGAGACATAGATTCTTTCAGATGGGTTTTGTTTATGCAACGTTCTGTGAGAGATCTGACTAGTGACAAAGATTCTTTCAGATGAGCAGTGGTGAATGTAACGTTCTGTGGGAGATCTGACTAGAGACAGAGATTCTTTCAGACAGGCTGTGGTGAATGCAATGTTCTGTGGGAGTTCTGGCTAGAGACAGAGATTCTTTCAGATGAGCTGTGGTGAATGTATCGTTCTGTGGGGGATCTGGCTAGAGACAGAGATTCTTTCAGATGGGCTGTGGTGAATGTAACGTTCTGTGGGAGATCTGACTAGAGACAGATATCTTACGTCTACCGTGTCGTTGTCAGCGACTGTTCCATGAGAAGCTAAATTTGCGTCCATTCTAGTTTCTATTTTCCTGCCAGATTTGTTGCCGGTCTGTTGGGAGTGCCAGAGGTTTACCAGCAGTCAGGCAGAAATGAAACCTGAAGTTATTATCATCATTATTGGTCTTTCTCTTATTATTATGTTAGTTATTGTTGTTATTACTATTATGTTTGTTATTGTTATATTATTGTTATTATATTTGTTATTATAATTGGTAGTAAGTAAAAAATAAGGTAAAGTACCCCCGTCACGCCAAGTGGCGTATAGGGAATATGGTGTTAGTGACCATAAATTTTACAGACCTTCGGCACATGATTGTTGGGGTAATGTGGTCGGTATTACGCCCGTGTCGCTGTACTTTTCCAGAAAAAAAACCCGGTACCCATTAAAAGCTGGGTGAACCAGTAGGTCGTCGGTTGGGATCGAGCCCTACATTTTGTCCTTTGTAGTCCAGCTCACTAACCACTGAGCTATCGTGGCTCCCTATATTATAATTGGTATTGTTATATTATTGTTATTATATGTGTTATTGTAACATTATTGTTTTCATAATTGTTATTATATTTGTTATTGTAACATTATTGTTTTCATAATTGTTATTATATTTGTTATTGTAACATCATTGTTTTCATAATTGTTATTATATTTGTTATTGTAACATTATTGTTTTCATAATTGTTATTATATTTGTTATTGTAACATTATTGTTTTCATAATTGTTATTATATTTGTTATTGTAACATTATTGTTTTCATAATTGTTATTATATTTGTTTTTGTAACATTACGTTGCCTTCGAAAGATTATGAACATCAAATGGCAGGACAAAGTAACTAACTCTAATGTCTTACAACGAGCCAAACTCCCATCCATCATGGCAGGACAAAGTAACTAACTCTAATGTCTTACAACGAGCCAAACTCCCATCCATCATGGCAGGACAAAGTAACTAACTCTAATGTCTTACAACGAGCCAAACTCCCATCCATCATGGCAGGACAAAGTAATTAACTCTAACGTCTTACAACGAGCCAAACTCCCATCCATCATGGCAGGACAAAGTAATTAACTCTAACGTCTTACAACGAGCCAAACTCCCATCCATCATGACAGGACAAAGTAACTAACTCTAACGTCTTACAACGAGCCAAACTCCCATCCATCATGGCAGGACAAAGTAACTAACTCTAATGTCTTACAACGAGCCAAACTCCCATCCATCATGGCAGGACAAAGTAACTAACTCTAATGTCTTACAACGAGCCAAACTCCCATCCATCATGGCAGGACAAAGTAACCAACTCTAATGTCTTACAACGAGCCAAACTCCCATCCATCATGGCAACACTTAGGAGTCGTAGACTAAGGTGGCTGGGTCATGTAAGAAGAATGGCAAATAATCGTATTCCCAAACAAATATTGTTTGGTGAACTTAAGGATGGAAAGAGACCAAAGGGCAGACTAGTTCTGCGATATAAGGATGTTTGCAGGGCTTCCTTGAGGGAATTCTCTATCAGTGAAAGAAACTGGGAAAATCTGACTGCAGATCGTAGCACATGGAGAACAAAAAAGAAAAATGGCACATCAACTTTCGAGGCAGCGCTGATATCAAATTCAGAAGACAAAAGGCACAGGAGAAAGGAGATGAGGCCAGGCACCACAAATACATCTTGTTGATTCTCTGAACGGATCTGTCTATTAAATATTGGCAGATTCAGCCACGAGAGAAGCTGTTCAGTAAAACAACATCCAACTGTCTGTCATGACATGATTGCTGGCTACCAACTGTCTGTCAAGACATGGTTGCTGGTTACTAACTGTCTGTCAAGACATGATTGCTTGCTACCAACTGTCTGTCATGACATGATTGCTGGCTTGCTACCAAATGTCTGTCATGACATGATTGCTGGCTACCAAATTGTCTGTCATGACATGATTGCTGGCTACCAACCATCTGTCATGACATGATTGCTTGCTACCAACCGTCTGTCAAGACATGATTGCTTGCTACCAACCGTCTGTCAAGACATGATTGCTGGCTACCAACTGTCTGTCATGACATGATTGCTTGCTACCAACTGTCTGTCATGGCATGATTGCTGGCTACCAACTGTCTGTTATGACATGATTGCTTGCTACCAACTGTCTGTCAAGACATGATTGCTGGCTACCAACTGTCTGTCATGACATGATTGCTTGCTACCAACTGTCTGTCATGACATGATTGCTTGATACCAACTGTCTGTCAAGACATGATTGCTTGCTACCAACTGTCTGTCACGACATGATTGCTGGCTACCAACTGTTTGTCAAGACATGATTGCTGGCTACCAACTGTCTGTCATGACAAGATTGCTGGCTACCAATCGTCTGTCAAGACATGATTGCTGGTTACCAACTGTCTGTCAAGACATGATTGCTGGCTACCAACTGTTTGTCATGACATGATTGCTGGCTACCAACTGTTTGTCAAGACATGATTGCTTGCTACCAACTGTCTGTCAAGACATCATTGCTGGCTACCAACTGTCTGTCAAGACATGATTGCTGGCTATCAACTGTCTGTCAAGACATGATTGCTTGCTACCAACTGTCTGTCAAGACATGATTGCTTGCTACCAATTGTCTGTCATGACATGATTGCTTGCTACCAATTGTCTGTCAAGACATGATTGCTGGCTACCAACTGTCTTTCAAGACATGATTGCTTGCTACCAACTGTCTGTAATGACATGATTGCTTGCTACCAACTGTATGACATGACATGATTGCTTTCTACCAACTGTCTGTCAAGACACGATTATATGCTACCAACTGTTTGTCAAGACATGATTGCTTGCTACCAACTGTCTGTCAAGACATGATTGATGGCTACCAACCATCTATTAAGGCATGATTGCTGGCTACCGACCGTCTGTCATGACATGATTGCTTGCTACCAACTGTCTGTCAAGACATGATTGCTTGCTACCAACCGTCTGTCAAGACATGATTGCTTGCTACCAACCGTCTGTCAAGACATGATTGCTGGCTACCAACTGTCTGTCATGACATGATTGCTTGCTACCAACTGTCTGTCATGGCATGATTGCTGGCTACCAACTGTCTGTTATGACATGATTGCTTGCTACCAACTGTCTGTCAAGACATGATTGCTGGCTACCAACTGTCTGTCATGACATGATTGCTTGCTACCAACTGTCTGTCATGACATGATTGCTTGATACCAACTGTCTGTCAAGACATGATTGCTTGCTACCAACTGTCTGTCACGACATGATTGCTGGCTACCAACTGTTTGTCAAGACATGATTGCTGGCTACCAACTGTCTGTCATGACAAGATTGCTGGCTACCAATCGTCTGTCAAGACATGATTGCTGGTTACCAACTGTCTGTCAAGACATGATTGCTGGCTACCAACTGTTTGTCATGACATGATTGCTGGCTACCAACTGTTTGTCAAGACATGATTGCTTGCTACCAACTGTCTGTCAAGACATCATTGTTGGCTACCAACTGTCTGTCAAGACATGATTGCTGGCTATCAACTGTCTGTCAAGACATGATTGCTTGCTACCAACTGTCTGTCAAGACATGATTGCTTGCTACCAATTGTCTGTCATGACATGATTGCTTGCTACCAATTGTCTGTCAAGACATGATTGCTGGCTACCAACTGTCTTTCAAGACATGATTGCTTGCTACCAACTGTCTGTCATGACATGATTGCTTGCTACCAACTGTATGACATGACATGATTGCTTTCTACCAACTGTCTGTCAAGACACGATTATATGCTACCAACTGTTTGTCAAGACATGATTGCTTGCTACCAACTGTCTGTCAAGACATGATTGATGGCTACCAACCATCTATTAAGGCATGATTGCTGGCTACCGACCGTCTGTCATGACATGATTGCTTGCTACCAACTGTCTGTCAAGACATGATTGCTTGCTACCAACTGTCTGTCAAGACATGATTGCTGGCTACCAACTGTCTGTCATGACATGATTGCTGACTACCAAATGTATGTCAAGGTATGATTGCTTGCTACCAACTCTCTGTCAAGACACGATAGCTTGCTTCCAACTGTCTGTCAAGACATGATTGCTGGCTACCAACTGTCTGTCATGACGACAAAGGTCATATTATTATTCTTTGTTCTTATTGTTGTTATTCTTGTTGTTATTATTATTATTATTGTTATTTCAGTTGATGTTATTATTTTTGTTATTACTATTGTTATTGTTATTGTTGTTGTTATTGTTATTACTGTTGTTATTATTGTTATTACTGTTGTTATTATTGTTATTACTGTTGTTGTTGTTGCTATTGTGTTTGTTATTACTGTTGTTGTTGTTATTGTTGTTATTGTTGTTATTATTGTTACTGTTGTTGTTGTTGTTATTACTGTTGTTATTACTGTTGTTATTATTGTTATTACTGTTGTTATTATTGTTACTGTTGTTGTTATTGTTATTACTGTTGTTGCAATTGTTATTACTTTTGTTGTTGTTATTGTTATTACTGTTGTTGTTATTGTTGTTATTGTTGTTATTGTTATTACTGTTGTTGTTATTGTTGTTATTGTTATTACTGTTGTTGTTGTTATTGTTGTTATTATTGTTACTGTTGTTGTTATTGTTATTACTGTTGTTGCAATTGTTATTACTTTTGTTGTTGTTATTGTTATTACTGTTGTTGTTATTGTTGTTATTGTTGTTATTGTTATTACTGTTGTTGTTATTGTTGTTATTGTTATTACTGTTGTTGTTGTTATTGTTGTTATTGTTGTTATTGTTATTACTGTTGTTGTTATTGTTGTTATTGTTATTACTGTTGTTGTTATTGTTGTTATTGTTATTACTGTTGTTGTTATTATTGTTGTTATTATTGTTGTTACTGTTATTGTTGTTGTAATTGTTGGTATTGTTATTACTGTTGTTGTTGTTGTTATTATTATTACTGTTATTGTTACTGTTATTACTGTTGATGTTGTTGTTGATGTTATCGTTATTGTTTTACTGTTGTTATTGTTGTTATTATTGTTATTATTGTTGTTGTTATTGTTATTACTGTTGTTATTATTGTTATTATTGTTGTTATTATTTGTATTACTGTTGTTATTGTTGTTATTGTTGTTATTGTTGTTATTGTTGTTATTGTTGTTATTGTTGTTATTGTTATTACTGTTGTTATTATTGTTATTACTGTTGTTATTATTGTTATTACTGTTGTTATTGTTGTTATTGTTATTGTTTTTACTGTTTTTACTGTTGTTATTGTTATTACTGTTGATGTTGTTGTTATTACTGTTGTTGTTATTGTTATTCCACAGCGCTAGTCCCACTCTACCCCTTCACATTGTCCCCAGACTATATAGCGCTACGTGGACGGCGTAAATGCGCTATATTGTCGTTTACAGCAAGCTACGATAACGTACAACTTTCAACCCCGAATATCCGTCCTCAGTAAGACATATCTGAATACAGTATTGCCTTCCCTCTGCGATCCCAACTTGCGTGGCCAGAAAAAAGTCTTATCTATTTCTCTCTTCTACTCGTGTCCTCCTAACTCCTCTAATTCTCTATAGTGTTTGCACTCTATCCCATTCTCTTTATTCATCATCATCATCGTGTGCCTTCTCCGCAACGAATGTTGGCTACCATAGATCGCCATTCTACTCTGTTTCTTGCTTTGATGGTGCAGGCTGACATAGATTGAATTGCCCATCTGTTGATGTAACTCGTCCATGTTAGTCTTGGTCTCTTCCTCTTTTACCTTGTATTTTTCCTTCCAATATTACTTTTAGTAGGCTGATGTGTCTTTTAACATGCCCCAAAAATTTCATTTGTCTTGTCTTAATTGTGTTTAGTAGTTCTCTTTTTATTTTCAGTTGTTTTAAAATTTCATCGTTTGTTATCTTTTGTTTCCATCAAATTCTACCTATTCTTCTATAAATCCACATTTCAAAGGCTTCAATTTTCTGTTCTGTTTTCTTGTCTAATGTCCATGTTTCTGCACCATACAGGAATATTGAGAAGATGTAACATTTTGCCATTCTTAGTTTCAGCCCTGCTGATATTTGTTTTGTTGTTAGTATATTTTTCATGGCATTAAAATTACTTTTGCCATACCTATTCTTTTGTTTATTTCAGTTTTGTATGTGTTTCTCTTTATTGCTTTCTCTATATATTTTATATTTTCTTCTTATTCTTCCTCTCATCCTTCATCCCTCCTTCTGTTCCCCCTATCTCTCGGAGATAAGGACATAGCATATGTCAAATATTCAGTGCTAGTCGTGACCGCGAGCTAAGCTGCAGAGAAGATGTAGAATACACATGAGTTGTTTAGCAGCTAAATGTTTAGATAGACGAAACAAACAACGACGTTTGGTGAAAGGCCTTCATCAGGTGCAAAACAACAAATGTAATTCTTCCTCCTTCCTTCATCATCATCGAGTGCCGTTTGGCATCGAAGGTTGGCTACCATAGAGCGCCACCACTCCGCTCTGTCTCTTGCTTTGATGGTGCAGGTTGTCACAGGCTGACTTGTCCATCTTTTGATGTTACTTGTCCATGTTAGTCTTGGTCTGCCTCTGCCTCTTTTATCTTGTATTTTCCCTTCTAAAATTACTTTTAGTAGGCTGTTGTGTCTTTTATCATGCCCAAAAAATATCATTTGTCTTGTTTGAATTGTGTTTAGTAGTTCTCTTTTCATTTGTACTTGTTTTAAGACTTCCAATTCTACCTATTCTTCTATAAATCCAAATTTCAAAGGCTTCAATTTTCTGTTCAGTTTTCATGTCTAATGTCCATGTTTCTGCACCATACAGGAATATTGAGAAGATATAACATTTTGCTATTCTTAGTTTTAGCCGTGGTGTTATTTGTTTTGATGTTAGTATATTTTTCACGGCATTAACATTACTTGTATTATCTAGTCTATCTCTCCCTCTCTCTCCCTCTCTCTCGCTCTCTCTCTCTCTCTATTTCTCTCTCTCTCTCTCTCTCTCTAAAAATTCATCTCTCAGCTTCTCTCCTCCATCATTCTCTGCCTCTATGATCCCCTCTACTCCCCAACCAGCCTCCTATAAGAAGGTCCTCCCTCCGAAACTGGCCTCCAGTGCGATGCCTGACCACTCTCTTCTGTCACTACTCCACAAGTTCTGCAACCGATCAATGATCTAAGACTCGGCCGATCGATGAGACGACACGGCACGTCAGCCACAACACAGCTCGCCTGGTCCAACACGGTTAACCAACACACCACACCTCGACAAGACACTGAGAATTTATTCTCCAGACGCTGTCGAGTGCTTTTAATCGTCATTTTTAAATATTTGATCCCTTCTTCGATGAATATTCTGGAAGATTTGTTGTTTTTGTTGCAATAGCTGTCACAAATACCAGTTTGACAATCAAGTAGAAAAACTAACCTACTTTTAACTTCAGTTTGATGACCTACTTTCATATTTGTCACGTTTTGTTTATCTACTTTCACAACTGTCATATCTTTGTTCTCTCTTGTTTGTTTGTTTGTTTGTTTGTGTTCCCCTCAATGACTAAAGGTTACATTTCTTCTACATCCGCACTTAAAATGACGTTACATGGGTGTATACACGTTGTATTGTAGCTGGCAGTTCAATTGTGATATTTGTTTGGCCTTTCGGACCTATACATCCGACTTCAGCACGGCACTTTTTAGTTCCGGGTTGCCTTCCTTTTCGTGTCCCACTGGCTTGACCAAACTAGACCGGTTTGCCTGTTACTGGAGGCACCGCCAAGAGGTGGAGGAGGGTCCTTATAGTTCTGGCTCACCGATCCTGGCACAAACCATCAGCTATGAGTCGCTGACAGCTCCAGCTCTGCTGCTGGGGGAGGGGGCAACTCTGCCCCCATCACGATTCTACATCTATGTTTAGCATATCTCTTGTTGACACTTTAGCTTGTCCCGTTCTGATAACCTTAATTTAAAAATACCACATTTTAATTGTTAGCTGTCAAAAGTTAAAATAGGTTTAAATTCATCATCATCATCATCATCATGTGCCTTACCGGTTGGCGTAGGTGATCATGTACCTCCACAATCTTCTATCTACAGTGCATCGTATCAGTTCTGTTGTTGACTGTTTTCCATGCCATTGACACCAAGCTATCCAGTATTTTCTCTCTTTGTCGTCCGCGATCTCTCGTCCCTTTTATTTCGCCAGTTGTAACCAAGTATTCCAACTTTCTTCTTCTCATGATGTGCCCGAAAAATGTTGATTGCTTCTTTCTGATGTTTTTAAGAGCTCCCTTTTTGTGTTGCCCTCTTTGAGAACTTCCTCATTGGTCTTTTTAGCTGTCCAGGGAACTTTCAACATTCTTCTGAGAAATCCCATCTCTGTGGCGTCTAATCGTCTTTTCATTTGGTTTAAATTAGGTTTATATAAAATTAGGTAGTTTTAGTCTATATTAGATAATGTATAATAACAGGCAGGGATCTACCATAAGCAACAAAATTATCTTTAGACACCGACATTGACACCCACATTGGTAAAGCTGCTACCATCTTCGCCCGTCTTTCTAGGCGTTATTGAGTTATTTGCGGGTCATCATCATTGCACTCCGAACATGTCCATAGGTGCTCAGATCCCCTCCTCAGCAAGTCCCTCAGTGTCCAGCGACTGACGACTCCAGTTCTATGTTGGTTGATAAGTCTTCTTACACGGCCACTAAGTTTCTCATTTCTGGCTGTGCCCATCTTAACTCCCATTTCCATCATCCGAAGAAGTGACGACCACCGAAATGAAATGTGTCAGAAGAATGACAGGAAACAGCTTAAGGGACAGAGTAAGAAACACCGACCTGAGGAAAAAACTCGAAATTGAATCAGCTATCGAATACATAAAGAAACAACAGATAAATTGGTTCGGCCACATAACAAGACAAAAAGAACTAACAATGACTCAAAGAGCCATAAACAAACACTACGAAAACGCCAGATTAAGAGGAAGACCGAGAAAGAGATGGATAAAGGGAATACTAGAGTCACTAGGAGGGATAACACCAGAAGAGGCCAACAGAAGAGCAAAGAATCGCAGATTGTATCTCCCCTCGACGTCAAGAGGAAGGATAGAAGAAGAAAAGAGGAAGAAGTGAAGTGGATCTCTGTTAGTCGAAGTCCTGTGCTCTTCCCACATCTCGGAGGGCATTGATGATGTCCGCCCGATCCATTGGTTGCCCGTCCTCAACGACAGCGCCGCTAGCCAACCTGTCCGCCCTTTCATTTCCCCGCACTCCCGCATATCCAGGGACATAGACAAAGGTGACCTTACGTATTTTGGATTTCTGCAACGACTCTACCCATTGCATGCGTACAAAGCCCGCCTCCACTTTTTTTTATCATGCTCATCGAATCACTCAGTATACATGCGTGGGTGTAGTCTTGTGACTCTAACCATTTGAATGCCTTGGTCACTGCCATCACCTCCATTGTCATGCTACTCGTGGTCATGACGTATGCACCACTGTCTTCCTTGACTATTCTGCCTGCCGAGCGTGATGTAAATGCCCATACACTTCTTTGGTGTCGTCTTACAGATCCGTCTGTATTGATGACTGCATCTTTCTCATCGGTATTATCGCAGATGAGATCGTTGACCTCAGCCTTAACCACGACCTGGTTCTGTTCCCTACTTTTCCTGTTGAGTGTGACAATACACGACAAAGTTCCCTTGAATGACGTAGGCACCGGTATCCACTCCTCACCAACGCTGATATTGGTAAACCCACAGACCTGTTTAATGACATCTTCTGCTCGACCCACCCATGATTTGCCTCTTTTTAGCCTGGCACCTTTCCCTGTGTTGAGCACGTGGTGCAATGGATGCTCTGTATCTGTACTAATCTTCAGGTATGCTCGTGCTCTCCAGATTTTGATTTTTAGGCATGTTTGGCAAAACAGCAAACTGACAATGAAAACAAAGGCCGCAGTTTACAATGCCTGCATCATTCGTATCTCTGTTTATGGCAACGAATTATGGACAAATTATACAAAGCATGAGAGAAGGCTAAAAGCGTTCCGGATGTGATGTCTGTACCGTATTCTTGATATCACCTGGAAGGACAAAGTGACAAACGTGGAGGTCATGACTTGCACAGGCCTCCCGAACATCTACACGCTGCTAAAACAACGTAGGTTGCGCTGGCTATGTCACCCATATGAAAGATGGCTGCGTATCAAAAGATATACTTTATGGATAACAAGCAGATGGCAAAGACCTAGGGGCGTCCAAAAACTCCGATTTATAGACGTGTGCAAACGTGACATGAAGACTCTGAACATAAACCATGCAGCCTGGGAAGACATAGCTGCAGACCGCAATCTTTGGAGGCACACTCTAAAGCTCCAACTCAAACAAGAAGCAGACAGATTCATAGAAAAAGTGAATACACGGAGAAAGAAAAGAAAAAATAATATTTCTAGGGGCGCTGAAAAATCTATAGTTAACTATGACTGATGAAGGCTACTATAGTCAACTATGACTGATGAAGGCTACTATAGTCAACTATGACTGACAGAGGCTACTATAGTCAACTATGACTGATGAAGGCTACTATAGTCAACTATGACTGATGAAGGCTACTATAGTCAACTATGACTGACAGAGGCTACTATAATCAACTATAACTGACAGAGGCTACTATAATCAACTATAACTGACGGAGGCTACTATAATCAACTATAACTGACGGAGGCTACTATAGTCAACTATGACTGACGGAGGCTACTATAGTCAATTATGACTGACGAAGGCTACTATAGTCAATTATGACTGACGAAGGCTACTATAGTCAATTATGACTGACGAAGGCTACTATAGTCAACTATGACTGACGGAGGCTACTATAGTCAATTATGACTGACGAAGGCTACTATAGTCAATTATGACTGACGGAGGCTACTATAGTCAATTATGACTGACGAAGGCTACTATAGTCAATTATGACTGACGGAGGCTACTATAGTCAATTATGACTGACGGAGGCTACTATAGTCAATTATGACTGACGAAGGCTACTATAGTCAATTATGACTGACGGAGGCTACTATAGTCAATTATGACTGACGAAGGCTACTATAGTCAATTATGACTGACGGAGGCTACTATAGTCAACTATGGCTGACGGAGGCTACTATAGTCAATTATGACTGACGGAGGCTACTATAGTCAATTATGGCTGACGGAGGCTACTACAGTCAACTATGACTGACGCAGGCTACTACAGTCAACTATGACTGACGCAGGCTACTACAGTCAACTATGACTGACGGAGGCTACTACAGTCAACTATAACTGACGGAGGCTACTACAGTCAACTATGACTGACGCAGGCTACTACAGTCAACTATAACTGACGGAGGATACTACAGTCAACTGTAACTGATAGAGGCTACTACAGTCAACTATAACTGACGGAGGCTACTATAATCAACTATAACTGACGGAGGCTACTATAATCAACTATGACTGTCGGAGGCTACTACAGTCAACTATGACTGACGTTGGCTACTAGATGATTGAACTAAAAGCTCAAGTTAAGTCAGAATCAACTAGATTTCTGACAAATGAAATAAATTACGTCATGTTTGATCACAATAGATCTGACTGAAGCAGAATAGATAGATTAGATTAGAATGAAGTGGATTATATTATATAATATTGTATTAGACTAGATTATATTACATTATAGTAGTTTAGATTGCAGTTAATTTGATTACATTAGACTAGATTAAAAAATAGACCAGACTAGATTAGATAATTAGATTAGATTAGATTAGATTAGATTAGATTAGATTAGATTAGATTAGATTAGATTAGATTAGATTAGATTAGATTAGATTAGATTAGATTGATTAGATTAGATTAGATTAGATTAGATTAGATTAGATTAGATTAGATTAGATTATAGATTAGACCGTGTCTGGCAGGAATGGATAGAGTTCTTTGATGACTCTACAGTGGGTGCGTCAACCTGAGTGTACTGTCCAGGGCATGCTGTGGTATACATGGCAATGAAATAGCTAATAAGCTCGGTGTGAGCTCTGGCACTGAGTGTAGCCTGACTCTGGACAAAGAGGGAATCGTCAAGTTTGTTCTTCATTCATTAAGGGAAGGGGAGGAGAATGGGTGGGATAGTGATGTATATATTGAGAGAGTGAGGAGTCTAAAGGTGGGACAATGATGTATATATTGAGAGAGTGGGGAGTCTAAAGGTGGGACAATGATGTATATATTGAGAGAGTGAGGAGTCTAAAGGTGGGACAATGATGTATATATTGAGAGAGTGAGGAGTCTAAAGGTGGGACAATGATGTATATATTGAGAGAGTGAGGAGTCTAAAGGTGGGACAATGATGTATATATTGAGAGAGTGAGGAGTCTAAAGGTGGGACAATGATGTATATATTGAGAGACTGAGGAGTCTAAAGGTGGGACAATGATGTCTATATTGAGAGACTGAGGAGTCTAAAGGTGGGACAATGATGTCTATATTGAGAGACTGAGGAGTCTAAAGGTGGGACAATGATGTCTATATTGAGAGACTGAGGAGTCTAAAGGTGGGACAATGATGTATACACTGAGAGACTGAGGAGTCTAAAGGTGGAAAAGAGGTCTGGTCGATTCGGAGTGTTTAGTGGGGAAAAGCTGATGCATCTATAATCAACACCTTTCGGGAACAATCAGGCTGTATACGCTTCAAGAATGGCTGGGGCGAGGATGGAGCGGATATGGGGATGCCCCGGCTGCAGTGAAACAGATTTCATGAATAAAATAGAAAATATTAGTTTAGAATAAATTAATTTACATTACATTAGAATAGATTCCATTAGAATAGATTATAATAGATTAGTTTACATTTACATTAGAATAGATTATAATAAATTAGATTATGTTAGAATAGATTACATTAGAATACATTACATTAGAATAGAATATAATAGATTAGATTATGTTAGAATAGATTACATTAGAATATATTATAATAGATTACATTAGAATAGATTATTATTGATTAGATTAGAAATTGTAACATTATATTGTAGTAGTTAACATTGGACTAAATTATACTGGACTCGACCTGACTAAATTGGACTAAATAACTGCTATCACATTAGATATAGATTAGCCATCTTATTTGGGCCACGTTAGCTCTGACCAAATTAGACCAACTGAGAACCAATCAGTGACGTCTCACAGGGTGATGTGACCTCAAAAGTTATTGATCTCATCTCGCAAAAACTGGAGATCGATTTCTGTGAAGAAAACGAGCGTTAGTCGAGTGGTGTCCATCTTCCGAGTGACCAATGGACTTGGGGAAGATTTGACACAAGAAC
Organism: Megaustenia siamemsis; assembly: GCA_032433765.1. NCBI lineage: Eukaryota > Metazoa > Mollusca > Gastropoda > Stylommatophora > Ariophantidae > Megaustenia > Megaustenia siamemsis. The sequence goes on along the minus strand of JAVIAB010000025.1, from coordinate 37,852,966 downwards.
ACTACATATACCAACATATGGACCAGTAGAACACTACATATACCAACATATGGACCAGTAGAACACTACATATACCAACATATGGACCAGTAGAACACTACATATACCAACATATGGACCAGTAGAACACTACATATACCAACATATGGACCAGTAGAACACCACATATACAAACATATGGACCAATAGAACACTACATATACAAACATATGAACCAGTAGAATACTACATATACCAACATATAGACCAGTAAAACAGTACATATACAAACATATGGACCAATAGAACACTACATATACAGACATATGGACCAGTAGAACACGATATATATATATATATATATATATATATATATATATATATATATATATATATATATATATATATATATATAAATATATATAAATTAACACAAGGTTCAGTGATTGTGAGCTGTGCATTTCATATGTTTTGATCGTATTTCGATATTCCGATTCTTTACGATGAATTATGATATCGTATGACAGAGAACAGATGGCTGTGTTCACTTTCTGTGCGGTTTCGCATTATGTTTTTTGGCGTGTGCTGTGACTGCTATGACGGGGACTACAGCTACCTTTCTTTGTTTGGGAGATGAGTTAGTAATTCGGATGATTCCACTGGCATGGAGGGTTGAGCAATTATGGATTTTAATTCGTTTGCAGTGATACCGAGGCCTTCCATAACCATAACAAGGACCAGTAGAACACTACATATATAAACATATGGACCAGTAAAACATTACATATTTAAACACAAGGACAAGTAGGGAATGTTTATATTTAATAATACTACTACAAATAGTAATAATTACTGTAGTAAAGACTGTAACAGTTGTAGTGGTGATAATTATGGGCGTTATTTTTGTTTCTGTAGCAATAATGATTGTAGTAGTAGCTGAAGTATTAGTTGTTGTTGTAGTGGTAGATGTAATAGTAATTATTGTAGTAGTAACTGTAGTGTAAGTTGTAGTTGTTGTTGTTGTGTTAGATGTAGTAGCATTTGTAGTAGGGATTGTAGTAGAAATTGTAGCGGTATTAGTAGTAGTAGTTTTTTTTTTTTTTGCTTTTGTAGTAGTAGCAGTAGTACTTTAGTAGCTTTAGTTGTAGTAATTGTAGTAGTTGTTGTAGTAGTAGTAGTAATAGTAGTAGTAGTAATAGTAGTAGTAGTAATAGTAGTAGCAGTAGTAGAAGTAGTACTTTAGTAGCTTTAGTTTTAGTAATTGTAGTAGTTGTTGTAGTAGTAGTAGTAATAGTAGTAGTAGTAATAGTAGTAGTAGTTATAGTAGTAGCAGTAGTAGAAGTAGTACTTTAGTACCTTTAGTTGTAGTAATTGTAGTAGTTGTTGTAGTAGTAGTAGTAATAGTAGTAGTAGTAGTAGTGGTAGTAGAAGTAGTACTTGCAGTAGCTTTAGTTGTAGTAATTGTAGTAGTTGTTGTAGTAGTAGTAGTAGTTATAGTAGTAGCAGTAGTAGAAGTAGTACTTTAGTAGCTTTAGTTGTAGTAATTGTATTAGTTGTAGTAGTAGTAGTAGTAATAGTAGTAGTAGTAATAGTAGTAGTAGTTATAGTAGTAGCAGTAGTAGAAGTAGTACTTTAGTACCTTTAGTTGTAGTAATTGTAGTAGTTGTTGTAGTAGTAGTAGTAATAGTAGTAGTAGTAGTAGTGGTAGTAGAAGTAGTACTTGCAGTAGCTTTAGTTGTAGTAATTGTAGTAGTTGTTGTAGTAGTAGTAATAGTAGTAGTAGTTATAGTAGTAGCAGTAGTAGAAGTAGTACTTTAGTACCTTTAGTTGTAGTAATTGTAGTAGTTGTAGTAGTAGTAGTAATAGTAGTAGTAGTAGTAGTGGTAGTAGAAGTAGTACTTGCAGTAGCTTTAGTTGTAGTAATTGTAGTAGTTGTAGTAGTAGTAGTAGTAATAGTAGTAGTATTAGTAGTGATAGTTGTAGCAGTCAGTAATAGTTAGAGAAGAAGCAGAAAGAAAGAAAAAGAAACAAAAGAAATGTTCCCCTAATGGCACATATTTTTCCTCATTATCTTGCCTCTACCTTTGTTCCTGCTGCTCTTTGTTTAACGACATCTCATTTACGTTTTTCTCGTTGCAGATGCTGGTCACATGACCCTACAACAGCCACACATTGAGCAGGTATCAACCGACATCACGCGCAGCCACATCTGCAACCAATTTTCGGGATCCATCGTTGTGCTGCACCATGTAGATCTCCCACTGTTCAGTAATTCCTCATTTCGCCTTAAATTCAGAAATAATGAATACGTAAATTCAGTTGCACAACAGAATATCGATTTTGGATGTCTATAAATAGGTTGTTGGGGGATACCCCAAAATAATGAAGTAGTATCTTCCGGTGTGTATCGAAGGCATAGTCAGTGAAGGTATTCGCGTTGAGAATTATAAGAAGTATTACTTTAAAAAGTGAATGTTTTATTCACAAACTAGTGGAACGTTATCAAGTTATCACTTCTATTGCAGACAAGATAAACAAAATTGAGATATCCTCTGTATCACAGATTCATAAATGGCGACATAAGAATGTGTGCATAAGACAATAGGGTCATGATAGTTGAACGCATAGTTTAGACCTGTCCAAAATACAATCAACAAAGAACCTGCATATATCGACAGCAATTACGAAAGGCTATACAGAAATGCAGAAAATATTGAACTGACTACTGCCTTCTTCAGAGCCATCGATGTAAACAAGCTTGAGAATGGGAACTATTTAAATATTTATTACATTTTACAATTATCATATTTATTTACATTTTCATTTCAGATTATTCGGGGATTTTAATCAAAATTTTTTTAGAAAAAACAATCTTCTTCAAGCTGTTTTCAATATATTATTTTAAACGGATGGAGAAGTCATTGATTCATGTCTGTAAAGAGGATTAGAAGATAGTTGGACAAGTGTGTGCAAATCTGTGCAGTTTTACTTCAAGACACATGCAAAGTGATTACGCTGCTTTTCGTTCCAAATAAAATATGTGTGAGCCGTATCCACAGGTCTACGGAGAGAATTTGTAAGAGATCTGGATACTGGAGTAGTACAGACTAAAGTAGTACAAACTGGGTACAAACTGTAATAGTATAAACTGTAATAGTACAAACTGGTTAAAAACTGAAATAGTTAAAACTGGATAAAAACTAAAATAGTGAAAACTGGATACAGATCGGAATAGCCTAATTTGGGATAGTACAAACTGGTTACAAACTCAAATAAAACAAACTGGGATAGTACAAACTGGTTACAAACTCAAATAAAACAAACTGGGATAGTACAAACTGGTTACAAACTCAAATAAAACAAACTGGGATAGTACAAACTGGTTACAAACTCAAATAAAACAAACTGGGATAGTACAAACTGGTTACAAACTCAAATAAAACAAACTGGAATAGTACACATTGGACTAGTACATACTGGAATAGTACAAACTGGGTACAAACTGGATTAGTTCAAACTGGAGTATGTTTACAACTACCGATGACGTATGTGTTTCTGGTGTGTGTTTGTGACCGCGGATATGTTCGGTGCTTTTTGAAGGAATGCGAGTTGGAGCACGCAGCTGAGACAAATGACTGCAGGAGGTGGCAGGTTCGATTTTGATGATGGTGGTACATACTGCGGTGGTTGGGAGGATGGCAAAGCCCATGGAAATGGCGTATGTACCGGGCCTAAAGGGCAGGGAGAGTACGCTGGCGCGTGGCAGTATGGGTTCGAGATTTCGGGAGTTTACACGTGGCCCAGCGGAAACGCCTACAAGGGGCAATGGTTCCAGGGCAAGAGGCATGGATTAGGGGTGGAAAATAAAGGAAGGTGGCTGTACAAGGGGGAATGGACGCAGGGATTCAAGGGGAGGTATGGAGTCCGTGCCAGCACGACTTCCGGTGCCAAGTACGAGGGCACGTGGACAACTGGCCTACAGGACGGATACGGCTGTGAGAGCTATGCTGACGGTGGTAAGTGATGACATCTATCTTCTCCTTTCTTTCTTTCTTTCTTTCTTTCTTTCTTTTTTATTCCCATTTTTTAATTTTCAAATTTGTAAAAAAAAAAAAAATAGATTTTGTTATTTGTCGTTATTGATTATTTTTTTAATCCATCCATCCATCCATCCATTCATCCATCCATTAATCCTTCCATCCATCCTTCCATCTATCCATCCATTAATCCTTCCATCCATTCATCCATCCATCCATTTATCCTTCCATTCATCCATCCATCCTTCCATCCATTCTTCCATCCATCCATCCATTCATTTTTCCCATCCATCCTTCCATCTATGCTTCCATCCATCCATCCATCTGTCCATCCATCCATCAGTCCATCCATCCATCCATCTATCTATCCATCCATCCATCAGTCCATCAGTCCATCCATCCATCCATCCATCCATCTATGCTTCCATCCATCCTTCCATCCATCCATCCATCCATCCATCTATGCTTCCATCCATCCATCCATCCATCTATCCATCCATCCATCAGTCCATCCATCCATCCATCCATCTATCAGTCCGTTCATCCATCCATCAGTCCATCCATCCAACCATCCATCCATCAGTCCATCCATCCAACCATCCATCCATACATCAGTCCATCCATCCATCAGTCCATCCATCCATCCACCCAACCAACCATCCATCCATACATCAGTCCAACTATCCATCCATACATCAGTCCATCCATCAGTCCATCCATCCATACATCAGTCCATCCATTCATCCATCCATCCATCCATCAGTCCATCCATCCATCTATGCTTCTATCCATCCATCCATCAGTCCATCCATCCATCTATGCTTCCATCCATCCATCCATCAGTCTATATATCCATCCATACATCAGTCCATCCATCCATCTATGCTTCCATCCATCCATCCATCCATCAGTCGATCTATCCATCCATCCATCAGATGATCCTTCCATCTATGTTTCCATCCATCCATCCATCAGTCGATCTATCCATCCATCCATCAGTCCATCCATCCATATATGCTTCCATCGATCCATCCATCCATCCGTCAGTCCATCCATCCATCCATCCATCAGTCTATCTATCCATCCATCCATCCATCCATCCAACCATCCATCCATCAGTCCATCCATCCATCTATGCTTCCATCCATCCATCCATCAGTCTATCTATCCATCCATCCATCAGTCCATCCATCCATCTATGCTTCCATCCATCCATCAATCCATCCATCAGTCTATCTATCCATCCATCCATCAGTCCATCCATCCATCTATGCTTCCATCCATCAGTCTATCTATCCATCCATCCATCAGTCCATTCATCCATCTATGCTTCCATCCATCCATTCATCAGTCGATCTATCCATCCATCCATCAGTCCATCCATCCATCTATGCTTCCATCCATCCATCCATCAGTCAATCTATCCATCCATCCATCCATCCATCCATCCATCCATCTATGCTTCCATCCATCCATCCATCAGTCGATCTATCCATCCATCCATCCATCTATTCATCCATCCATCTATTCATCTATTCATCCATCCATCCATCCATCTATTCATCCATCCATCCATCCAACTATTCATCCATCCATCCATCTATTCATCCATCCTTCCAACCATCTATTCATCCATCCATCCATCCATCCATCCAACCATCCATCCATCCAACCATCCATCCATCCAACCATCCATCCAACCATCTATTCATCCATCCATCCATCCATCCATCCATCCAACCAACCATCCAACCATCCATCCATCCAACCATCCATCCATCCATCCATCCAACCATCCATCCAACCATCCATCCATCCAACCATCCATCCAACCATCCATCCAACCATCCATCCATCCATCCATCCATCTATTCATCCATCCATCAGTCCATTCATCCATCAGTCCATCCATCCATCCATCAGTCCATCCATCCATCAGTCCATCCATCCATCCTTCCTTCAGTCCATCCATCCATCCATCCATCCATCCATCCATCCATCCATCAGTCCATCCATCCATCCATCCATCCACCAGTCCATCCATCCATCCTTCCATCAGTCCATCCATCCATCCATCCATCAGTCCATCTGTCTGTCTATCTCACAATACCGTTCAATGTCAACTAGCCCACCCTCTAACATTACTCAAGCATCTAACATACTGTAACTGTCACCCCCTCATCCGTGTACTACATCCCCTACCTTTCAGCTGCCTGCGTATTTCGGAACATAGGTCTTCAACAATCACTTTCCAGGCCGTCCTGTTTCATGCCATTTTCTTAAGATCATTCTATGTCTTCTTCATTCTCTTCATCTCTGCTTCCACCTGTCTTCTCCAAGAATATTTTGGTCTTCCTCTTTGTCTCTTTCCCTGTGGATTCCAAGAAAGGGCTTGTCATGCAACAGTCTCAGATGGCTTTCACAGTGTGTGGGCACACTATAAAGCAATATTACTTCTCAATTTGCTAACATTACTCTACCATCTACACCACCATTACTATTACTCTACCATCTACCCCACCATTACTATTACTCTACCATCTACCCCACCATTACTATTACTCTACCATCTACCCCACCATTACTATTACTCTACCACCTACACCACCATTACTATTACTCTACGATCTACCCAACCATTACTATTACTCTACCACCTACACCACCATTACTATTACTCTACCATCTACCCCACCATTACTATTACTCTACCATCTACACCACCATTACTATTACTCTACCATCTACACCACCATTACTATTACTCTACCATCTACCCCACCATTACTATTACTCTACCATGTACACCACCATCACTATTACTCTACCATCTACCCCACCATTACTATTAATCTTCCATCTACCCCACCATTACTATTGCTCTACCATCTACCCCACCATTACTATTGCTCTACCATCTACCCCACCATTACTATTAATCTTCCATCTTCTTCTACCTTTTAGCTCCCAGTGGAGCATAGGTCTTCAACAAACACTTTCCAAGTCGTTCTGTTTTTTGCAATTCTTTTAAGATCATTCCATGTCTTCCCCATCATCTTCATCTCTGCTTCAATCTGTCTTCTCCAAGAATTCCTTGGTCTTCCTCTTTGTCTTTTCCCCTGGGGATTCCAAAAAGGGCCTGTTGTGTAATACTCTCAGTTGGTTTCCGTAGTGTGTGTCCTATCCATCGCCATCGTCTTCGCTGTATTTCTTTATCCACTGGTATTTGACCGGTACATTTCCATAATTCCACGTTTGTGACTTTGTCCTGCCATTTCCATCCCTTTATTCTGCGCAAGCATCCATTAATGAAAGTCTGTACCTTCGTGATTGTCAATTTTGTTATTCTCCATGTTTCACAGCCATATAATAGAACCGACTTAACATTGGAGTTGAAAATTTGTATTTTTGTATTTAGCCTAATTTCTTTGGATTTCCATATGTTTCCCAGTGCAATGAAAGCTCCTCTTGCTTTTGATATCCTTATTTTGGTATCGTTTTCTGTTCCTCCCTCTTTATCTATATTACTGCCCAGATATATATAAGATTGTACGTCTAGTAGAGGTATTTCTCCTAGTTTTATTTGGTTATTGCCAACTGCATTAATTCTCATAATGTTGGTCTTATCTCTATTAATCTTTAGTCCTAGCTGTTGTGATCTCTCATCTAATATACTCATTTTATCTTGCATCTGTTGGTGGCTGTGTGATAGGAGAGCTATGTCATCAGCAAAGTCTAAATCATCAAGTTGTTTGGTCAGTGACCACTGGATCCCATTTCTGTTGTTTTGAGTTATTTTCATAATCCAATCTATGGCCAGTAGAAAGAGAAATGGAGACAGAAGGCATCCTTGCCTTACTCCTGTTCTTATTTCAAATGCTTCTGTAAGCTGTCCTTCATGCACCACACTACATTTTGTTCCTTCATACATTGTTTTTATCAGGTTAATAAACTTTATGGGGATTCCATAATGACTCAGCAACTTCCAAAGCATTCTTCTGTCTAAACTATCAAATGCCTTTTCGTAATCTATGAATCCAATATAAAGTGGGGATTTTAGTTCTAAACTTTGTTCAACTATTATACGTAGAGTAGTTATTTGATCAGCACATGATCTGTTCTTCCTAAAACCTGCTTGTTCATCTCTCAAGTGTTTCTCTATAGCCTCTTTTAGTCTCTCCAGAATGATTCTGCCTAATATTTTTCCTGGCACTGATAGTAGCATAATTCCCCTATAATTTGTGCACTCCTGTAAACTTCCTTTCTTTGGTAGTTTGATCATATAACCTTCTCTCCAGTCTTTAGGTATTTCTTCCCTCTCCCAAATTTTATCCAATAGATTATGTAACATCTTGGTAGAGGTGATAATATCTGCTTTGATGGCTTCCGAAGGAATTTCATCTGGTCCTGTGGCTTTACCATCTTTTAACAGTTTGATGGCTTTCATTATTTCTTCTTTGCTTGGTTTTCCGCAGTTAACGTGTAATTCTTCTTCTGCTGGTAGTATATCTGGAGGATTATTTGAGCCAGGTCTGTTCAAAAGTTCTTCAAAGTGCTCCTTCCATCTCTCCATTTGTTCCTTTATATTACTAAGCAGATTTCCTTTCTTATCTTTGATAAAGGCGTTGATCTGTTTGTATTTTCCACCTAATTTCTTTGTGCTGTTGTACAGTTCTTTCATATTCCCTTTATTTGCTGCTTCTTCTGTCTCTTTAGCTAATTCATCTATATATTTCCTCTTATCCCTTTTAATGCATCTTCTCACTTCTTTATTCACCTCTGTGTAAGCTTCCTGTGTCTTGGCTTTATTACTTCTTGTTTTGCTTTTATTTATGTCTGCTTTCTTGTTCTTTCTTTCTTTAATTTTATCCAGGGTCTCTGCTGTCATCCATGCCTTATTCTGGCGTTCTCTTTTCCCCAGTGTTTCTTCGCATGTCTCTTTCCATATATTTTTTACCTGTTTCCAATGATCTTCTATATTTATAGTATTTTCTAGTTGTTGGAGGACTTGGTATTTGTTTGATATTGTGACTGCGAATTTATCTTTAATTCCTTGTTCTTTAAGAAACCCTACATTGAAATACGTTCTGCCCTTATTCGTTGTAGTATACCTTTTTAATTTAATTTTAAGTTTGGCTAACAGAAGATGATGATCAGAAGCTATATCTGCCCCTCTATATACTTTTACATCCTGTAAGGATGACTTAAACTTATTATTAATACATATGTGATCAATTTGATTTTCCGTTCTATGATCTGGTGACACCCATGTAGCTTTGTGTATTCTTTTATGTTGGAATATTGTTCCTCCTAGGCTCATTTGATTAAGGGCGCAGAAATTCACAAATATCTCTCCATTCTCGTTTATATCTCCAAGTCCATGTTTTCCCATAATCTCTTCAAAGCCTCTGTTGTCTGATCCTACCTTAGCATTTAGGTCTCCCATCAAGATTATAATATCCTTGGCTCGTCTTGCATCCATCTGGCATTGTAGCTGTTTATAAAAATCATCTTTAACTGAGTCATCTTTATCGTTGGTTGGTGCATAGCATTGTATAATGTGTAATTTTATTTTGTTTTTGGTTGTTCTAAATGTTGCTCTCACCAGTCTTGGTCCCACTGCCTCCCATTCTATTAGTGTCTTCTGTGCATTCTTTGATAGCATTATAGCTACCCCTTCGCTATGTTGTGCTCCTGGTTCCTGGTGTCCTGATGATAAAATCATCTCCCCTGTATTCAATTTTATTCTCTCCGCTCCCAGCCATCTTGTTTCACACATTCCCAGAATATCTATCTTGTAGTTGTTCATTTCTGCTGCCACTTGTGCCGCTTTTCCCTGTTCGTTAAGGGTACGAACATTCCAGGTGCCAATTCTGGATGATTTCCTGGTAGACAAAGGGTGAGTCGGCAACCCGGACTCCTTATGGCTTTCTCCGGATTGCGTCCTACATCTCTTAGACAGAGAGCCCTTCTCTTTCCTGGTTGACGGATTTACTTTATCTTTCTTTGACTTGTTCATGTTTGTGAAGTTTTTTCGGCTTATTTTTTTACAGTATGGGATAGCCAGTCCATGCCTAACCCTCCTTTCTCGCCTCTTACGAACATGCCTGGTAGGGTACAGCGCCGCTATTCTTTACTTCCCTTTCGGGCCCCGGCAGCGCACGGGCGAATCTTCCATCTACCTCACCATTATTATTACTCTACCATCTACACCACCATTACTATTACTCTTCCATCTACCCAACCATTACTATTAATCTTCCATCTACACCACCATTACTATTACTCTACCATCTACCCCACCATTACTATTAATCTTCCATCTACCCCACCATTACTAATAATCTTCCATCTACACCACCATTACTATTACTCTACCATCTACCCCACCATTACTATTAATCTTCCATCTACCCCACCATTACTATTACTCTACCATCTAGACCACCATTACTATTACTCTTCCATGTACACCACCATTACTATTGCTCTACCATCTACCCCACCATTACTATTAATCTTCCATCTACACCACCATTACTATTAATCTTTCATCTACAGCACCATTACTATTAATCTTCCATCTACCCCACCATTACTATTAATCTTCCATCTACCCCACCATTACTATTAATCTTCCATCTACACCACCATTACTATTAATCTTTCATCTACCCCACCATTACTATTAATCTTTCATCTACCCACCATTACTATTAATCTTTCATCTACCCCAACATTACTATTAATCTTTCATCTACCCCACCATTACTATTAATCTTTCATCTACCCCACCATTACTATTACTCTACCATCTACCCCACCATTACTATTAATCTTTCATCTACCCCACCATTACTATTAATCTTTCATCTACCCCACCATTACTATTAATCTTTCATCTACCCCACCATTACTATTAATCTTCCATCTACACCACCATTACTATTAATCTTCCATCTACACCACCATTACTATTAATCTTTCATCTACCCCACCATTACTATTAATCTTCCATCTACCCCACCATTACTATTAATCTTCCATCTACCCCACCATTACTATTAACCTTCCATCTACCCCACCATTATTATTAATCTTTCATCTACACCACCATTACTATTAATCTTCCATCTACACCACCATTACTATTAATCTTCCATCTACACCACCATTACTATTAATCTTTCATCTACCCCACCATTACTATTAATCTTCCATCTACACCACCATTACTATTAATCTTCCATCTACACCACCATTACTATTAATCTTTCATCTACACCACCATTACTATTAATCTTTCATCTACACCACCATTACTATTACTCTTTCATCTACACCACCATTACTATTAATCTTTCATCTACACCACCATTACTATTAATCTTCCATCTACACAACCATTACTATTACTCTTTCATCTACACCACCATTACTATTAATCTTCCATCTACACACCATTACTATTAATCTTTCATCTACACCACCATTACTATTAATCTTTCATCTACACCACCATTACTATTAATCTTCCATCTACACCACCATTACTATTAATCTTTCATCTACACCACCATTACTATTAATCTTCCATCTACACAACCATTACTATTACTCTTTCATCTACACCACCATTACTATTAATCTTCCATCTACACCACTATTACTATTACTCTACCATCTACCCCACCATTACTATTAATCTTCCATCTACCCCACCATTACTATTACTCTTCCATCTACCCCACCATTACTATTAATCTTCCATCTACCCCACCATTACTATTAATCTTCCATCTACCCCACCATTACTATTACTCTTCCATCTACCCCACCATTACTATTAATCTTCCATCTACCCCACCATTACTATTAATCTTCCATCTACCCCACCATTACTATTAATCTTCCATCTACCCCACCATTACTATTAATCTTCCATCTACCCCACCATTACTATTAATCTTCCATCTACCCCACCATTACTATTAATCTTCCATCTACACCACCATTACTATTAATCTTCCATCTACACCACCATTACTATTACTCTTTCATCTACACCACCATTACTATTAATCTTCCATCTACACCACTATTACTATTACTCTACCATCTACCCCACCATTACTATTAATCTTTCATCTACCCCACCATTACTATTAATCTTTCATCTACCCCACCATTACTATTAATCTTTCATCTACCCCACCATTACTATTAATCTTCCATCTACCCCACCATTACTATTAATCTTCCATCTACCCCACCATTACTATTAATCTTTCATCTACCCCACCATTACTATTACTCTACCATCTACCCCACCATTACTATTAATCTTTCATCTACCCCACCTTTACTATTAATCTTTCATCTACCCCACCATTACTATTAATCTTTCATCTACCCCACCATTACTATTAATCTTTCTTCTACCCCACCATTACTATTAATCTTTCATCTACCCTACCATTACTATTAATCTTTCATCTACCCCACCATTACTATTACTCTACCATCTACCCCACCATTACTATTAATCTTTCATCTACCCCACCATTACTATTAATCTTTCATCTACCCCACCATTACTATTAATCTTTCATCTACCCCACCATTACTATTAATCTTTCATCTACCCCACCATTACTATTAATCTTTCATCTACCCCACCATTACTATTACTCTACCATCTACCCCACCATTACTATTAATCTTTCATCTACCCCACCATTACTATTAATCTTTCATCTACCCCACCATTACTATTAATCTTTCATCTACCCCACCATTACTATTAATCTTTCATCTACCCCACCATTACTATTAATCTTTCATCTACCCCACCATTACTATTACTCTACCATCTACCCCACCATTACTATTAATCTTTCATCTACCCCACCATTACTATTAATCTTTCATCTACCCCACCATTACTATTAATCTTTCATCTACCCCACCATTACTATTAATCTTTCATCTACCCCACCATTACTATTAATCTTTCATCTACCCCACCATTACTATTAATCTTTCTTCTACCCCACCATTACTATTAATCTTTCATCTACCCTACCATTACTATTAATCTTTCATCTACCCCACCATTACTATTACTCTACCATCTACCCCACCATTACTATTAATCTTTCATCTACCCCACCATTACTATAATCTTTCATCTACCCCACCATTACTATTAATCTTTCATCTACCCCACCATTACTATTAATCTTTCTTCTACCCCACCATTACTATTAATCTTTCATCTACCCTACCATTACTATTAATCTTTCATCTACCCCACCATTACTATTAATCTTTCATCTACCCCACCATTACTATTAATCTTTCATCTACCCCACCATTACTATTAATCTTTCTTCTACCCACCATTACTATTAATCTTTCATCTACCCTACCATTACTATTAATCTTTCATCTACACCACCATTACTATTACTCTTTCATCTACACCACCATTACTATTAATCTTCCATCTACACCACCATTACTATTAATCTTTCATCTACCGCACCATTACTATTACTCTACCATCTACCCCACCATTACTATTAATCTTCCATCTACACCACTATTTCTAGCTCCCCCTTACTTCATCCTACACTATAAAGTTATATTACCCCCATTTCCACCCCCACCTCTCGATGCTATTCTCCCATCTGTTGGTCATGTCTTCCTTTTGCATGTGAACTTTCAACCTTGACCTCTGACGCGTTTTCAATGCGATGACGTGCCTCTATCGTCAACATGCTCCACTTCCTCTCAACATTGTACGTAATGTATATGTAAAATTCTTCCTTCATCAATGATCAAGTACCTATTTTTTTTTAATTGATTCGACCGGACATTATTAAAAGAGAAAGAGTAGACATTGAACCAATCCAAAGCTACACACAGAAACAACAAATAAACTGGTTTGTCCATCTAGAAAGAATAAGAATACAGTGTGATTCCTTACCATATAAAGTATATATTTAAAAAAAAAGGGGGGGGATAGAAAAGGGCAAGAGGCAGACCCTGAGTAAGATGGACAGACAACATCAAAGAAACGCTACAACAACATCAATTGACAATGAGTGAGGCCGCCTCGTTTTTGTATCTCCCTCGACACCCGAACGGGTACAAGAGAAAGAAGAAAAGAAAGAACGAACGAACGAAAGAGCGTGAAGTATTCTGAGCTAGAAGCGAGTTCCCTTCGGCGATGTTAATCAGTATTCCTACTTCATATGCAACTTCTATATTTGTTTATTGCTATTTTGTTTTCTTTCACTCACTTGTTTATTATTCATCTCTCTCCACATCTATAAATTAAAAACCCTCGATTCTGTCTCCTGCTATATAGAACAAATATATCACTTGACATTTGACACGGAACTTAGCATTTCGCTCTCAGCTCTACCTTTCTCCTATTTCTTGTTCTACCTTTTCGCTTATTATCTCACCTTGCTGTGTCCCAGTTGCTGCCCTTTGCGGGGCAAGACTGTGATCGCGAATGTTTTGCTTAGTGTGCACATTTCCTGGGATTTTTCTTCAATATTTTGGTATTTAGACGTAACAATAATAACATTACCGTAGTTATGGCAATAGACGTCCGTCTAATGTAGTACGACGGTTGAGCTTTCTTGGTGGGGTTCCTGACAAGATTCAGAACGTCAGTGCTGTGGGTAGCACACAGGCGTGGGAGTAGTGTGGCCATGGGTTCAATTGCATATTGACGTTCTTCATTTGACCCTGCCAGAGAAGGTAAAGTGTACCGGCTCAAAGGATTGGGGAAAGTAGTGATAGTGAGATGAAGCACTGGCTCACTCTTTCCAAACTGTAATTTAGTACAGTCAATGACTCAAAGAGCCTTAAATAAACGCTAAGAAAACGCCAGAATAAGAGGAAGACCGAGAAAGAGATGGATAAAGGGAATACTAGAGTCACTAGGAGGGATAACACCAGAAGAGGACAACAGAAGAGCAAAGAATCGCAGATTGTTTCTCCCCTCGACGCCAACGGCAGCAGAGGAAGGATAGAAGAGGAAGGAGAAGAGGAAGAGGAAGAATATGGTATTTCACTTCATTGCTGCATTACCTGTTATAGGACATCATTTACCATTGGGGGGGGGGGGTTGGATTACTTTAGAGGAGTGCAAGCCCTGGTATTCTGAGGTAGAAAACAGGATATAGAGAAGTAGAAATATAGGGCAATCAGAAGTTTAAAAAAGGACATAGAGGGGTAGAAAACAGGACATAGAGGGATAGAAAATAGAACATAGAGGGGTAGAAAACAGGACAAAGAGGGGTAGAAAACAGGACATAGAGGGGTAGAAAACAGGACATAAAGGGGTAGAAAATAGGACATGGGTAGAAAACAGGACATAGAGGAGTAGAAAACAGGACATAGAGGGGTAGAAAATAGGACATAGAGGGGTAGAAAACAGGACATAGAGGGGTAGAAAATAGGACATAGAGGGGTAGAAAACAGGACATAGAGGGGTAGAAAATAGGACATAGAGGGGTAGAAAACAGGACATAGAGGGGTAGAAAACAGGACATAGAGGAGTAGAGGGGTAGAAAACAGGACATAGAGGGGTAGAAAATAGGACATAGAGGGGTAGAAAATAGGACATAGAGGGGTAGAAAACAGGACATAGAGGGGTAGAAAATAAGACATAGAGGGGTAGAAAATAGGACATAGAGGGGTAGAAAATAGGACAGAGGAGTAGAAAATAGGAAATAGAGGTGTAGAAAACAGGACATAGAGGGGTAGAAAACAGGACATAGAGGGGTAGAAAATAAGACATAGAGGGGTAGAAAATAGGATATAGAGGGGTAGAAAATAAGACATAGAGGGGTAGAAAATAGGACATAGAGGGGTAGAAAACAGGACATAGAGGGGTAGAAAATAGGACATAGAGGCGTAGAAAACAGGACATAGAGGGTAGAAAACAGGACATAGAGGGGTAGAAAATAGGACATAGAGGGGTAGAAAACAGGACATAGAGGGGTAGAAAACAGGACAAAGAGGGGTAGAAAACAGGACAAAGAGGGGTAGAAAACAGGACATAGAGGGGTAGAAAACAGGACATAGAGGTGTAGAAAGTAGGACATAGTGGGGTAGAAAATAGGACAGAGGAGTATAAAACAGGACATAGAGGTGTAGAAAACAGGAAAAGGGGGTAGAAAATAGGACATAGAGGGTAGAAAATAGGACATAGAGGGGTAGAAAACAGGACAAAGAGGGGTAGAAAATAGGACATAGAGGGGTAGAAAATAGGGCATAGAGGAGTAGAAAATAGGATATAGAGGGATAGAAAACAGGATATAGAAGTGTAGAAAATAGGACTTAGAGGGGTAGAAAACAGGACATAGAGGGGTAGAAAACAGGATAGAATAGTAGAAAACATTATATAGAGAGGTTAGAAACAAGATATAGAGTAATAGGAAAATATGACATAGACGGACACAAAGCAGAACGTAAAAGGATACAATACATGGCATATAGAAGTAAATCCAGGATATCAGGGGCTTAAGTTAGGATATACAGGGCGCAGTTTAGGATGTGCAAGGGTACAGTTTATGATATGAGGGACTACAATTTAGTATATACAAGAGTATCATTTATTATATAAATTGTACAGTTTAGAATATACAGGGTACAGTTTAGGATATACAGGGTACAGTTTTGGATATTCAGGGTACAGTTTAGGATATACAGGGTGCAGTTTAGGATATACAGGGTACAGTTTTGGATATTCAGGGTACAGTTTAGGATATACAGGGTACAGTTTAGCATATACACGGTACAGTTTAGGATCACGAACAAGACGGTGGGTTTGAGGTCATCACCGGTTCCCCATAGCTTGTCTAATAGGATTGTTTCTGTGGGCCATATTTATGTTATGAGGGTGTTGAGAATGCTGCAGACCTGTAGGATATACTATGGAGTTTGAGTTTGTATGGATGCTCCTGTGTTGAGAGTGCTGCAGTCCTGTAGGATATGTTCAGGAGTTTGTCTGGATGCTCCTGTGTTGAGAGTGCTGCAGTTCTGTAGGATATGTTCTGAAGTTTGTCTGGATGCTCCTGTGTTGAGAGTGCTGCAGTCCTGTAGGATATGTTCAGGAGTTTGTCTGGATGCTCCTGTGTTGAGAGTGCTGCAGTCCTGTAGGATATGTTCAGGAGTTTGTCTGGATGCTCCTGTGTTGAGAGTGCTGCAGGCCTGTAGGATATGTTCAGAAGTTTGTCTGGATGCTCCTGTGTTGAGAGTGCTGCAGTCCTGTAGAATATGTTCTGGAGTTTGTCTGGATGCTCCTGTGTTGAGAGTGCTGCAGTTCTGTAGGATATGTTCTAAAGTTTGTCTGGATGCTCCTGTGTTGAGAGTGCTGCAGTTCTGTAGGATATGTTCTAAAGTTTGTCTGGATGCTCCTGTGTTGAGAGTGCTGCAGTTCTGTAGGATATGTTCTGGAGTTTGTCTGGATGCTCCTGTGTTGAGAGTGCTGCAGTCCTATAAGATATGTTCTGGAGTTTGTCTGGATGCTCCTGTGTTGAGAGTACTGAAGTCCTATTGGATATGTTCTGGAGTTTGTCTGGATGCTCATGTGTTGAGAGTGCTGAAGTCCTATAGGATATGTTCTGGAGTTTGTCTGGATGCTCCACAGTCACACGCTGAAAAGTTACAGTGCCATATCCTGTGTAGGTGTGTTCTACGGCCACAGTGACCTCATATCTTGATCTACACATCTCTGCTGAGTCTATTTAAGCTGTCATGTTCTGGCTCATATTTTCCATTTAATTCTCTCCATCCCGTTTTCCAAGCTTGTTTACCCGTCTTCTTTATTTCGACCGCCCTTCTCCAGGGACTCAGCTCTGCATTATTATCCTCTCTATCCTGGTGTGCTATTTGGCATGTCTAACATTCGTTAATTACCTTCGTTGAATTGATTTCATGAACCAGCTCTTGTACCTCGTATTTATCGCCCTTTAAAGTGCTAGTGAGAGTATTCTCTTCTCTTCTATTGTATTCGTTGAACTTCTATACAAGTCTCGGAGCTTTCCAATTTCTATAATTTATTTGATTGTTGCTGATCAACATCATCATCAACATCATCATCATCATCAACATCATCATCAACATCATCATCAACAACATCAACATCATCATCATCATCAACATCATCATCAACATCATCATCAACAACATCATCAACATCATCATCAACATCATCATCAACAACATCATCAACATCATCATCAACAACATCATCATCATCGACTGCTATCTCCGCAGCGAAGGTTGGCTACCATGGAGCGTCATTCTGTATCTTGCTTTGATGGTGCAGGTTGTCATAGGCTGATTTGTCCATCTTTTGATGTAGATCGTCCCTGTTGGTCGTGGTCTGCCTCTGCCTCTTTTACCTTGTATTTTCCCTCCAGAATTACTTTAGTAGGCTGTTGTGTCTTTTAACATGGCACAAAAATCTCATTTGTCTTGTTTGAATTGTGCCTAGTAGTTCACTTTTAATTTTTAGTTGTTTTAAGACTTCATCGTTTGTTTTCTTTTCTTTCCATCCAATTCTACCTATTTTTCTATATATCCACATTTCAAAGGCTTCAATTCTCTGTTCTGTTTTATTGTCTAATGTCCATGTTTCTGCACCATATAGGAATGTTGAGAAGATGTAACATTTTGCTATTCTTAGTTTTAGCCCTGGTGTTATTTGTTTTGACGTTAGTATATTTTTCATGACATTAAAATTACTTTTTGTTATTCCTATTCTTTTGTTTATTTCAGTTGTACATTTTCCATCACTGGTTATAGTATGTCCAAGGTAGTTGTAGCTCTGAACTGTCTCCAGGTCTATTCCTTCAACTTTGATATCCACTTATAGGTTTTGAGTATCATCTTTGTTTATGATCACTGTTTGAATCTTTTTGATATTCATATTTAATCCATATTTGTTGCTTTGTCACGTTTATATCATCAAGTAATTGTTGTAGATCTTGAGGATGTTCTGCTAGTAGTACAGTATCATCAGCATATATTAGGTTATTGCTTATCTTTCCAGTAATGTCACCAATACTTTCGTTAATTAACTCATCTGTATCTTTCCAGTAATGACACCAATACTTTCGTTAATTGACTCATCTGTATCTTTCCAGTAATGACACCAATACTTTAGTTAATTGACTCATCTGTATCTTTCCAGTAATGACACCGATACTTTAGTTAATTAACTCATCTGTATCTTTCCAGTAATGACACCGATATTTTAGTTAATTAACTCATCTGTATCTTTCCAGTAATGTCACTAATACATAAGTTAATTGACTCATCTGTATCTTTCCAGTAATGTCACCAATACTTTAGTTAATTGACTCATCTGTATCTTTCCAGTAATGACACCGATACTTTCGTTAATTGACTCATCTGTATCTTTCCAGTAATGACACCGATACTTTAGTTAATTAACCCATCTGTATCTTTCCAGTAATGTCACCAATACTTTAGTTAATTGACTCATCTGTATCTTTCCAGTAATGACACCGATACTTTAGTTAATTAACTCATCTGTATCTTTCCAGTAATGACACCGATATTTTCGTTAATTGACTCATCTGTATCTTTCCAGTAATGTCACCGATACTTTCGTTAATTGACTCATCTGTATCTTTCCAGTAATGTCACCGATACTTTAGTTAACTGACTCATCTGTATCTTTCCAGTAATGTCACCGATACTTTAGTTAACTGACTCATCTGTATCTTTCCAGTAATGTCACCGACACTTTAGTTAACTGACTCATCTGTATCTTTCCAGTAATGTCACCGACACTTTAGTTAACTGACTCATCTGTATCTTTCCAGTAATGTCACCGACACTTTAGTTAACTGACTCATCTGTATCTTTCCAGTAATGTCACCGACACTTTAGTTAACTGACTCATCTGTATCTTTCCAGTAATGTCACCGACACTTTAGTTAACTGACTCATGTGTATCTTTCCAGTAATGTCACCAATACTTTAGTTAATTGACTCATCTGTATCTTTCCAGTAATGTCACCAATATTTTAGTTAATTAACTCATCTGTATCTTTCCAGTAATGTCACCGACACTTTAGTTAACTGACTCATCTGTATCTTTCCAGTAATGACACCGATACTTTAGTTAACTGACTCATCTGTTTCTTTCCAGTAATTTCACCGACACTTTAGTTAACTGACTCATCTGTATCTTTCCAGTAATGTCACCGACACTTTAGTTAACTGACTCATCTGTATCTTTCCAGTAATGTCACCGACACTTTAGTTAACTGACTCATCTGTATCTTTCCAGTAATGTCACCGACACTTTAGTTAACTGACTCATCTGTATCTTTCCAGTAATGTCACCAATACTTTCGTTAATTAACTCATCTGTATCTTTCCAGTAATGTCACCAATACTTTCGTTAATTAACTCATCTGTATCTTTCCAGCAATGACACCGATACTTTAGTTAACTGACTCATCTGTATCTTTCCAGGAAAATAAAATACACAAACTTCTGTTGTAGAATCAACGGGACTAGATGAAGTTGTGTCTTATAATCGTCATCATCATCATCACTATCATCATCATCATCATCATCATCATCATCATCATCATCATCGTCGTCGTCATCATCATCATCATCATCATCAAGTACAGTGTTTGCTGGTGTAGGTGATCATGTCTCTCCACAACTCTCAATCTTGACAGTTATTTATCATTTCTGTTCTTGACCTTTTGCCAAGCCATTCTCTTAAGCTATCTAGTATCTTTTCTCTTTGCGTCTCTCTATCTCCAGCTATTCAATAGAAGTGAGAAAGAGAGTTTATCGCTCCCCAGCCAATTCGGATCTCTTCAGACACTTCATATTCCGCCATTTTTAGAGAGGTACTTGCCTACTTGTTATGCTTTACAATTTCTTTCTTTTCTTTTGTGTTTTTTTTTATTTCTTTGCTTATATCTGATGAAGGCAATTGCCGAAACTCGAAGCTTATCTCGTCTCTCTAAAGGTTTAGCTGCTTAATACCATGTTGTGTTTATTTTATATTCTGTTCTGCTCTGTTCTCTTTTGTTCTGTTCATTGAATCAGTATCACTGCAGTCGGGATGTTCCCCTATCTCGCGCCACTCATGTCACATGTCACAGACTCTTAAAGACGCTCGTCACAAAACCTAATGGTCGCTATTTCCGTCGCTGTCAGCGATCAGCGCTCCCTAACATTAAACCCACGAACTAAAAACAAACCCTTCAAACACAGCCAACTATAGACTTACACAGGCCTGCAGGCGGAGAGTGATTTCCTGGAAAACGACCAATTAGCATGACGTGTCCATCTTTGCGAGCAGGTGTTGTGAGTAGAGTTAACTCATCCGTCTGTATCTCCTATATTTGAACACGTCACGCTTATTGGTGGATTTTCCAGTGTTATATTATGCCCGCATGCCTTAGTAAATCTAGCATCGGCTGTGCTGTAGCACTGGACAAAGAATTTTCCACTTTGAGCTATAAATAGCGCGCGATAAAAATTAGAAACAAACAAAAGTTGGCCTTATGGAACTCAGGTGCAGGCATAAACATCACGAAGTGAAATGTGGAGAGAATAAATGTCTTTATCGGGCTAAATAATGCACAGGTTGTGTATGCCTTACCGCATTGCTACTTCTTTATGTCGGTCGCGGCAAAATATGGAAAACAGAGATAGAGATGGAAATAGTGAGGGTGTTTATAGAAAAATTAATACAGTGGTTGTTTAAGAGGCAGGTGATAAATGAAGGCAGAACTGTGTGATGAATGTTTGGGGTTGATGTTAGCGTGCCGGCTCCTGACATATTTAGATTGTATTTTTACAACTGGGGGGGGGGGGGGGGGAGAGAGAGAGAGAGAGAGAGAGAGAGAGAGAAGAAGTGTTTTTTTTTTTCTTTTCATGAAATGAATCGTGAAGTGGAAAATGGGAAAACAGAAGTGGGGTGGCTGGATCTTGAAGTTGGAATGCATGAATTGTAGTAAAGGTGTTGTAGTTAAGGTGTTGTAGTTAAGGTGTTGTAGTAAAGGTGTTGTAGTAAAGGTGTTGTAGTAAGGTGTTGTAGTAACGGTGTTGTAGTAAAGGTGTTGTAGTAAAGGTGTTGTAGTAAGGTGTTGTAGTAAAGGTGTTGTAGTAAAGGTGTTGTAATAAGGTGTTGTAGTAAAGGTGTTGTTGTAAAGGTGTTGTTGTAAAGGTGTTGTAGTAAGGTGTTGTGGATCTTGGAGTAGGAGTCTGGAAGTTGGAATAGGTCATTCGGAATCTTGGAGTGAGAATCGAGAAATAAACTCAGCATTTCTGAATCTTGAAATGAGAATCGAGAAATTGAGGGAGGAAATTCTGAATCTTGGAGTGAGAATCGAGATATCGGAGGAGGAAATTCTGAATCTTGAAGTGAGAATCGACAAATTGGAGGAGGAAATTCTGAATCTTGGAGTGAGAATCGAGAAATCGGAGGAGGAAATTCTGAATCTTGGAGTGAGAATCGAGAAATCGGAGGAGGTAATTCTGAATCTTGGAGTGAGAATAGAGAAATTGGATGAGGAATCATAACTTAAGAGAATGGCTTGGCGGAAGGTTAGCAACAGAAAAACTGATAAATAAGTGTCGAGATGGAAAGTTGTGGAGAGACATGATCACCAACACCAGCGGGAATAGAACTTGATGATGATATTTTATATTTGCACTTCCGGTCAATATGGCCGATAGTCGACATGGAATCTTTGAGTCACTGTCTCAGTTCCTTGTTGTAGTTTCCTCATATTCCACTCCGGCCTGCTACCGGAGCTACTGTGTAGTGCTCTCTGCACACCGTGAGCTGTGTGTTTCATCCGAATGGTGTTTCTATATTCAGATTGCTTACGATGAATGAGGATATTGTATGACGAAGGGCTGTTCAAATGCGTTCAATTCAGTGCGGAAACGCCGTATGTCTTTTGACTTGTGCTGTGTCAAAATCAGTCCAGAAATTAGCGATGAACAGTGTGGTTTTGTTAGAGATAAAGGAACAAGCGATGCCATTTATATCATAAGATCTTTAGTAGAAAGAGCCATAGAGGTGAAAACAGATCTATACCTATGTTTCATAGATTACACCAAGGCATTTGATAAAATAAAGCACCAAGAAATAATCACAATTTTAGAAAGCATAAACGTAGACAGCAAAGATCTAAGAATAATAAAGAACATGTATTGGCAACAAACAGCGGCCATAAGAACTGGAAACCAATTGGGGTGTTAGACAAGGTTGTGTGCTGTCACCAGATTTGTTTAATATTTATAGTGAGATTATTTTAAGATCCATAAGGGACATGCCCGGAATAACAATTGGGGGTCATAATATAAATAATCTAAGGTATGCTGATGATACAGTCTTAATCGCTAAGAGTGAAAATGAGTTACAAGAAATGTTGGACATTATAGTGAAAGGAAGCAAAAATAAAGGACTCAGCCTTAATAGCAAAAAGACAGAGGTAATGGTAACAACAGAGAAAAAGACATCACCTCGGTGGAAAATAAAGACAAGTGGAACAATATTAAAAAAGGTAAATGAATTTAAATATTTGGGAACTTTGTTAACCTCAGACGGAAGATGTACAAAAGAGGTGAGATGCAGAATGGCTCAGGCAAAAGCAGCTTTCTAAAAAATGAGGAAGATACTATGCAATCCATTTTTGACAATAGAAACAAGAAAAAGAGTTCTTAAATGTTATATAGAGCCAGTCTTAACATATGGATGCGAATCATGGACAATAGGACAACAGACAATAAAATCACTGGAGTCTGTAGAAATGTGGTTTTACAGAAGAATGTTGAGAATACCATGGACAGCTAAGAAGAGTAATGAAAAAGTTCTGAAAGAGGCCAAAACAAAAAGAGAGCTAATTTCCAATGTTAGGAAGAGACAATCATCATTTTTTGGCCATGTAATGAGAAGGGAACAGCTGGAATATATTGTAACAACTGGAAAAATTGAGGGACGAAGAGATAGAAGGAAGCAAAGAGAAAAATAACAGACAGTTTGACAGAGAATGGCTTGGCAGAAGGTCAACAACAGAAATGATAAATAGCTGCCGAGATCGAAAATTGTGGAGAGACATGATCACCTACGCCAGTAGGCACGGTACTTGATGATGATGTGTGTGCTACGATAGGGACTGCAACTTCCTTTCTTTGTTTGGATATTCGATGAGATGATAATTCGGATGATTCCACTGGCGCGGGCAGTTGAACAATTATGGATTTCCATTCGTTCGCAGTGATACCGAAGCGTTTGAGAAATCATAACCATTTTATAATCAAATGAATATTATATATATTTTTTTAATTGCGTTAACAGATTAAGCTTATCTCCTTGTTTTGTATACGTTCTGTATACGTGACCACGCCATCTTTGTTTTCATTTCTCCGCTTCTCTCTGCATGTGTTAAACAAGAATCAACAATCATAAATCAGTGTTGATCACACATGTTTAGTTTTATCAACAGCAGATTGATACGAATCGCTTTACATCAAGGAAAAGATAAGTTATTTTTGGTATTTCTGTGGGGGAAAAAAGGTCTTTGTAAAGGGAAGTAATTGTTTGTGTTATTTAATCTTATAACAGTCCGCGCGAAATGGAGGGTGGGAGGGTGGGAGGACGATGCTAGATTTGAGGTCTGTGATCATGAAGAGGGAGAGGGGAGTTGGAAATTGGAGGATGCGAGGTAATTTGTCTGGCCTGTTGGCTCCGTCCTGGCAGCCAGATATTATCTGATAGAGTCATAAATGATTATCTGTGTGTTGGCTTGGATGGAGAGATAGACATAAGGGAGGGGCGTGGAGATGGAGGACTGGAGGGAGGAAGGGATGGGGGCAAGGAAGGTAGGAAGGAAGGAAGGAAGGAAGGAAGGGAGGAATGGGGGCAAGGAAGGAAGGGAAATGAGAAACTTGGTGGCCGTGTAAGAAGACTTATCAACCAACATAGAACTGGAGTCGTCAGTCGCTGGTCACTGAGGGAATTGCTGAGGAGGGGATCTGAGCACCTATGGACATGTTCGGAGTGCAATGATGATGACCCGCAAATAACTCAATAACTCAATAAGGAAGGGAGGGAGGGGAGAGGAAGGAAGGAAGGGAGGGGGAGAGGAAGGAAGGAAGGAAGGGGAGAGGAAGGAAGGAAGGAAGGGAGGGAGGGAGGGGGAGAGGAAGGAAAGAAGGAAGGGGAGAGGGATTGAGGGCAAGGAAGGAAGGAAGGAAGGAAGGAAGGAAGGAAGGAAGGAAGGAAGGAAGGAAGGAAGGAAGGAAGGAAGGAAGGAAGGAAGGAAGGAAGGAAGGGGGAGAGGAAGAAAGGAAGAGAGGGATTGAGGCAAGGAAGGAAGGAAGGAAGGTAGGGAGGGAGGAAGGAAGGAAGAAGGAAGGAAGGAAGGAAGGAAGGAAGGAAGGAAGGAAGGGAGGGAGGGAGGGAGGGAGGGAGGGAGGGAGGGAGGGAGGGAGGGAGGGAGGGAGGGAGGGAAAAGTTACGAATCCTCAACGACAATAACGTAAACTAGCAACGTGTTCTATGCGAGTACGTTTGTGTTTCTTTGCTAAAGTCGGATACATCGGGCCCGAAAGATTGAAAGCATCATCGCTTTGCTGCAAACAATAACAGAACACACCGACGACTACATCAAGGACTGAAACAGAATGGTGGTGCTGAGCGGACGCCGCGGAAGTGCTAGAATCGACATATATAGATGTTTATTTGTATGATCCTTTATCATTGTCATGTCCATGTTGCTCAGCAATAGTGATGGATGGGCACAACTGTTTGCCATGTGTTACCTCCTATTCAAATCACCGTTTGTTTTTCTACTGATATTTTAGATGAGTTGATTTGGGAGGTGGGGGGGGGGTGGAAGTTGATTGGGTGGTGTTGGTGTTGTTGTTATGGATCCAGTGACCTTTGAGCTGATGCCCTTCGGCCCAATGCCATGTAGAAGTATCTGCAGGTATTTTTAAGTTCTGCTGTTGTTCCGTACAGAGTATTCCATTTGGAGGGTCTTTGGGGAAATAGTGTTGTCCTGATGTCAGTGAGCTCAGGACATTGAAACAGGTGGGGATTGGGTGGTCTAGAGGTATGACGTCAGCCTCACGACAGGAAGGACCCAGGATCAAATCCCACCATAAGCGGTGATGATTTTGTTGAAAAACATGGACAAATTAATCGGTGGTTTCTTTACGATGTTACCCTCCCCTGATCTCTCGATAGTGAGATCCTATATCTGACCCTCTCTGATAACGGCAATAAATAGGAGATCCCGTGTGCACTCGCGCACGTTAAAAATCCCTTGGCAGTTTAAATCGGAAAAAGTTGGCCATCATTTTGACCGCAGTTTATGCAAAAATGTCAGCAAAAAACCCTACCCACACCGTTGATTCTAGGCCATACTACGGAGTTCGTGCACCGAGGTCAGGATTCTCTTCGGATATTCTCTCGAGATTTTAGGGTTATATAGAAGCACCTTGGGGGGACAGGCTGGTCTCAAGGCAAGATGTTGGCCTCGAGATAGAGAGGTTGCGGGTTCAAATCCCGGCTGCACCAGGTAAATTAATTTAAATGTTTGGGAACTTTGTTAACCTCAGACGGAAGATGTACAAAAGAGGTGAGATGCAGAATGGCTCAGGCAAAAGCAGCTTTCCAGAAAATGAGGAAAATACTGTGCTATCCATTATTGACAATAGAAACAAGAAAACGAGTTCTTAAATGTTATGTAGAGCCAGTCTCAACATATGGATGTGAAGCATGGACAATAGGACAACAGACAAGAAAATCACTGGAGTCTGTAGAAATGTGGTTCTAAAGAAGAATGTTGAGAATACAATGGACAGCTAATAAGAGTAATGAAAACGTTCTGAAAGAGGTCAAAGCAAAAAGAGAGCTAATTTCCAATATTAGGAAGAAACAATCATCATTTTTTGACCATGTAATGAGAAGAGAACAGCTGGAATATATTGGTAACAAGTGAAAAAAATTGAGGGACGAAGAGATAGAGGGAAGCAAAGAGAAGATACCAGACAGCTTAAGAGAATGGCTTGGCAGAAGGTCAACAACAGAAATGATAAATAACTGTCGTGATCGAAAGTTTTGGAGAGACATAATCAGCCAACAGCCACACCACACACTCGTTCTGGATTGTAATGTCCATATTACTCCACAATAATAATAGATGGACATAACTATTACTCTGTGTTACCTCAACCTACCAGCACACTCATTCTAGACTGTAATGTCCATGTTACTTACTCCACAATAATAACAGATGGACATAACTATTACTCTGTTACCCCGAGCCACCAGTACACACGTTCTGGTAAGTAAACGAATTCTCTGTGCCCTTTTAGCTGAAGCCAAACGCCCTCTGTAGGCGCAGATTCCAGCGTTCTCCTTAACGACCTTAGTTCAGTTTACACTTAAGCCACGCGTGATCACCTACCAGAGCCACAGCGCCACCTACTGCAGACAAAATTAATCTCCCGTCCTGATTATCGTTCACAATAGACCAGTGATTCTCAAACCGTTGATAACGTTGTCTCATCTCTACTGTTGTCTGTTTGAATTACACAATATCTTACTCTTCGTTGCTTTACATAATTAAAGTTGTATTGGTGTCTTTTTGTATTGACATTTCATCTTCTTATTCTTTCATTTTTCTTCTTCTTCTACGTCCGCCTCTTCTTCTTCTTCTTTCATTTTTCTTCTTCTTCCTCGTCTGCCACTTCTTCTTCTTTAATTCCTCTTCTTTGTTCTTCCTCATCAGCCTCTTCTTCTTTTTTCATTCTTCTTTTTCCTCATCCGCCTCTTTTCTTTCATTTTTCTTCTTCTTCCTCATTCGACTCCTCTTCTTCTTCTTTCATTGTTCTTCTCCCTTGTCCGCCCCTTCTTCTCCTTAAATTCTTCTTCCTCATCCGCCTCTTCTTCTTTTTCATTCTTATTCTTCTTCATCCGCCTCTTCTTCTTTTTTCATTCTTATTCTTCTTCATCCGCCTCTTCTTCTTAAATTTTTCTTTTCTTCTTCTCATCCACCTCTTCTTCTTCTTCTTCTTCTTCTTCTACTCTTCCTCATCCGCCTCCTCTTCTTCTATCATTCTTCTTCTTCATACATAAACACATCTCTCACCTAAACATAAACACATCTCTCACCTAAACATAAACACATCTCTCATCTAAACATAAACACATCTCTCATCTAAACATAAACACATCTCTCACCTAAACATAAACACATCTCTCATATAAATATAAACACATACCTCATCAAAACATAAACACATCTCTCACCTAAACATAAACACATCTCTCACATAAACATAAACACATAGCTCACCTAAACATAAACACATCTCTCATCTAAACATAAACACATCTCTCATATAAATATAAACACATACCTCATCAAAACATAAACACATCTCTCATCTAAACATAAACACATCTCTCACCTAAACATAAACACATCTCTCATCTAAACATAAACACATCTCTCACCTAAACATAACCACATCGCTCATCTAAACATAAACACATCTCTCATCAAAACATAAACACATCGCTCATCTAAACATAAACACATCTCTCGTCTAAACATAAACACATCTCTCACCTAAACATAAACACATCTCTCACCTAAACATAAACACATCTCTAATCTAAACATAAACACATCTCTCACCTAAACATAATCACGTCTCTCACCGAAATATAAACACATCTCTCACCTAAACATAAACACATCTCTAATTTAAATATAAACACATACCTCATCAAAACATAAACACATCTCTCACCTAAACATAAACACATCTCTCACATAAACATAAACACATCGCTCACCTAAACATAAACACATCTCTCATCTAAACATAAACACATCTCTCATATAAATATAAACACATACCTCATCAAAACATAAACACATCTCTCATCTAAACATAAACACATCTCTCACCTAAACATAAACACATCTCTCATCTAAACATAAACACATCTCTCACCTAAACATAAACACATCTCTCACCTAAACATAAACACATCTCTCACCTAAACATAAACACATCTCTCATCTAAACATAAACACATCTCTCACCTAAACATAAACACATCGCTCATCTAAACATAAACACATCTCTCATCAATCGTGCGGGATGCTTTACTCGCTAGCACAATGAAAGACTCAATTTATATTTCTTTCGACCTGACACATCAGTCTTTGGAATGAGTAAGTTTATAATTACTTGACAAATTTTGTTTACCCGGCAGATGTCATTTTTGACCTATATCCGATTGTTAGCTTTCAAGAGTTCGTTAACATGTGCAGAGTGTACACGGGTTCTCCTGTGTTTTTGGAAGTTATCCGCAAAACTAAGGTTTGTGCGATTGTCTACCCTGGCTTGGGACGGGGCGTTACAGTTCATTGCTGACCCATGTGACCGTCTATGGTGCAGATATCCAGGGACATTCTCAGCATTCTTATGTCGAACAAAGGATTTCATTTCTTCTTTCTTTCTTTTTTTCTTTCTTTCTTTTTTTCTTTCTTTCTTTCTTTCTTTCTTTTTTTTCTTTCTTTCTTTCTTCCTTTCTTTCTTTCTTTCTTCCTTTCTTTCTTTCTTCCTTTCTTTCTTTCTTTCTTCACTTCCTCTTGTACCCGTTCAGTTATCGAAAGAGATTCAAATTTCTGGTTCTCTCCCGTTTAGTGGCTTCACTCATTGTCAGTTGATGTTGTTGTAGCGTTTCTTTGATGTTGTCTGTCCATCTTACTCTGGGTCTGCCTCTTGCGCTTCTCCCATCTCTTTTAATATATGCTTTGTACGGTAAGGAATCACGTGACATTCTTTCTAGATGGACAAACCAGTTTATTTGTTGTTTCTCTATGTAGCTTAGGATTGGTTCAATGCCTACTCTTTCTCTTATAATATCATTTCTGATTCTGTCTTTTCTGGTCACTACAAACGCTTTTCTTAGACATCTCATCTCTGTTGTGACAAGCTTTCTTTTATATTTAGATGAAAGTGTCCATGTTTGGCTTGGTTGCACAATTTGGGAATGAATATACTCTGTATAAGATGTTTCTTGGTAGTAGGTATTGCTTTGTGTTGAAGTATAGGGGATAGTTGTCCCAATATTTGGTTTGTGTTGAAGTATAGAGGATAGTTGTCCCAATATTTGGTTTATGTTGAAGTATAGGGGATAGTTGTCCCAATATTTGGTTTGTGTTGAAGTATAGGGGATAGTTGTCCCAATATTTGGTTTGTGTTGAAGTATAGGGGATAGCTGTCCCAATATTTGGTTTGTGTTGAAGCATAGGGGATATCTGTCCCAATATTTGATTTGTGTTGAGGTATAGGGGATAGCTGTCCCAATATTTGATTTGTGTTGAAGTATAGGGGATAGTTGTCCCAATATTTGGTTTGCCTTGTCCCCTCGTATGTCTATTTCTATGTTAATTTTACCATCTTCACAGAATGTTGTTCCCAGATATTTAAAGTTTGTTACTTGATTTATAACTTGATGTTCTATACGTTTGTTTTATAACTTGATGTTTTATAGCTGTGTTTTATAATTTGATGTTCTATAGCTATGTTTTATAACTTCATGTTCTATAGCTATGTTTTAAAACTTGATGTTCTATAGCTATGTTTTATAACGTGGTGTTCTATAGCTAAGTTTTATAACTTGATGTCTTATAGCTGTTTTATAACTTGATGTTCTATAGCTATGTTTTATGACTTGATGTTCTTTAGTTGTTTTATAATGTGATGTTTTATGTTTTATAATGTGATGTTCTATAGCTATGTTTTATAATGTGATGTTCTATAGCTATGTTTTATAATGTGATGTTCTATAGCTATGTTTTGTAACTTGATGTTCTATAGCTATGTTTTATAATGTGATGTTCTATAGCTATGTTTTATAACTTGATGTTCTATGGCTATGTTTTATAACTTGATGTTCTATAACTATGTTTTATAACTTGATGTTCTATAGCTATGTTTTATAATGTGATGTTCTCTAGCTATGTTTTATAACTTGATGTTCTGTAGCTATGTTTTATAACTTGATGTTCTATAGCTATGTTTTATAACTTGATGTTTTATAGCTATGTTTTATAACTTGAAGTTTTATAGCTATGTTGTATAACTTGATGTTCTATAGCTATGTTTTATAACTTGATGTTCTATAGCTATGTTTTATAGCTTGATGTTCTATAGCTATGTTTTATAACTTGATGTTTTATAGCTATGTTTTATAACTTGAAGTTCTATAGCTATGTTTTATAACTTGATGTTGTACAGCTATGTTTTATAACTTGATGTTCTATAGCTATGTTTTATAACTTGATGTTCTCCACCTATGTTTTATAACTTGATGTTCTACCGCTATTTTTAATGTCCCCCCCCCCCCCCCCGCAAGTTTTCTTTCATGTTGTCTGATTGCCCATGATTCACTTCCATATGTCAGGACTGTCTCCAAATAACATAAATCATATTCTCGGTGTCCTAGATATAGTTTTCTCTGTTTCAAACGTCAGGTTACCGACTTTGCCTGCGCTAGTTGCATGACAGCGCTACTGAAGGTTTGCATCACCGGATGTGTACTGTTGTTACTCGGAGACAGAGAACGCGTTACAAACAGTATTTTTCAGCAGGTTTGTCAGGAACAAATACTTGAACAAATGGAAGACAGAACACCAGGGCTACCAGAACAATGATGCCCACTACCAGCTCAATAGACAAGAACAAGTCGCAATTTGTAGAACCCGAACAGATTGAGGTACCACATTTTCAACACCTTAAGGATAAGAACCTCTGATGAATGTGGCAGTGGTACAGACTGCTGGACATCTGCTACAATCATGACAACATTTGATGAGCTGAGAAGGCTCTTGTGACCATCACCGGTACCAGGACAAGCTGTATGGAGATGCCACCAACCTTGAGCTGACCAATGCTTTCTTTGAACTTATTGATGTCTAGAGGTGTGGCCATCACCTGTACCAGGACAAGCTGTATGGAGATGTCACCAACCTTGAGCTGACCAATGCTTTCTTTGAACTTATAAATATTGACGTCTAGAGGTGTAGCCATCGCCGGTACTATACCAGGACAAGCTGTATGGAGATGTCACCAACCTTGAGCTGACCAATGCTTTCTTTGAACTTATTGACATCTAGAGGTGTAGCCATCACCGGTACTAGGACAAGCTGTATGGAGATGTCACCAACCTTGAGCTGACCAATGCTTTCTTCAAACTTATAAATATTGACGTCTAGAGATGTGGTCATCACCGGTACTATACCAGGACAAGCTGTATGGAGATGTCACCAACCTTGAGCTGACCAATGCTTTCTTTGAAGTTATAAATATTGACGTCTAGAGGTGTGGTCATCACTGGTACTATACCAGGACAAGCTGTATGGAGATGTCACCAACCTTCAGCTGACCAATGCTTTCTTTGAACTTATAAATATTGACGTCTAGAGGTGTAGCCATCACCGGTACTAGGACAAGCTGTATGGAGATGTCACCAACCTTGAGCTGACCAATGCTTTCTTTGAACTTATAAATATTGACGTCTAGAGATGTGGTCATCACCGGTACTATACCAGGACAAGCTGTATGGAGATGTCACCAACCTTGAGCTGACCAATGCTTTCTTTGAAGTTATAAATATTGACATCTAGAGGTGTGGCCATCACAGGTACCATACCAGGACAAGCTGTATGGAGATGTCACCAACCATGAGCTGACCAATGCTTTCTTCTAACGTATTCATAGTGACGCTAGAGGTGTACGCAGAAGAACAATATTTTATATATTATCAGACAATATTCATCATCATCATCATCATCATCATATACCTTACCTGCTGGCGTAGGTGACCATGTCTCTAAAGTTGCTTATCATTTCTGTTGTTGCCTTCCAACCAAATCGTTTTCTTGTTTTCTTTCTCTCTGCTTCCCTCTACGACTTTCTCCTTCATGTTTTTTCCTGTTATCACAAAATATTCCAACTGCTCCTTTCTCATCACCAGATAGCTAACAAATGACGACAAGCACAAATATTAAATATGAAATGATATGCCGGGCCGCGAGTGTCTTGCCGTCCTTGTCCAGATCAGTGTTTGACTTTTGTTTTGATATTTCTTTGGTTATTGTAGAGTAGTATTTGTTTATCGTGTTGATTTTTTGTCTATTTTGTTGAATCAGATGGAAGCTTTAATTGAAACGTGGTAGTTTGTCTCCTAGTTTAGCGGTCCCATACCGCGTTGTGCTTATGTGACAAATAATGACGATAATCTCGCTCATGGTGTTAGAAAGAAGGCCGCATTCTTACTGTGGCCTCTTTTAGCGTCTCCTTTTTTACTATTTTAGCGTGCCCTTTATTACCCTTTTATTGTGTCCTTTATTACTATTTTAGCGTGCCCTTTATTACCCTTTTATTGTGTCCTTTATTACTATTTTAGCGTGTCCTTTATTACTATTTTAGCGTGTCCTTTATTACTATTTTAGCGTGTCCTTATTACTATTTTAGCGTGTCCTTTATTACCCTTTTATTGTGTCCTTTATTACTATTTTAGCGTGTCCTTTATTACTATTTTAGCGTGTCCTTTATTACTATTTTAGCGTGTCCTTTATTACTATTTTAGCGTGTCCTTTATTACTATTTAGCGTGTCCTTTAGTACTATTTTAGCGTGTCCTTTATTACTATTTAGCGTGTCCTTTAGTACTATTTTAGCGTGTCCTTTATTACTATTTTAGCGTGTCCTTTATTACTATTTTAGCGTGTCCTTTATTACTATTTTAGCGTGTCCTTTATTACTATTTTAGCGTGTCCTTTATTACTATTTTAGCGTGTCCTTTATTACTATTTTAGCGTGTCCTTTATTACTATTTAGCGTGTCCTTTATTACTATTTAGCGTGTCCTTTAGTACTATTTTAGCGTGTCCTTTATTACTATTTAGCGTGTCCTTTAGTACAGTTTAGCATGCCTTTTATCACTCATAAGCATGTCGAATGTTCCATCAACATGTAGTCACATGTACATAACTGTCATGAATGACACAAGTCTACGTCAATAGAAGTGAGAAAGAGAGTTCATCGGTGGTATATTGAGTCATTTCAGACCTATGGAAGCGAATCATGGACAGTAGACAAGCAAATGAAAAGACAATTAGAGGCCACAGAGATGGGATTTCTCAGAAGAATGTTGAATGTTCCCTGGACAGCTAAAAAGACCAATGAGGAAGTTCTCAAAGAGGCCAACACAAAAAGGGAGCTCATAAAAAACATCAGAAAGAAACAATCAACTTTTTTTTTCGGGCAATCGCGAAATAAAAAAGTGGGAATACTTGGTTACAACTGGCAAAATACAGGGAAAGAGAGATCGCGGACGACAAAGAGAAGATACTAGATAGCGTGGTGCCATGGGATGGAAAACAGTCAACAGCAGAATTGATACGATGCACTGTAGATAGACAGAAAATCGTGGAAGTGTATGATGGCCTACGTCAATCGATATAGCACATGATGATGATGAATATACGTGTAGAATTATTATATAATCGTAACGTGTTGTTGTTTATTTACCTCCAGGTACATACCAAGGCCAGTGGTACCGAGGTACCCGCCACGGCTACGGTGTCCGGCAGAGCGTGCCCTACGGCCTGGCATCCCACTACAGACCCAAGGCCATGCAGACGTCCTTGACCTCCCTGCGTTCTGAGAACGAGGATGAGCTCGCAGTCAAGTCACGTGACAAAAAAACTGGACGAAAGTCGAGGCGGATTCGTCTTGAAAGCCAAGTCAGATGAGACGCCGCCTCCTCGCAGAAAGTCGATATTCGACAAGCAAGGGAGATCGAGTCTCCGGAAGACGCTCATGTCCGGTTTGAGGCTAAAGAAGCAGAAAAGCACGGGGGACATCAACGATTCTCCAAAACGCCAAACAGGATCGGTCAGATCAACAATCTCAAGTATTAGTCACGTGAGCGCCGACTCCAGCCAATCAGGCGTGACCACAGCATCTGTTTACACTGACAGCAACTTAAGCTTTGTCAGTCAAGATGACATCACGGACGTCAACGTCACAGAGACCTACATGGGCGAATGGAAGAATGACAAACGCTCAGGTTTCGGAATTAGCGAGCGATCGGATGGTCTCAAGTATGAAGGTGAGTGGTACAACAACCGGAAGTATGGATATGGGGTCACGACCTTCAAGGACAGCACGCGCGAGGAAGGGAAATATAAGAACAATGTTCTCATATCTTCTGGCAAGAAGAACAAATTATTTCTGATTCGGACTTCGAAACTCCGAGAACGGGTGGACAGCGCTGTTCTTTCGGCTCAGAGGGCAGCTCAGATCGCTCTCCAGAAGGCAGACATTGCTATTACAAGGTTGGTACTGTTTGAAATATGTCTGTATTCTTGTCTGATTTCTGTTTTATATTTTTTTTTAAACTGTCTTTCTGGGCGTTCCGTTTGTACGGTGATTGTCTAAAACAACTGTCACTGATTGTCTAAAACAACTGTCACTGATTGTCTAAAACAACTGTCAGTGATTGTCTAAACAATTGTCAGTGATTGTCTAAAACAACTGTCAGTGATTGTCTAAAACAACTGTCACTGATTGTCTAAAACAACTGTCAGTGATTGTCTAAAACAACTGTTAGTGATTGTCTAAAACAACTGCCAGTGATTGTCTAAAACAACTGTCAGTGATTGTCTAAAACAACTGCCAGTGATTGTCTAAAACAACTGCCAGTGGTTGTCTAAAACAACTGTCAGTGATTGTCTAAAACAACTGCCAGTGATTGTCTAAAAAAACTGTCAGTGATTGTCTAAAACAACTGCCAGTGATTGTCTAAAACAACTGTCAGTGACTGAAGCTGCCAAAATGGCGAGAACCACAACTTTGCATCTCCCTCGAAACACGAACGAGTACAACAGGAAGTGGAGAAAGAAAAAAGAAAGTGATTGTCTGTTTTCTGTTTTTTGTTTGTTAAGAACATCTTTAGCAGTTTTAATTGCGATTGTCTGCTTTCTGTTTGTCGTTTGTAAAGAGCATCTTTAGCTGTTTTAATTCTGATTGTCTGCTTTCTGTTTGTCGTTGGATCAAGAACATCTTTAGCTGTTTTAATTGTGATTTTCTGCTTTCTGTTTGTCGTTTGTTAAGAGCATTTTTAGCTGTTTTAATTGTGATTGTCTGCTTTCTGTTTGTCGTTTGTTAAGAACATCTTTAGCTGTTTTAATTGCGATTGTCTGCTTTCTGTTTGTCGTTTGTCAAGAACATCTTTAGCTGTTTTAATTGTGATTGTCTGCTTTCTGTTTGTCGTTTGTTAAGAACATCTTTAGCTGTTTTAATTGTGATTGTCTGCTTTCTGTTTGTCGTTTGTTAAGAGCATTTTTAGCTGTTTTAATTGTGATTGTCTGCTTTCTGTTTGTCGTTTGTTAAGAGCATTTTTAGCTGTTTTTATTGTGATTGTCTGCTTTCTGTTTGTCGTTTGTTAAGAGCATTTTTAGCTGTTTTAATTGTGATTGTCTGCTTTCTGTTTGTCGTTTGTTAAGAACATCTTTAGCTGTTTTAATTGTGATTGTCTGCTTTCTGTTTGTCGTTTGTTAAAAACATCTTTAGTTGTTTTAATTGTGATTGTCTGCTTTCTGTTTGTCGTTTTTAAAACATATTTTCAGTAGTTAATCTGAAAGGTCATTGGTCATCTTTTGTCTGTCGTCTTTACGAACATTTCTTTTTGTCTGCATTGTTATTGTCTGGTTTCTGTTGTCCCTATACTTAAGTTTAATACTGTATTTGTCTGAGTTATATTCTCTCTTTTCTGTTTATCTGCTTTCTGTGTGTCTGTTTTTATGAGTGTCTGCTTTCGGGTTATCATTTTATAAGCTTGGGGGAGGTGAAAGGGGTGGGGCTGGATAGTCTAGAGGCACGACGTCAGCCTCACGACATGAATGACCTGGGTCCAAAGCTAACCA
This sequence comes from Megaustenia siamemsis, assembly GCA_032433765.1. NCBI lineage: Eukaryota > Metazoa > Mollusca > Gastropoda > Stylommatophora > Ariophantidae > Megaustenia > Megaustenia siamemsis. The sequence continues at coordinate 37,815,881 of JAVIAB010000025.1, read as the reverse complement.
GATGCGGTGGTGATTCGTCAAAAATAGAAACAATTAATCCGTGGTTTCTTGATGACGTTACCATCCCTTGATCTCTTGTGTAGTGAGATCCGATGTCTAGCCCTCTCGGATAACGGCAACAAATAGGAGGCCCCGTGTGCACTCACGCACGTTAAAGATCCCTCTACAGTTAAAATAGATTAGAGTAGTCAACAAATATGTGCCGCTGCCCTGGCAACATTGTCAGAAAAAAAACCTACCCACACCTGGGATCTCAGGCCGTGCTACGGAGCCCGTGCACCTATGGGTTCGTCCGGTGTGCAGGAATGGTGATGTTAACAGCAGACAAACACATTGTATAGAATTATTATAAACTGTACACATACTTATAGATGTCGGCTGTCTTGTTGCCATTTGAAAAGAATATTATAAGCTGTTTCAAAGCATTTAAATGCCTATGTTACGTATGTCTGTTCTATATGTCTATGTTACGTATGTATGTTCCATATGTCTATGTTACGTATGTCTGTTCAATATGTCTATGTTACGTATGTCTGTTCTATATGTCTATGTTACGTATGTCTGTTCCATATGTCTATGTTACGTATGTCTGTTCTATATGTCTATGTTACGTACGTCTGTTCTATATGTCTATGTTACGTATGTCTGTTCCATATGTCTATGTTACGTATGTCTGTTCCATATGTCTATGTTACGTATGTCTGTTCCATATGTCTGTGTTACGTATGTCTGTTCTATATGTCTATGTTACGTATGTCTGTTCCATATGTCTGTGTTACGTATGTCTGTTCTATATGTCTATGTTACGTATGTCTGTTCCATATGTCTATGTTACGTATGTCTGTTCCATATGTCTATGTTACGTATGTCTGTTCCATATGTCTATGTTACGTATGTCTGTTCAATATGTCTATGTTACGTATGTCTGTTCTATATGTCTATGTTACGTATGTCTGTTCCATATGTCTATGTTACGTATGTCTGTTCCATATGTCTGTGTAACGTATGTCTGTTCTATATGTGTATGTTACGTATGTCTGTTCTATATGTCTATGTTACGTATGTCTGTTCCATATGTCTGTGTAACGAAGGTCTGTTCTATATGTGTATGTTACGTATGTCTGTTCCATATGTCTATGTTACGTATGTCTGTTCCATATCCCTATGTTACGTATGTCTGTTCCATATGTCTATGTTACGTATGTCTGTTCCATATGTCTATGTTACGTATGTCTGTTCCATATGTCTATGTTACGTATGTCTGTTCCATATGTCTATGTTACGTATGTCTGTTCCAATGTCAATGTTTCGTACGTCAATTCCAATGTCCATGTTCTAAATGTCTGTTCCATACGTCTATGTTGTGTATGTATGTTCCATATGTCTATGCTTTCTATGTCTCTTCCATATTTTTATGTTCTGTATGTCTATTACATATATCTATGTTATAAATGTCTGTCCTATGTGTCTATGTTCTGCATGTCTTTATTTCCTAGAATGGGTTTCATTTTTTGACTCGCTACCTCTCTCATGTTCTCTTTTCCTTCAGATTTTTTTCATTTTTCCACCATATTGTTTTTCTCTATTTTGTTTTTACTTCATTATCCTCCTCCTCCTTCTTCTTCCTTTGAACTCCCTGTGGAGCATAGGCCTTCAACAAACATGTTCAGCTCCCTGTGGAGCATAGAGCTTCAACAAACATGTTCAGCTCGCTGTGGAGCATAGGCCTTCAACAAACATGTTCAGCTCGCTGTGGAGCATAGGCCTTCAACAAACATGTTCAGCTCCCTGTGGAGCATAGGCCTTCAACAAACATGTTCAGCTCCCTGTGGAGCATAGGCCTTCAACAAACATGTTCAGCTCGCTGTGGAGCATAGGCCTTCAACAAACATGTTCAGCTCGCTGTGGAGCATAGGCCTTCAACAAACATGTTCAGCTCGCTGTGGAGCATAAGCCTTCAACAAACATGTTCAGCTCCCTGTGGAGCATAGGCCTTCAACAAACATGTTCAGCTCGCTGTGGAGCATAGGCCTTCAACAAACATGTTCAGCTCGCTGTGGAGCATAGGCCTTCAACAAACATGTTCAGCTTCCTGTGGAGCATAGGCCTTCAACAAACATGTTCAGCTTCCTGTGGAGCATAGGCCTTCAACAAACATGTTCAGCTTCCTGTGGAGCATAGGCCTTCAACAAACATGTTCAGCTCCCTGTGGAGCATAGGCCTTCAACAAACATGTTCAGCTCGCTGTGGAGCATAGGTCTTCAACAAACACTTTCAGCTCCCTGTGGAGCATAGGCCTTCAACAAACATGTTCAGCTCCCTGTGGAGCATAGGCCTTCAACAAACATGTTCAGCTCGCTGTGGAGCATAGGTCTTCAACAAACATGTTCAGCTCCCTGTTTAGCATAGGTCTTCAACAAACATGTTCAGCTCCCTGTGGAGCATAGGTCTTCAACAAACACTTTCAGCTCCCTGTGGAGCATAGGCCTTCAACAAACATGTTCAGCTCCCTGTGGAGCATAGGCCTTCAACAAACACTTTCAGCTCCCTGTAGAGCATAGGCCTTCAACAAACACTTTCAGCTCCCTGTGGACCATAGGCCTTCAACAAACACTTTCAGCTCCCTGTAGAGCATAGGCCTTCAACAAACATTTTCAGTTCCCTGTGGAGCATAGGTCTTCAACAAACACTTTCAGTTCTCTGTGGAGCATAGGTCTTCAACAAACACTTTCAGTTCCCTGTGGAGCATAAGTCTTCAACAAACACTTCGCACTCCCTATGGAGCATATGTCTTCAGCAAACACTTTCAGCTCTCTGTGGAGCATAGGTCTTTAACAAACACTTTCAGCTCTCTGTGAAGCATAGGTCTTCAACAAACACTTTCAGCTCCCTGTAGAGCATAATTCTTCAACAAACACTTTCAACTCCCTATGGAACAAAGGTCTTCAACAAACACTTTCAACTCCCTGTAGAGCATAGGTCTTCAACAAACACTTTTCCAGCCACGAGTACAACTCACACTGACTCCAGCGGGAATCAAACACGGGTTGTCCGAACGTCGGTAGCCCAGTCGGGTGGCTTTCTCAACTAGGCTCAACCGTATGTGTTGTCATGTCTTCTGAAGACGTGTTCTTGTTATCTAAGTGTCTGCTATAACCGTATATGTTGTCCTGTCTTCTAAAGACATTGTCTTGTTAAGTGTCTGATTTCTGGATCTATGTTTCTTTTCGCTCTTGTAAATTATATTTGTGACTGTCAGTTTTTTTTTTTTGCTTCGTTATATATTTATCTTTCCTTTCTATTTTGAGCATCCCTGTTTCTATTTTGTATTTAATTGTCTATGCATATCAAGCATTTGACGTCATTCTTAAGCGAGCACTATTTTGTTTGTGGCAAGACATCCAACAGACTCTGTTTTCTCTGTCACGTTTGTCATCATTAGTCGTTGACTATTGCCATCATTAGTCGTCGACTATTGCCATCATTAGTCTTTGACTATTGAAATCATTAGTCTTTGACTATTGCCATCATTAGTCTGCCGTGCGGCTAAAACCACTGTTCCGCGGGCTGAAAAGCAGACGCACGGTGTTCGAAGCCCGCGGTAGACAGAAAGGATTTTTTCTATCGGGGGTGAAATAAAAATCCTGAGTCTCACACGTCGTGGCGACTGCTTGACCAAGCGGCCTTTATCCCTCTGGTCCTATCGTTGCCCCCCGACATACACCAGCAATGGTACTATGTGTCGTAAAGATAAATAGATAGTCTTTGACTATTGCCATTATTAGTCTTTGACTATTGCCATCATTAGTCTTTGACTATTACCATCATTAGTTTTTGACTATTGCCATCATTAGTCGTTGTATATTGCCATCATTAGTCGTTGACTATTGCCATCATTAGTCTTTGACTATTGCCATCATTAGTCGTTGGCTATTGCCATCATTAGTCTTTGACTATTGCCTTCATTAGTCTTTGACTATTGCCATCATTAGTCTTTGACTATTGCCATCATTAGTCTTTGACTATTGTCATCATTAGTCATTGACTATTGCCATCATTAGTCTTTGACTATTGCCATCATTAGTCTTTGACTATTGCCATCATTAGTCTTTGACTATTGCCATCATTAGTTTGACTATTGCCATTATTAGTCTGACTATTGCCATCATTAGTCGTCGACTATTGCTATCATTAGTCTTTGACTATTACCATCATTAGTCCTTAACTATTGCCATCATTAGTCTTTGACTATTGCCATCATTAGTCTTTGACTATTGCCATCATTAGTCTTTGACTACTGCCATCATTAGTCTGTGACTATTGCCATTATTAGTCTGACTATTGCCATTATTAGTCTGACTATTGCCATCATTAGTCTTTGACTATTGCCATCATTAGTCTTTGACCATTGTCATCATTAGTCGTTGACTATTGCCATCATTAGTCTTTGACTATTGCCATCATTAGTCTTTGACTATTGCCATCATTAGTCTTTGACTGTTGCCATCATTAGTCTTTGACTATTGCCATCATTAGCCTGACTATTGCCATTATTAGTCTGACTATTGCCATCATTAGTCGTCGACTATTGCCATCATTAGTCTTTGACTATTACCATCATTAGTCTTTGACTATTGCCATCATTAGTCTTTGACTATTGCCATCATTAGTCTTTGACTATTGCCATCATTAGTCTTTGACTATTGCCATCATTAGTCTGACTATTGCCATTATTAGTCGTTGACTATTGCCATCATTAGTCTTTGACTATTACCATCATTAGTCTTTGACTATTGCCATCATTAGTCTTTGACTATTGCCATCATTAGTCTTTGACTATTGCCATCATTAGTCTGACTATTGCCATCACAAGTCGTTGACTATTGCCATCATTAGTCGTCGACTAATGCCATCATTAGTCTTTGACTATTGCCATCATTAGTCTTTGACTATTGCCATCATTAGTCTTTGACTATTGCCATCATTAGTCTGACTATTGCCATCATTAGTCTTTGACTATTGCCATCATTAGTCTTTGACTATTGCCATCATTAGTCTTTGACTATTGCCATCATTAGTCTGACTATTGCAATCATTAGTCTGACTATTGCCATCATTAGTCTGACTATTGCCATCATTAGTCTTTGACTATTGACATCATTAGTCTTTGACTATTGTCATCATTAGTCTGACTATTGCCATTATTAGTCGTTGACTATTGCCATCATTAGTCTTTGACTATTACCATCATTAGTCTTTGACTATTGCCATCATTAGTCTTTGACTATTACCATCATTAGTCTTTGACTATTGCCATCATTAGTCTGACTATTGCCATCATTAGTCGTTGACTATTGCCATCATTAGTCGTCGACTAATGCCATCATTAGTCTTTGACTATTGCCATCATTAGTCTGACTATTGCCATCATTAGTCTGACTATTGCCATCATTAGTCTTTGACTATTGCCATCATTAGTCTTTGACTATTGCCATCATTAGTCTGACTATTGCCATCATTAGTCTTTGACTATTGCCATCATTAGTCGTCGACTATTGCCATCATTAGTCTTTGACTATTGCCATCATTAGTCTTTGACTATTACCATCATTAGTCTTTGACTATTGCCATCATTAGTCTGACTATTGCCATCATTAGTCGTTGACTATTGCCATCATTAGTCCTCGAATAATGCCATCATTAGTCTTTGACTATTGCCATCATAAGTCTGACTATTGCCATCATTAGTCTGACTATTGCCATCATTAGTCTTTGACTATTGCCATCATTAGTCTTTGACTATTGCCATCATTAGTCTGACTATTGCCATCATTAGTCTTTGACTATTGCCATCATTAGTCGTCGACTATTGCCATCATTAGTCTGACTATTGCCATCATTAGTCGTCGACTATTGCCATCATTAGTCTGACTATTGCCATCATTAGTCGTTGACTATTGCCATCATTAGTCGTCGACTAATGCCATCATTAGTCTTTGACTATTGCCATCATTAGTCTTTGACTATTGCCATCATTAGTCATTAACTGTTGCCATCATTAGTCTGACTATTGCCATCATTAGTCTTTGACTATTGCCATCATTAGTCTGACTATTGCCATCATTAGTCTGACTATTGCCATAATTATTCTCTGACTATTGCCATCATTAGTCTTTGACTATTGCCAGACTTGTGCACGGTAGGGACAGCCTGTGGTGTTGCGGTAAAAGTGCATTGCCTCGTTCAGTCAGACATCATCATCATCATCATCATCAACATCATCATCATCAACATCATCATCATCATCATCAACGTCATCAACACCATCATCTAGCCACGGCAGGGCCGTATTGAGATTTAAAATGATAACTGATCCCCCCCCCTTTTTCCCCTTCCCCTGTTAAAAGATTAACACCAGAAGGTCTCTATAATTCTTCTTCTTCTTCTTTCCTTCCTCATCTGCCTTTCAGCGTCGAGGGGAAATATAATTTACGGTCTTTTTTGCTCTTCTGTTCGCCTTTGCTGCTGTTATGTTTCCTTGTGCTTCTAATATTCCGTCAGTCCATCTTTTTCGTGGCCGACCTTTGAGTCTGGTATTCATGCAACGTTTACTGAAGGCTCGTTGTGTTGTGTTTTGATATTTTTTGCCTTGTCACGTGACCGATCCTTTTTTTCTGTTGTTTCATTATATATTCTATGATGGGGTTTTTCCTAGCTTTTTTCTCAGTTCTTCATTTCTGATCTTATCTCTCAGACTGTTTCCTGTCATTCGTCTCACACATTTCATCTCTGTAGAGGTTATTTTCTTATTGTTCTTGCATCTAGGGTCCAGGTCTGGCATCGGTAGCTCAACGTTGGGATGAAGATTGTATTGTAGAATGCCCGTTTTGCCTCCAGAGTTATTTCCTTGTTGGACAATAGTGGTGATAACTGTCCAAAGATTTGACAAGCTTTGTTGCATCTTGAGTCTATTTCTACTGTTTGTGAATTGTCGTTTGTCACTAAACTTCCTAGGTATTTGAATTCCTCTACTTGTTTTAGTTGCCTGCCTTCTATAGTTATGTTGATGTTTTTTTTTTTTTTTTGCGATATTCATGACTTCTGTTTTGATGATGTTGATTTTCATTGTTGTATTTTCTTCCTGTGCTGTTGAGTCTGCCGGAGCTTTTTCTTTTAGCACGTGGCTTCCATGACAGCTACTTTAACGTTTTCTCTGTTACATCTTGACTTCCATGACAACTACTTTAACGTTTTCTCTGTTAGATCTTGGCTTCCATGACATCTACTTTAACGTTTTCTCTGTTAGATCTTGACTTCCATGACAGCTACTTTAAGGTTTTCTCTGTTAGATCTTGACTTCCATGACATCTACTTTAACGTTTTCTCTGTTAGATCTTGACTTCCATGACAGTTACTTTAACGTTTTTTTCTGATAGATCTTGACTTCCATGACAGTTACTTTAACGTTTTCTCTGATAGATCTTGACTTCCATGACAGTTACTTTAACGTTTTCTCTGATAGATCTTGGCTTCCATGACAGCTACTTTAACGTTTTCTCTGTTAGATCTTGGTTTCCATGACAGCTACTTTAACGTTTTCTCTCTTAGATCTTGGTTTCCATGACAGCTACTTTAACGTTTTCTCTCTTAGATCTTGGTTTCCATGACAGCTACTTTAACGTTTTCTCTCTTAGATCTTTTTTTCCATGACAGCTACTTTAACGTTTTCTCTCTTAGATCTTGGTTTCCATGACTACTCCAAAGCTTTCAGTGTCCTGCACGAAGTTGCCAGCGTATGCAGCAGTCAGCTGACCCAGACGTGGCGGCCTCAGGTCGAGTCACCCCCTAGGCAGATGATAAAAGGACGCGGTTCAAGTTGCGCACGTAAATTATCTCTTTGATTTTGAAATTGTAGTTAAAAATCGTAGATTGCTGATTCCCGAACGCAGTAAGAGCTCTCCCATTAGTGAAATTACATTAACTATTTATAAGAGTTGTCTAAATGACCCCAGGGTTCCACTTCGATGATGAGATGTTTGTGTTTACCGAAACATTCATTATCAGAACCAAATATCAGTAATATGTCGATTTTATAAAATTATAATTTATTATAAAATATAGATCTTATAAAATTTATTTTATAAAATAAATAGACTTGTAACAGAAAGAAGAAAACTAAAGTACCGTCTGCAAACGTGTGTGAAGTTTAATAATTTCATCAACGGCAGTTTAGGCGTAGTGAAACATCTGTGTCAGTAAAACCTGTGAACAAAACACGAAGAGATCATGTCAAAGATGAAGTCCGAAACACCATTGAAGTTTTACCAGTCATTGAATACATAGAGAGACAAAGGATGAAGTCAGAAACATCATTGAAGTTCTACCAGTCATTGAATACAAAGATGAGGTCAGAAACATCGTTGAAGTTCTACCAGTCATTGAATACATAGAGAGACAAAGATGAAGTCAGAAACATCATTGAAGTTCTACCAGTCATTGAATACATAGAGAGACAAAGATGAAGTCAGAAACATCATTGAAGTTCTACCAGTCATTGAATACAAAGATGAGGTCAGAAACATCGTTGAAGTTCTACCAGTCATTGAATGCATAGAGAGATAAAGATGAGGTCAGAAACATCATTGAAGTTCTACCAGTCATTGAATACATAGAGAGACAAAGATGAAGTCAGAAACATCGTTGAAGTTCTACCAGTCATTGAATACATAGAGAGACAAAGATGAAGTCAGAAACATCATTGAAGTTCTACCAGTCATTGAATACATAGAGAGACAAAGATGAAATCAGAAACATCGTTGAAGTTCTACCAGTCATTGAATACATAGAGAGACAAAGATGAAGTCAGAAACATCATTGAAGTTCTACCAGTCATTGAATACATAGAGAGACAAAGATGAAGTCAGAAACATCGTTGAAGTTCTACCAGTCATTGAATACATAGAGAGATAAAGATGAGGTCAGAAACATCATTGAAGTTCTACCAGTCATTGAATACATAGAGAGACAAAGATGAAGTCAGAAACACCATTGAAGTTCTACCAGTCATTGAATACATAGAGAGACAAAGATGAAGTCAGAAACATCATTGAAGTTCTACCAGTCATTGAATACATAGAGAGACAAAGATGAAGTCAGAAACATCATTGAAGTTCTACCAGTCATTGAATACATAGAGAGACAAAGATGAAGTCAGAAACATCATTGAAGTTTTACCAGTCATTGAATACATAGAGAGACAAAGATGAAGTCAGAAACACCATTGAAGTTTTACCAGTCATTGAATACATAGAGAGACAAAGATGAAGTCAGAAACACCATTGAAGTTCTACCAGTCATTGAATACATAGAGAGACAAAGATGATGTCAGAAACATCATTGAAGTTCTACCAGTCATTGAATACATAGAGAGACAAAGATGAAAGTGGTTTGATCAATTAATGTGCTTGAATCACTCAGCATGAAGAGCTTATAACAACAAAATGGAACAACCAAGATACAGAGGTAGACCAAGAAGAAGATGGATTGAGGGAATTTACGACATAATCAAACAATACAATATCAATACGTGCCAAGCCAAGAATTTACGACATAATAAAACAATACAATATCACTATGTGCCAAGCCAAGAATTTACGTCATAGTAAAACAACACAATATCACTATGTATCAAGCCAAGAATTTACGACATAGTAAAACAACACAGTATCATTATGTGCCAAGCCAAGAATTTACGACATAATAAAACAATACAATATCACTATGTGCCAAGCCAAGAATTTACGACATAATAAAACAACACAATATCACTATGTATCAAGCCAAGAATTTACGACATAATAAAACAACACAATATCACTATGTGCCAAGCCATAGAAAGTGTCCTTGATAGAAAACACATCATTGACTTCAGCGTGCGACGCCTACCGGCAAAAAACACAACAGGATAAAAGTATAGAAACATCAACAACGTAACATTTTACTCTGACACAAGCGCCTACTTAAAGGATATTTTCGTTTATTTGTTTACATTTTGTTTCTGTCTCTTCCGTCTGCTGAATGTAAGATGGCGCCATCGTGGTTTATCATCGTCATCACTGAGTGCTGTCTCCGCATCGCCGTTCCACTCTGTCTCTTGCTTTGACGGTGCAGTTTGTCATACGCTGATATGTTGTTAATATACGCTGATATTAGTATGTTTTTCATGACATTAAATTTACTTTTTGCCATTCCTATTCTTTTGTTTATTTCAGTTGTACATTTTCCATCACCGGTTATAGTATTTACCAGGTAGTTGTAGCTCTGAACTGTCTCCAGGTCTATTCCTTCAACTTTGATATCCACTTGTAGGTTTTGAGGATTATCTTTGTTTATGATCATGCTCATTTACTGTCTTTCGTCAACATTGAGTGCCGTCTGCGCGTCGAAGGTTGGCTACCATGGAGCGCCATTCCGCTCTGTCTCTTGCCTTGATAGTGCAGGTTGTCATAGGCTGACTTGTTCATCTTTTAATGTTACTCGTCCATGTTAGTCTTGGTCTACCTCTGCCTCTCTTACCTTGAATTTTTCCTTCCATTAGTACTTTTAGTAGGCTGCTGTGTCTTTTAACATGACCCAAAAATCGCATTTGTCTTATTTGAATTGTGTTTAGTAGCTCTCTTTTCATTTTTAGTTGTTTTAAGACTTCATCGTTTGTTATCTTTTCCTTCCATCCAATTCTACCTATTCTTCTATAAATCCACATTTCAAAGGCTTCAATTTTCTGTCCTGTTTTCATGTCTAATGTCCATGTTTCTGCACCATATAGGAATATTGAGAAGATATAACATTTTGCTATTCTTAATTTTAGCCCTGGTGTTATTTGTTTTGATGTTAGTATATTTTTCATGACATTTAAATTACATTTTATGTAATCGATAAATCAGAATATTCACGCATTGATTACTTTCTGTTTTGCCCGATTCAAATCTGTCAGAACCCGGCAGTGACTTATTTGAGTAGCATTATTCTAACATATGTCACTCTCCCATCATAGTTCCTCCTGGCTCTCAAACACAGGTCATACAGTCTTGAAGTGGAAACTTCGGCAATTTGTTGACGTCAGAGAATAATAGATCCAGAAATAACTAGCTCTGTCTGCAACTTCCGGACTGGATGTCGGAAATGTTCGTTCTTTGTTCGTCCTACAGGAGGGTCGAACTGTTCTTTCTATCTTATTCTTCTTTCCATCTTCGTTTGCCTTTTAGCATCGAGGGGAGATATAATTTGTGGTCTTTTGCTCTTCTGTTCGCCTCTCCTGCTGTTATGTTTCCTAGTGTTTTTAATATTCCATCAGTCCATCTTCTGCTCTTCTGTTGACCTCTCCTGCTGTTATGTTTCCTAGTGTGTCTAAAATTCCATCAATCCATCTTTTGATCTTATGTTGACCTCTCCTACAGTTATGTTTCCTAGTGTTTCTAAAATTCCATCAATCCATCTTTTGCTCTTCTGTTGACCTCTCCTGCTGATATGTTTCCTAGTGTTTCTAATATTCCATCAATCCATCTTTTGATCTTCTGTTCGCTTCTCCTGCTGTTATGTTTCCTGGTGTTTCTAATATTCCATCAATCCATCTTTCTTCGTGGTCAACACTTGCGCCTGGTGTTCTCGCAACGTTTATTGAAGGCTCGTTGTGTTTGGTTTTGACCTTTCTGCCTTGTCACTTGGCCAAACCATTTTATCTGTTGTTTCTTTATATATTCTATGGCGGATGTTATTCCTAGTTTTTTTTCTCAGTTCTACATTTCTAATCTTATCTCTCAGACTGTTTCCTGTCATTCGTCTAACACATTTCTGATCTTATCTCTCAGACTGTTTACTGTCATTCGTCTAACACATTTGTGATCTTATCTCTCAGACTGTTTCCTGTCTAACACATTTCTGATCTTATCTCTCAGACTGTTTCCTGTCTAACACATTTCTGATCTTATCTCTCAGACTGTTTCCTGTCTAACACATTTCTGATCTTATCTCTCAGACTGTTTCCTGTCTAACACATTTCTGATCTTATCTCTCAGACTGTTTCCTGTCTAACACATTTCTGATCTTATCTCTCAGACTGTTTCCTGTCTAACACATTTCTGATCTTATCTCTCAGACTGTTTCCTGTCTAACACATTTCTGATCTTATCTCTCAGACTGTTTCCTGTCTAACACATTTCTGATCTTATCTCTCAGACTGTTTCCTGTCTAACACATTTCTGATCTTATCTCTCAGACTGTTTCCTGTCTAACACATTTCTGATCTTATCTCTCAGACTGTTTCCTGTCTAACACATTTCTAATCGTATCTCTCAGACTGTTTACTGTCATTCGTCTAACACATTTGTGATCTTATCTCTCAGACTGTTTCCTGTCTAACACATTTCTGATCTTATCTCTCAGACTGTTTCCTGTCTAACACATTTCTGATCTTATCTCTCAGACTGTTTCCTGTCTAACACATTTCTGATCTTATCTCTCAAGCTGTTTCCCCTCATTCGTCTAATGTGAAAGTGATAAATACATTGCTCGATTTTCTGTATTAGTATTTCTTTTATAACTGATGAAGGTTTTTACCGAAGCGTCATACTTTGGCTTGTCCCTCTACAGGTTTAGCTGCTAAATATAATTTAATGTTTTTTTCTTTCTTTCTAAACATATTTTTAAAATATTGTGTACGTGCACCGTACCTCCAACAGTGGCCCAGCGCTAAAGCAAACAAGACAATGAAATCCACTTTCGCTCAAAGATCTTTTTGTTCTCTCCTTGTTTCATCTTTTGTTCGTCATTATAGAGCCAAGAGATTAATGTACTTGGACGGTATCCAAGAACTCTTCAGTATTTCTTCTGATCGTGTAGGTGTTCTTGTATACAGAACTCTAATTAATTATATACACTACAGGAAACATTGAGGAGAATATGCTTCCTAGCTTGTTGCACGACAGTAAAACACGGATAGTACACAAATGCGTGAGAGAAAACAACCATTTCTCAACAAGAGCTACTAGCACAGAGTGACCAGGGGGAAAAAAATAGAAGGTTGAAGTGGCAGGTTCTCGAAAAAAAAAGTAATAATCACAAATATCTGCATGCTGTTACAATATATCTACATGCTGCTACAATATATCTACATGCTGCTACAATATATCTACATGCTGCTACAATATATCTGCATGCTGCTACAATATATCTACATGCTGCTACAATATATCTACATGCTGCTACAATATATCTACATGCTGCTACAATATATCTGCATGCTGCTACAATATATCTACATGCTGCTACAATATATCTACATGCTGCTACAATATATCTACATGCTGCTACAATATATCTACATGCTGCTACAGCATATCTACATGCTACTACAATATATCTACATGCTGCTACAATATATCTACATTTTACTCCTGTATATCTACATGCTGCTAGGGTATATCTACATGCTGCTACAGCATATCTACATGCTACTACAATATATCTACATGCTGCTACAATATATCTACATTTTACTACTGTATATCTACATGCTGCTAGGGTATATCTACATGCTGCTACAGTATATCTACATGCTTCTACAGTATATCTACATGTTACTACAGTATATATATACATGCTACTACAATATATTTACATGCTACTACAATATATCTACATGCTACTACACTATATCTACATGCTACTACAAAATATCTGCATACTATTACAGTATATCTACATGATACTACAATATATCTACATGCTACTACAGTATATCTACATGCCACTACAACATATCTACATGCTACTACTGTATATCTACATTCTACTACAATATATCTACTTGCTGCTACAGTATATCTACATTTTGCTACACTATATCTACTTACTGCTACAAAATATATACATGCTACCTCAATATATGTACATGCTGCTACAATATATCTACTTGCTGCTACAGTATATCTACATACTGCTACAATATATGTACATGATACTACAATATATCTGCTTGCTGCTACAGTATATCTAGATACTGCTACAATATATGTACATGATACTACAATATATCTACTTGCTGCTACAGTATATCTACATACTGCTACACTATATGTACATGATACTACAATATATCTACTTGCTGCTACAGTATATCTACTTCCTGCTACAATATATGTACATGATACTACAATATATATATACTTGTTGTTACAGTATATCTACAGACTGCTACATATATGTACATGATACTAAAATATATCTACTTGCTGCTACAGTATATCTACTTCCTGCTACAAAATGTCTACTCACAGCTACAATATATCTACATGCTGCTACAATATATCTACTTGATGCTGCAGTATATCTACATACTGCTACAATATATCTACATGCTGCTACAGTATATCTATATATTGCTACAATATATCTACATGCTACTACAGTATATCTACATGCTACTACAGTATATCTACATACTACTACAATATATCTACTTTTTACTACAGTATATCTACATGCTGCTAGGGTATATCTACATGCAGCTACAGTATATCTACATGCTACTACAATATATCTACATGCTACTACAGTATATCTACATGCTGCTACAATATATCTACATGTTACTACTGTATTTCTACATGCTACTACCTTATGTCTACATGCTACTACAGTATATCTACATGCTACTACAATATATCTACATGCTACTACAGTATATCTACATGCTACTGCATATATATATATATATATATATATATATATATATATATATATATATATATATATATATTGCTGTTGCCGAATATGATTTACGCGACAGTCTAGTTGTGAAATTATGTGTTGCTATTCTCCGTTTGGTGTATGTTTTACTTCTGACGTGTTGGTGAACTGTGATTACCGATATTTAAGTGGAATATGATTTATTCTTCTTTGTGGCGTGTGTTCGCGGTTCGATATGCAAGCACATGGTTCGACAAAAATGTTGCCGTAAACCGGGTGTGTTCAGCCCGTATGTGAAAAGTCTGTGACGTTGGATGGGGCAGGTGAATCAAAAATTATCAACGGCCCAGAAGGCGAAAACAACAAAGTGTGTGGTACACATGAGGCATATTCAGAACACGAAAGGCGAATATGGCAGACCACCGTGAAAGAGATTGGAGCCTCATTACGTACTAGTCCAGAGGAAGCCATGGAGAGGAATTCGAACTTATGTCGAAGGAAAGATCTTAAAATAAGTACTTGGACTTGGATAAGTTGTTAGGACTCTATATCAAGAAGGGAAATTGGAAAATCTAATTCAAGAAGCAGAACGAATAAATATAGATATCTTAGGCATATCAGAGACAAGATGGAAAGAATGTGGGTACATAGAGGACGGAAATTATACATTTATATACTCAGGAAACACAACTGAACATCAAAAAAAAAGGGGGGGGGTGTTAGGAATAGTGATGAAAAGAGAGCTACAAAAGTATATAAGTACCCACTGGACATACAGGGATAGGATTATAATACTCAAGATGAAAGCAAAACCATTCGACATAGCAATAATACAGACATACGCGCCTACTCAAGACTACACAGATGAGCAAATAGAGGCATAGTATGAAGACCTAAATAAAGTCATGAAGCAAGTGAAATCTTCAGACATCTTGATTGTAATGGGTGACATGAACGCTAAAGTAGGAAAAGGTAGATATAAGACCATTATAGGAAATCATGGTTTAGGAAAAAGAAATGACAGAGGAGAAAGATTAATACAATTCTGTGAAGAAAACAGGCTAATAACATGTAACACCTACTTTGAGAAAGAGAAAAGGAAACTATACACATGGAAAAGCCCTGGAGATAAGAAGAGGAATCAAATAGATTACATAATGATAAAAGAAAGGTTCTGTAACAGCGTAAAGAAAGGCAAAACCTATCCAGGAGCAGATATTAATTCAGATCACAATCCTGTAATGATTAAAATGAAAATCAAACTAAAGAGAAACAAGCAAAAGTCTAATTCATCAACAAATCCACTAGATATAACAGCTTTAAATCAAAAAGATATTAAAGATACCTATACAATACAAGTAAAGAACACATACCAGAAGCTGATAGAGGAAGGAATTGAACAATACAGAAGAGAAAATCATGATCAAAAAGTAACAACCAAATGGCAATGCATAAAGAAAAGCATACAAGAAACCTGCGACACCTTACCCAAAAGAGAAACGAACAAAAATGGATAACTAAGACGATCTTAGAAAAAAAATGGAAGAAAGGAGACAAGCGAAGAACACTGCCCAATACAATAAAATAGATAATGAGATACGCAAAATGTGCAAAAAGGCAAAAGAAGACTGGCTCAGCCAAAAATGTAGAGAAATAGAAACTATGGAAAGCAAACAAGACCTAAGAGGAATGCACACAGAAATAAAGAGAATGACTAATAAAAATAAAAAAAGCCACAGAAGGTGGATGCATTGCAGACAAAAAAGGAAAAATGCTAACAGACAATAAGGATATCATAGATAGATGGCAGGAATATATAACAGAACTATTTCATGATCAAAGGGACAAGAAACCAGTTATAAAATGTACATCAGGCTATAAAATCTTAAAATCTGAGGTGGAAAAAGCTATAAAAACAATGAAAAAGGGAAAAGCAGCAGGACCTGACAGCATACAGATAGAGGTGATACAGGCACTAGAAGATTTTGGCATTGAAGTGATTACTGACATATGCAACGACATATACCACATAGGATACATACCAAATGAACTAAAAACATCAACTTTCATTGCATTGCCTAAAAAAAATGGTACACTTGAATGCAGTGACTTTAGAACAATAAGCCTAATGAGACATGTTACAAAATTCTTGCTAAAAGTTGTACAAGGAAGGATTCAGAATAAAATCAATACTGAATTAGATTAGCAGCAATTTGGATTTAGGAAAAATAGCGGGACAAAAGAAGCCATATTCTGCATGAGAACATTAATCGAAAAATACACAGAAGTAAACAAACCAATATATGCCTGCTTCATAGACTACACCAAAGCTTTTGATAGAGTACACCACAAACAACTTATAGAATGCTTAAAAGAGATACATCTAGATGACATGGACATACGACTAATATGTAATTTATACTGGGAGCAAACAGCAATAATAAAATATAACAAAGAGAACTCTACACCCATTGATATAAAAAGAGGAGTAAGACAGGGACGCATCCTATCACCAAGCTTGTTCAATCTATACACAGAGCAAATCTTTAAAAACATCATAGAGATGCCAGGCCTACAAATTAATGGAAAGATAATCAATAACCTAAGATATGCTGTACTACTAGCAGAAAATCCTAAAGATCTACAACAATTACTTAATGAAATAAACATGATAAGCAAAAAATATGGATTAGATATAAATATCAAAAAGACTAAAACTATGATCATAAACAAAGAAAATACTCAAAACCCACAAGTGGATATCAAAATTGAAGGAATAGACCTGGAGACAGTTCAGAACTACAACTACCTTGGACATACTATAACCAGCGATGGAAAATGTACAACTGAAATAAACTAAAGAATAGGAATGGCAGAACGTAATTTTAATGTCATGAAGAACATACTAACATCAAAACAAATAACACCAGGGCTAAAACTAAGAATAGCAAAATGTTACATCTTCTCAATATTACTATATGGTGCAGAAACATGGACATTAGACAAGAAAACAGAACAGAGAATTGAAGCCTTTGAAATGTGGATATATAGAAGAATAGGTAGAGTTGGATGGAAGGAAAAGAAAACAAACGATGAAGTCCTAAAACAACTAAAAATGAAAAGAGAACTACTAAACACAATTCAAACAAGACAAATGCGATTTTTAGGCCATGTTAAAAGACACAACAGCCTACTAAAAGTAATCCTGGAGGAGAAAATACAAGGTAAAGGAGGCAGAGGCAGACCAAGACTAACATGGACGAGTAACATCAAAAGATGGACAAATCAGCCTATAACAACCTGCACCATCAAAGCAAGAGACAGAGCAGAATGGCGCTCCATGGTAGCCAACCTTCGTTGCGGAGAAGGCACTCGATGATGATGATGAGTGTTGTTTGGGTACTATATGTGTGCTCTCCCCCCCCCCAAACCAATTCTTTACTGCATTCTGTGCTGATCCATCTGTGTACACAGGAACCCATAGATCGTGTGGGTATTCTTCATCCAGGAAACTGAGAGTGATTGTTTTACGCTGTAGACTATTCTGTTCCTGAAAAGCATTATTCCTTTCACTTCTGTCCGTATTTGTATTGACAATCCTGATTCCTCTGTCCATGGGGTTTGTTCTGGTATGGGCTGTAACGGGGCTGACAACTCTTGATATGTCTGGTGTTTACAAATTCTCTTGGCTTGGTGGATAAAACTGCTTCTGTTAAGTCCTCCCAATGCAAGATTTTTGAATCAAGAAAAAAAGATGAAGTTTATGTGTTTGAGATCTGTGCAACAATTTCTGGTTAATAGATCAATCCTGTCTTAAAACATTGTCAAGGTGATCTCTTCAAACATGCCCACAGCAGAAGACGAAGCAGAAACAGACAAGAGAATTGCGCTTCCCTTGATAGCATCACAGTTGCAACAATATTCGTGTTTTTAAGAGCAACAGTGAGATATATTGATGCAGCAGAGACGCGTTGCCATGCACCCAGACAGAATGTGCACCATTTAGCAGCTTGACGCCGGTGTAAATACAATATAGGCCTCCCGAAGTTAAATTACCCGATGTTTTTTTTTTTTTATCTTCTTGTTTCTTCAACCATCTCCTGTGTTCATTTCATTACACCACATGTGCAGATAACATTCGTAACTGAAAATAAATACACGCGAAGTTAAAGATGTGTTGTATTGTCGAGTGAGAATGCGCTAAAAGTTATATTTCAGATGTGTTTTCTAACTTATGTTGTTATTATAAAACATAACATTCCAAATAACGAAGCCAGGATTTTTTAGCGAAGTCAAAGTTAGATTAGAAATCATAACAATTTTCGTAGGAGTTTCTTGTTATCTATTAGTCCTAGGATGAAACCCTGCATGGGGCTGTGTAGACTATTTGTTTCCGGTTTAGTTCGCATAATTCTACCTGGCATGCACTGTCTTGCTGCGCATCTTATATCTTCAGATGTCTTTGTTTATTTTACATTTTATTTTTATTTTATTGGTTGTTTATGTTTGTAGGCTTAATCGGCACATCCCCGCCCCCTTAATCAAAGTTTACCGGAATCATATCGTCCACTACCAAGCCCTCAAAGCGAGAAGAACGCATTAATTTCATGTACTCAGTGGTTCTTAAACTTCCCTTATAAGCGGACCCCCATTAAATACGTTTTATAGTCGCGGACCTCCTTTAAGAACGAGCATGATAAAAGAGAATGGCGTCGATATATAAAACAAAACATAGGGAAATGCTCCAAGATAAATCCTTCGTTATGTAGCTCGTGAAAGAGATGGGAGCCTCATCACGTAACACTCCAAAGAAAGCCATGGAGAGAAATTCTAACTACTGTAATAAGAACGAATTAAAAATAGCCTTTGAAATGTGGATTTATAGAATAGGTAGAATTGGATGGAAACAAAAGATAACAAACGCTGAAGTTTTAAAACAACTGAAAATAAAAAGAGAACTACTAAATACAATTAAGACAAGACAAATGACATTTTTGGGGTATGTTAAAAGACACAACAGCCTACTACCTGCACCATCAAAGCAAGAAACAGAGTAGAATGGCAATCCATGGTAGCCAACCTTCGTTGCGGAGAAGGCACGCGATGATGATGATGATGTAGCTCGAGCATGCCATTTCAGTTTTGGCAAAATCCGCCATAGGAGAAGCTGCTCGAGAAAGCAGCATTGAGAATATGTTGCACCGAAAGGCGTAAAATAACGCATCTTGCATCTACGACCATTTAACGTCATTTATTAACGTATGATAAAGAGGGGAAGTCGTTGGATGGACGGAAGGAGTAGCAAGTTTTACCTCATCACATTAACATGCTTTTCCTGCATAGAAATATTCAATTTAGCGAAATATAAATTGTAAGAAAAAGACAGCGTAAGAAAAGTTGTACTGGTGCACATTAGTAAACTACAGCCTTCTATAGTAGCAAGACCAGCGGGCAGAGAAGAGTTACCCCAAATTTGTGACGTTTTCAGCTTGAGAGCGAGGACAGTAGTTGATATAATGCCGTCTGTCATCTAAAACTCGCACAGTTGAAGACGTCAAGATTGTTGTGGTATTCTAAGATTTCCCTCTCTGTCAACTGGCCTTACTTTAACGAAATAAATACCATTGATTGCTATGGGAAAACCCATTGCCACCAAAGTTGGGAAAACCCGTCTGAAATAAGAATTATTCTAAATTTAGAATTTCAATAGGAAGTTCCCGACGAACAACAAAAAGATTCATTCTATTTTGTTCTGTTCTTTTCTGTTCTTGGATTAGTTTCATTGCAGTCGGGGTATCCCCGTATCAGCTGCAGCGCACTTCCCAAGAATTCTCGATGTGTGTATTGCCGTGTATAGACTGATTGATCCTGTCAGGTTATAGATCATCATCATGTGCCATACCGGTTGTTGGCGTAGGCGATCATGTCCTTCCACAATAATTATATCTACAGTACATCGTATCAGTTCTGTTGTTGACTGTTTTCCATGCCATGACACCAAGCTATCCAGTATCTTCTCTCTTTGTCGTCCGCGATCTCTCTTTCCCTGTATTTTGCAGTTGTAACCAAGTATTCCAACTTTCCTCTTCTCATGATGTGCCCAAAAAATGTTGATTGTTTCTTTCTGATGTTTTTTAAGAGCTCCCTTTTTGTGTTGGCCTCTTTGAGAACTTCCTCATTGGTCTCTTTAGCTGTCCAGGGAACTTTCAACATTCTTCTGAGAAATCCCATCTCTGTGGCCTCTAATCGTCTTTTCATTTGTTTGTCTACTGTCCATGATTCGCTTTCATAGGTCAGAATTGGTTCTATATAGCACCGATGAATGCTCTTTCTCACTTCTATTGACATAGATTTGTTGCATAAGATATTTTTCATTTTCTGAAATGTTATTTTGGCCTGAGCTATTCTGTTTTTTTTTATTTCTGATTATAGATACATCTCCTTTTGCCACTAAACACTGCGGATCAACCAGACCCCTTTCCCACCTTTAGACCCCCCAGTCTCTCAATATATATATCATTGTCCCACCTTTAGACCCCCCAGTCTCTCAATATATATATCATTGTCTCACCTTTAGACTCCCCAGTCTCTCAATATATATATCATTGTCCCACCTTTAGACCCCCCAGTCTCTCAATATATATATCATTGTCCCACCTTTAGACCCCCCCAGTCTCTCAATATATACATCATTGTCCCACCTTTAGACTCCTCAGTCTCTCAATATATACATCATTGTCCCACCTTTAGACTCCTCACTCTCTCAATATATACATCATTGTCCCACCTTTAGACTCCTCACTCTCTCAATATATACATCATTGTCCCACCTTTAGACTCCTCACTCTCTCAATATATACATCATTGTCCCATCTTTAGACTCCTCACTCTCTCAATATATACATCATTGTCCCACCTTTAGACTCCTCATTCTCTCAATATATACATCATTGTCCCATCTTTAGACTCCTCATCATCATCATCATCATCATCATCATCAAGTACCGGGCCTACTGGCGTAGGTGATCATGTCTCTCCACAACTTTCGATCTCGGCAGCTATTTATCATTTCTGTTGTTGACCTTCTGCCAAGCCATTCTCTTAAGCTGTCTGTTATTTTCTCTCTTTCCCTTCCCTCTATCTCTTCGTCCCTCAATTTTTCCAGTTGTTACAATATATTCCAGTTGTTCTCTTCTTATTACATGGCCAAAAAATGATGATTATTTCTTCCTAATATTGGAAATTAGCTCACTTTTTGCTTTGACCTCTTTCAGAACATCTTCATTACTCTTCTTAGCTGTCCATTGTACTCTCAACATTCTTCTGTATAACTGCAATTCTACAGACTCCAGTGATTTTCTTGTCTGTTGTCCTATTGTCCATGATTTGCATCCATATGTTAAGACTGGCTCTACATAACATTTAAGAACTCTTTTTCTTGTTTCTATTGTCAAAAATGGATTGCATAGTATCTTCCTCATTTTTTGGAAAGCTGCTTTTGTCGAGCCATTCTGTATCTCACCTCTTTTGTACATCTTCCGTCTGAGGTTAACAAAGTTCCCCAATATTTAAATTCATTTACCTGTTTTAATATTGTTCCACTTGTCTTTATTTTGCACTGAGGTGATGTCTTTTTCTTTGTTGTTACCATTACCTCTATCTTTTTGCTATTAAGGCTGAGTCATTTATTTTTGCTTTCTTTCACTATAATGTCCAACATTTCTTGTAACTCATTTTCACTCTTAGCGATTAAGACTGTATCATCAGCATACCTTAGATTATTTTTATTATGACCTCCAATTGTTATTCAAGGCTTGTCCCTTATGGATCTTAAAATAATCTCACTATAAATATTAAACAAATCTGGTGACAGCACACAACCTTGTCTAACACCCTGTTTTATTTGTTGAAACATTCCCAATTGGTTTCCAGTTCTTATGGCCACTGTTTGTTGCCAGTACATGTTCTCTATTATTCTTAGATCTTTGTTGCCTACGTTTATGCTTTCTAAAATTGTGATTATTTCTTGGTGCTTTATTTTGTCAAATGCCTTGGTGTAATCTATGAAACATAGGTATAGATCTGTTTTCACCTCTTTGGCTCTTTCTACTAAAGATCTTATGATATAAATGGCATTGCTTGTTCCTTTATCTCTAACAAAACCACACTGTTCATCGATAATTTCTGGACTGATTTTGTTTCGCACTCTTCGCATGATGATTCTTAGTAATATCTTAGTCATATGACTCATAATGCTTATTGTGCGATGATCATCGCATTCAATCACACCCGATTTCTTTGGTAGGGCTATGAATATTGATTTGAGCATGTCGTCTGTTATATATCCGCTGTTGTAGATATAATTCAATATTGTTGTTATTATTTCTATTCCAAAATCACCCATGGCTCTTCTTTAGTTATATTAACTTGTCCGGGAGCTTTGCCTGCTTTCATATTGCGCAAGGCATCTTCCACTTCTTCTCTTAGTATTTCTGGTCCTTCTCCATTATCCTTAATATTTACTTCCGTTCGTTCATCATTATAAAGATCTTTAATGTATTCTGTCCATTGTTCCCTTATCTTTTCTTTATCAACCAACAGTTCTTCTTCCTTTGATCTTAGACATCCATTTTTTTATTGCGTTTTTCTGCCTGTTAATTCCTCAATCTGTTTGTATATAGCTTTAGAATCTCCTTTTTGTTGCATTTCAATCTCTTTGCATCTCTCTTTTAGCCATGCCTCTTTTGCTTCATTGCATTTTACTACAATTTATTTATTTAATCTCTTATACTCATCTTTATTTTCTTTATTTCTTCTCCTTGTATCCATTAGCTGCAAAATGTCATCTGTCATCCATTTCTTTCTTGAATTTGTCCTCACTGGTGGTATGAACTCTTTTGATGTTTGTTGCATTGATTCTTTTAGCATTTCCCACTGTTCATCAATGCTTTGTATCTTCTCTATTGCATTGTACCGGTTCTGAATTGTGATTTTATATTTGTCTTGCAGCTTCTTGTCTGATTTTAGTAAATCTAAATTTAACTTGATGTTAACTGAGGCTGGTTTTTTTTAAATTTTAAATTTTACTCTAAGCTTTCCCACAACTGGTACATGATCACTATTGCAATCTGCCCCTGGTCTAGTTTTCACACACACCAGACTGTTTCTAAATCTATTGCTTATCATTATATAATCAATTTGATTACGTGCGTTGTCCCCTGGGCTTTTCCATGTCCACAGACGTCTTGGATGTTGCTTAAACCAGGTGTTTCCTATAATCATGTTGTGTGTTCTTGCCCAGTCAATAATAAGTTTCTCACCTCTTTCATTCCTCTCGCCTAAGCCATAATGACCAACTACTTCCTCAACTCTTTCCTTTCCTACTTTTGCGTTAAAATCCCCTAGAACTATGGTGTTTTCATGTGGTTTGCATTTATGAAGTGCCTCATTTAACTCGTTGTAAAATTTATCAATTGTTTCCTCTAGACTGTCTGCTGTTGGTGCATAAACTTGTATAAGATTTATGTCTATTGACTTTCCATTCAATTTCACTAAAAGGTCTCTGTCAGATATTGGGTAAAAGCCTTTCACTGTTCTTGCTCTTTCTGCATCCAAGATGATACCTACTCCTCTTTGGTGTTCAGTACCTCCAGAATAGATTATTTTATGTTTATCAGAATACATCTCCCTGATCCGCTGTATCTCATTTCGCAAAGTCCCAGTAATTGTAAACCCATTCTTTTCATTTCTTGTGTGACATTTTCTAGTTTACCCTTCTGCAAGAGTGTTCTCACATTCCAAGTACCTATCTTTAGAGTTTGTTTTATCTTTGTTTTGCTTACAGTAGCTTGATGACGATCGGGTATCACCTTTAGCACATGATGTCCTGTACCGAACGAGGGTTTGCCATTGGAATCCACCTTAACGTTGTTGTCGTTATTTCTATTGTTGTGGCGATTCATGATTGTACAAAGAAATTACGACGATGGTTTTCTGTTGCTTTCCGTCGGTTTGTTTACGGTTGGCTCCGCTAGCCTTTGACTAAAAAGTCTCACCCACAAGGCAGTGGGGTTGTTTTACTTCGGGGTACCTTCCCTTAGCCTTTTACTCTCCCGAACTTACCTGCAAGGCAGCAGGGCAGCCACAGGTTGTACTGTTTACTGCATACAGTAGCAGGTAAAATTACCTGACCTGATCAACAAGTCTCTCAATATATATATCATTGTCCCACCTTTAGACTCCTCAGTCTCTCAATATATACATCATTGTCCCACCTTTAGACTCCCCAGTCTCTCAATATATACATCATTGTCCCACCTTTAGACTCCCCAGTCTCTCAATATATATACATCATTGTCCCACCTTTAGACTCCTCGGCCTCTCAATATATACATCATTGTCCCACCTTTAGACTCCCCAGTCTCTCAATATATATACATCATTGTCCCACCTTTAGACTCCTCAATCTCTCAATATATACATCATTGTCCCACCTTTAGACTCCTCAATCTCTCAATATATACATCATTGTCCCACCTTTAGACTCCTCAATCTCTCAATATATACATCATTGTCCCACCTTTAGACTCCTCGGCCTCTCAATATATACATCATTGTCCCACCTTTAGACTCCCCAGTCTCTCAATATATACATCATTGTTCCATCATTAGACTCCTCAGTCTCTCAATATATACATCATTGTCCCACCTTTAGACTCCTCGGCCTCTCAATATATACATCATTGTCCCACCTTTAGACTCCTCAGTCTCTCAATATATACATCATTGTCCCACCTTTAGACTCCTCAATCTCTCAATATATACATCATTGTCCCACCTTTAGACTCCTCAGTCTCTCAATATATACATCATTGTCCCACCTTTAGACTCCCCAGTCTCTCAATATATACATCATTGTCCCACCTTTAGACTCCTCGGCCTCTCAATATATACATCATTATCCCACCCATTCTCTTCCTCTTCTCTTAATGAAAGAAGAACAGACTTGGCGATGTTCTCTTTGCCCAAAGTCTGACTACTCAGTGCATGAACTGCCAGTTTATGAAAATCCCCAAACAGATGAGATCACACCACAGAAACTAACGACACATCAAACATCTTCCTGGATGAGTTTTTATTAAAAGTTATCGAGTCTGTAGGTCGAACTTTCAACATTGACTCCTCAACACACTTTATTCTGAACAGCTTCCTTCAACTGTTGTCATAGTTGCTTCCGACTCAACAAGGATGGTGTCAGGTGTTTATAACTCCTGATAGATTCTAAATGTGCAGCTCTCACTTATTTATTTTTCTATTTATAGCTTCTGCAATTATAATTTATTATATTATAACTTGTCCTATTTTAAATTGTTCTACTCTAGCTTCTCCTATTTTAAATTGTTCTACTCTAGCTTCTCTTATTTTAAATTATTCTACTCTAATATCTCCTATCTTAAATTGTTCTACTCTAATGTCTCCTATCTTAAATTGTTCTACTCTAACTTCTCTTATTTTAAATTGTTTTACTCTAATTTCTCCTATTTTAAATTTTTCTACTCAAGCTTCTCCTATTTTAAATTGTTCTGCTCTAACTTCTCCTATCTTAAATTGTTCTACTCTAATTTCTCCTATTTTAAATTGTTCTACTCTAGCTTCTCTTATTTTAAATTGTTCTACTCTAGCTTCTCCTATTTTAAATTTTTCTACTCTAATTTCTCCTATTTTAAATTGTTCTACTCTAGCTTCTCCTATTTTAAATTGTTCTACTCTAGCTTCTCCTATTTTAAATTGTTCTACTCTAACTTCTCCTATTTTATATTGTTCTACTCTAGCTTCTCCTATTTTAAATTGTTCTAATCTAACTTCTCCTATTTTAAATTGTTCTACTCTAGCTTCTCCTATTTTAAATTGTTCTACTCTAGCTTCTCCTATTTTAAATTGTTCTATTCTAGCTTCTCCGATTTAAAATTGTTCTGCTCCAACTTCTCCTATCTTAAATTGTTCTACTCTAGCTTCTCCTGTTTTAAATTGTTCTACTCTAACTTCTCCTATTTAAAATTGTTCTACTCTAGCTTCTCCTATTTTAAATTGTTTTATTTATTAAATATTTAATATTCCGTCAACCCATCTTTTTCGTGGTCGGCCCTTGAGTCTGGTGTTCTCGCAACTTTTATTGAAGGCTTGTTCTGTTGTATTTTGATCTTACTGTCTTGTCACGTGGCGAAAACATTTTATCTGTGGTTTCTTTATATATTCTATGGCGGGGGCTATTCCCAGCTTTTTCTCAGTTCTTCATTTCTGATCTTATCTCTCAGACTGTTTCCTGTCATTCGTCTAACACATTTCATCTCTGTAGAGGTTATTTTCTTATTGTTCTTGCATCTAGAGTCCAGGTCTGGCATTGGTAGCACAACGTTGGGATGAAGATTGTATTGTACAATGCCCGTTTTGCCTCTAAAGTTATTTCTTGTTGGACAATAGTGGTGATAGCTGTTCAATGATTTAACAAGCTTTGCTGTATCTTGAGTCTATTTCTGCTGTTTGTGAATGGTCGTTTGTCACTAAACTTCCTAGGTATTTGAATTCCTCTGCTTGTTTTAGTTGCTTACCCTCTATAGTTATACTGATGTTCTATTTCTCTTTTGCGCTATTCATAACTTCTATTTTGTTGGTGTTTATTTTCATTCGGTATTTTTTGCATGTGCTGTTGAGTCTTTTTAAATGTTCTTGTAGGTCTTCTATTTGTCCATGTATTGGTGTCTCATCGTCTGCAAATAAAAGCTCGTTGATCTCCTCTGTCTCTGATGGGTTGGCTAACTTGCATATATGGTTCATGTATGTAATAAACAGTAGGGGGGGGAGGAGTACGCACCCCTGTCTTACACCTGATCTAACTTCGAAGTGGTCTTTGCAGCCTGCTGCTGTTCTAACTGTGCAGCTGCTGTTGATCTAGAGACTTTTAATTAGGTTAGTTAGATGTTAGCTTACTCCGTATGTTGTTAGTATCTCCCATAGTTGTTCTCTATTTACTCTGTCGAATGCTTTTTCCTGGTCAATGAAAGCTTTTTCATGGTCAATGAAAGCTTTTTCCTGGTCAATGAAAGCTTTCTCCTGGTCAATGAAAGCTTTTTTCCTGGTCAATGAAAGCTTTTTCCTGGTCAATGAAAGCTTTTTCCTGGTCAATGAAAGTTTTTTCCTGGTCAATGAAAGCTTTTTCCTGGTCAATGAAAGCTTTTTCCTGGTCAATGAAAGTTTTTTCCTGGTCAATTAAAGCTTTTTCCTGGTCAATTAAAGCTTTTTCCTGGTCAATGAAAGCTTTTTCCTGGTCAATGAAAGCTTTATCCTGGTCAATGAAAGCTTTTTCCTGGTCAATGAAAGCTTTCTCCTGGTCAATGAAAGCTTTTTCCTGGTCAATGAAAGCTTTTTCCTGGTCAATGAAAGCTTTTTCCTGGTCAATGAAAGCTATGCACACATTTTGATTGCGTTCTGTCGTCTTTCTACAAGCTATTTTAATGTGAATAGAGCGTCAGTACATTCTCTGTTTTTTTTCGGAACCCCGTTTCTCTCTCTCTCTCTCTCTCTCTCTCTCTCTCTCTCTCTCTCTCTCTCTCTCTGCGATCAGGACTCAATCAGATTAGGATTCCAGACTCTCACATGAAGTCAGCTGTCAGGTTAAGTGTGTTGATCGCCCCCACAGACAGAACATCACAATTAGAGTCTGCCAGATCCACTCTCATTGAACACCCGTTAAAACGTTGCACTGTGTTCTGCGCCAGTGGCCCAGTGCATCCGATTTCAGCCCACATTTTATTCAGGTTTGAATTCCTTAGGCTTTGATTGTCCCCAATCTTCCTGCAAGGCAGCAGATGATCTTTTCTGTAGGGGGATTCTGCCCTTAGATGGTCGGCCCTCCCAGGTTTTCGAGCACCATCTGCCCGAGTCACTAGAGGTGACTAACACAGACATGCACACAGCGATACGAGGCATGACTGACACTGACACACATCAAGATATATGACACATGACTAACATAAACATGCACAGAAAGATATGAGATATGACTGACATAGACATGCACACACAAAGATATGACACATGCCTAACATAGACATGCACACAAAGATATGAGATATAACTAACATAGACATGCACACACAAAGATATGAGATGTGACTATCATAGCCATGCACACACAAGGATATGAGATATGACTAACATAAACATGCACACAAAGATATGAGATATCACTAACCCAAACATGCACACACAAAGATATGACACATGACTAACACAGATACACACTAAGATATGAGATATGACTAAACACATACACACATACAGATATGAGACATGATTAACACGGACACACCAAGATATGAGATATGACTGACATGACACACACCAAGATATGAGCCATGGCTAGCACACACACACACACACAAGCTAAGATATGAGCCATGGCTAGCACAGAAACACATCAAGATATGAGCCATGGCTTCACGGAAAAAACACCAAGAAATGAACCATGTCCAGCACAGAAACACATTAAGGTATCCATATGCTTGGGTTTGTTGTAGTCGGCAGACTCTTCTTAACGTGGGAATCATCGATATATGAGACGCAGGCCCCGTTCACAAATTTCGCTCAAACAGTTGTCCGGAGATTTGAGAGTGCAGTCTGACCCGTAGAACGTTCCCTTGCATGTACAGTTCCCGGTTGACTGTTCACAGATGTCGTTGAAACAGTTGTCCGGACATTTGAGAGTGCAGTCTGACCCGTAGTACGTTTCCTTGCGCGTACAGTCTGCACTTTCCGTGTCACATATGTCACGTCCATCAGAACACGTCTGTTTGCACTGTAGCCCAAAATTATCATCGGGACAAGTGTCATTACAGGTGTAGCCAGGATGTTTACATTGTAGGAATTTTCCGGATTTTCCCTCACATAAAGGACAGACACTAAGACAAGACCCGGAGCAGTCGTGTCCATAGATTCCATGTGAACAGTTGCCGTGACACGTACCGATGATGACGTTGCAGCCTTTGCAACACCCACCACACACTGCACAAAACGGCCCAGAATGCCCGTCAAGACAATAGGTGTCTGTAAATGTTTGCACCTCACACACCGTCAGTGTACTGTCGGCCTGCGAAATGGTCGGTGAGAACTCAATCTTAATGGGTGCCATTGTCGCTTGTGTGGTAACTACAATAGTGTTCACAGAAATATTTGGGTATCCAAATATCATTATACTGGAACACTACACAGCCACTGTCAGTGAAAACCTTTAGAGTGGCATTCTTTACCCGAATCATAGTGCTAGCTCGATGATAGATTCGAATGATGTGAATCTTCTGGGGCGTGGCAAAGTTCAGATACCAGTAAACAGAATTGGTTCCACTTCTCAATTGTGTGTGTGTGTGTGCAGTCATTGTCATAGAGATTGGTCTTTGTTTTGCCATTAACTCCGGCATCTGGTCCAGATCCGTCTCCTGTATAACAAACATTAAATGTGTCGGTCTGGTTTGTGTTCTGTTTGAGAGCCACATTCCGACCCCCGCAAATGTAGATGGAGGAGATATATGCAACTATCGCCCCTTCAATCCGTAACTTGTTGATCAGACCAGCCCCAGAGCAAAAGACATCATCTCGTGCTGACTAACTACATACCTTGATTCATTGTTACATGAGGCAGAACCATTTAGTTTTACCGTGAAACTGTCCGGATAGGTTAAGTCATTCACATAAATCCTAAACCAGGAGAACGGCAAAGATTGATTGAGAGTTGCCTCAACTGATGTAGAATCTGTGTCCGGATTACATGTGGTGTCGTTATCAAACAGGAAAGTAGGTTCAGATTTTTGGGCGTATTTGTACACGAGATCCAAGTACTGACACTGGGGTCCGAAATATTCGTGCTGACAACTGTCATTGTTTGGGCATGTCCCTGTAGTTTTGTCACAAACTGAGTCATTATAGCAGTGACATTGTAACGTACAATTTGCCCCAAACCAACCGTCTGCACAAGTTTGGTTATTAACTTCCAAGGTCACGAACGAAGCCAGCAAAATAAAGACTTGATCTACAGCGGTGGTTAACGAACTGTGCACAAACATTTATTATCAAACCCGTGGTTACATTTATAAAAATCCGCCAACTCACTGTAATAACAGATAGCGTGATGTTCAGCGTCAACATTGTTTACACCATGGCTCGAACGCGAACAAGCTATCATCTTGGAACCCCATTTGAGAATCGCTTAACTGTAGTTCTATTATTGGTCTCAGCTTTTTTTCCCACAATTCTGGCGTTTAACTTTCCTACATGGCTGAGAAGAGATACACCTCTACATTGATTGCAGTCTCTCTTGCTCTCTTTATTTTCCCAGGTTCTATGATTGCCTGTTGCCATTGTTCGGATGTATGATGTTCGGCTGTATGTTGTTCGGCTGTATGATGTTCGGCTGTATGATGTTCGGCTGTATGTTGTTCGGCTGTATGATGTTCGGCTGTATGATGTTCGGCTGTATGTTGTTCGGCTGTATGATGTTCGGCTGTATGATTTTCGGCTGTATGTTGTTCGGCTGTATGATGTTCGGCTGTATGATGTTCGGCTGTATGTTGTTCGGCTGTATGATGTTCGGCTGTATGTTGTTTGGCTGTATGATGTTCGGCTGTATGTTGTTCAAATGTATGATGTTCGGCTGTAAGATGGTTGGCTATATGATGTTCGGCTGTATGTTGTTCGGCTGTATGTTGTTCGGCTATATGATGTTCGGCTGTATGTTGTTCGGTTGTATGTTGTTCGGCTGTATGATGTTCGGCTGTATGTTGTTCAGCTGTATGATGTTCGGCTGTAAGATGTTCGGCTATATGATGTTCGGCTGTATGATGTTCGGCTGTATGTTGTTCAGCTGTATGATGTTCGGCTGTAAGATGTTTGGCTGTATGATGTTCGGATGTATGTTGTTCGGCTGTATGATGTTCGGCTGTATGTTGTTCAGCTGTATGATGTTCGGCTGTATGTTGTTAAGCTGTATGATGTTCGGCTGTAAGATGGTCGGCTGTATGATGTTCGGATATATGATGTTCGGCTGTATGTTGTTCGGCTGTAAGATGGTCGGCTGTATAATGTTCGGATGTATGATGTTCGGCTGTAAGATGGTCGGCTGTATGATGTTCGGCTGTATGATGTTCGGCTGTATGGTGTTAGGCTGTATGATGTTCGGCTGTTTGTTGTTTGGTATTTTAGTTCATTTTTTTTTTAAATTTCCAAAATGAACTGTTGAATTTCCAGAGTAACTAACAGACACTTGACGGAAACATCTAGTTCATTCTGTGGACAGATCTGTCAATCCATTAATAGAGTAACTAACAGACACTTGACGGAAACATCTAGTTCATTCTGCGGACTGATCTGTCCACCCATTAATAGAGTAACTAACAGACACTTTACGGAAACATCTAGTTCATTCTGTGGACAGATCTGTCCACCCATTAATAGAGTAACTAACAGACACTTGACGGAAACATCTAGTTCATTCTGTGGACAGATCTGTCCACCCATTAATAGAGTAACTAACAGACACTTGACGGAAACATCTAGTTCATTCTGTGGACAGATCTGTCCACCCATTAATAGAGTAACTAACAGACACTTGACGGAAACATCTAGTTCATTCTGTGGACAGATCTGTCCACCCATTAATAGAGTAACTAACAGACACTTGACGGAAACATCTAGTTCATTCTGTGGACAGATCTGTCCACCCATTAATAGAGTAACTAACAGACACTTGACGGAAACATCTAGTTCATTCTGTGGACAGATCTGTCCACCCATTAATAGAGTAACTAACAGACACTTGACGGAAACATCTAGTTCATTCTGTGGACAGATCAGTCCACCCATTAATAGAGTAACTAACAGACACTTGACGGAAACATCTAGTTCATTCTGTGGACAGATCTGTCCACCCATTAATAGAGTAACTAACAGACACTTGACGGAAACATCTAGTTCATTATGTGGACTGATCTGTCCACCCATTAATAGAGTAACTAACAGACACTTGACGGAAACATCTAGTTCATTCTGTGGACAGATCTGTCCACCCATTAATAGAGTAACTAACAGACACTTGACGGAAACATCTAGTTCATTCTGTGGACAGATCTGTCCACCCATTAATAGAGTAACTAACAGATACTTGACGGAAACATCTAGTTCATTCTGTGGACAGATCTGTCCACCCATTAATAGAGTAACTAACAGACACTTGACGGAAACATCTAGTTCATTCTGTGGACAGATCTGTCCACCCATTAATAGAGTAACTAACAGACACTTGACGGAAACATCTAGTTCATTCTGTGGACAGATCTGTCCACCCATTATTAGAGTAACTAACAGACACTTGACGGAAACATCTAGTTCATTCTGTGGACAGATCTGTCCACCCATTAATAGAGTAACTAACAGACACTTGACGGAAACATCTAGTTCATTCTGTGGACAGATCTGTCCACCATTAATAGAGTAACTAACAGACACTTGACGGAAACATCTAGTTCATTCTGTGGACAGATCTGTCCACCCATTAATAGAGTAACTAACAGACACTTGACGGAAACATCTAGTTCATTCTGTGGACAGATCTGTCCACCCATTAATAGAGTAACTAACAGACACTTGACGGAAACATCTAGTTCATTCTGTGGACAGATCTGTCCACCCATTAATAGAGTAACTAACAGACACTTGGCGGAAACATATAGTTCATTCTGTGGACAGATCTGTCCACCCATTCATAGAGTAACTAACAGACACTTGACGGAAACATCTAGTTCATTCTGTGGACAGATCTGTCCACCCATTAATAGAGTAACTAACAGACACTTGACGGAAACATCTAGTTCATTCTGTGGACAGATCTGTCCACCCATTATTAGAGTAACTAACAGACACTTGACGGAAACATCTAGTTCATTCTGTGGACAGATCTGTCCACCCATTAATAGAGTAACTAACAGACACTTGACGGAAACATCTAGTTCATTCTGTGGACAGATCTGTCCACCCATTAATAGAGTAACTAACAGACACTTGACGGAAACATCTAGTTCATTCTGTGGACAGATCTGTCCACCCATTAATAGAGTAACTAACAGACACTTGACGGAAACATCTAGTTCATTCTGTGGACAGATCTGTCCACCCATTCATAGAGTAACTAACAGACACTTGACGGAAACATCTAGTTCATTCTGTGGACAGATCTGTCCACCCATTAATGCCAGATTCAGCCATGAGAGATGTTCAGTCAAACAACATCCGGCATAAGACACTAATCATCATCATCATCTCCTCCTTCTCCGCAACGAAGGTTGGCTACCATGGATCGCCATTCTACTCTGTTTCTTGCTTTGATGGTGCAGGCTGACATCGATTGACTTGTCCATCTTTTGATGTTACTCGTCCATGTTAGTCTTGGTCTGCCTCTGCCACCTAGTATTTTTCCTTCTAATATTACTTTTAGTAGGCTGTTGTGTCTTTTAACATGCCCCAAAAATTTCATGTGTCTTGTCTTAATTGTATTTAGTAGTTCTCTTTTTATTTTCAGTTGTTTTAAAACTTCATCGTTTGTTTTCTTTTCCTTCCATCCAACTCTACCTATTCTTCTATAAATCCACATTTCAAAGGCTTCAATTTTCTGTTTTGTTTTCTTGTCTAATGTCCATGTTTCTGCACCATACAGGAATATTGAGAAGACGTAACATTTTGCCATTCTTAGTTTCAGCCCTGCTGATATTTGTTTTGTTGTTAGTATATTTTTCATGGCATTAAAATTACTTTTTGCCATACCTATTCTTTTGTTTATTTCAATTTTGCATTTTCCATCATTGGTTATAGTATGTCCCAGGTAGTTGTAGCTCTGAACTGTCTCCAGATGTATTCCCTCGACTGTGATATTTAATTGTAGACCTTGAGAATTTTCTTTGTTTATGATCATAGTTTTAGTCTTTTTGATATTCATTTCTAGTCCATATTTTTTTACACTAATAGTTTACCAAACCACTGATTTATCATGATTGCTTGCTACCAACCGTTTGTCAAGACGACAAAGGCCATATATATATCATAACTAAACGTTCATTTCTTGTTGCCCCTTTTCCCCAGTCCTTGTTACATGTCTGTGGAGCTCTCAACATTTTTCTGCGAAAAGAAAGTTGTCGTGGTCTCCAAAGATTACACTTTTATTTTCTCATTGTCCACGATACGCTACCTTATGACAGGGCTGGATCTAAATGGCAATGAAGAACTTTTTGTCTTACATCAACAGTTAGAGGCAGTAATCAAGAGAAGAAGGTGGTCTTGTGTTTGATCATGTGAAACAAGAGAATCTGTGTTTATATGTTCGGTTGGTGTCAAGAACGATGTCCTAACATCATCAAGCGCTATACATTTTTTGTTCTCAATATGACGATCATCATTTTCGGGAGGATGTGAACTCCATGGTATATGGTGGATAGGCAGGAACCATTGAAGGCTATGTCTGAAAACTGTTCCTTGTTGCAGTTTCCTCATATTCCAAGTCCGGCTTGTTGCAGGAGCTACTGAGTTAAGTTCTCTGTGCACACCGTGAGCTGTGTGTCTCGTCCGTTTTGATCATGTTTCGATATCCCAATTGTTTACGAAGAATGATGATATCGTATGACAGGGAACAGTTGGCTGTGTTCACTTTCTGCGCGTTTTCGCCTGATATCTTTTGGCGTGTGCTGAGACTGCAACGATGGGGACTACAGTTACCTTTCTTTGTTTGGGAGATGAGTTAGTAATTCTGATGATTCCACTGGCACGGGCGGTTGAGCAATTATGGATTTTATTTCGTTTGCAGTGATACCGAGGCCTTCCATAACCAAGAACCAAGAATAACCAAGAACCAAGAATAACCAAGAACAAGAGAATCTCAAAGCAGGTCCTCAAATGAGAATCAGAGGGTCAAGGAAATAAAATCCGGCCTAGAGAAACACTAAACAAGAATACTGTAGCAAGGGGCAACAATAGTAGGTATCAGTTCCTTTGCTAAGATTGAACGGCTCGCCAAAAACAGAGACGTTTGACGAGATGCAATGCGGGTCCTGTGCAAGGTCTGACACTTGATAATAAAGATCGTCAGATAAAGAGAGTCAAGAATGTCTATATAAGAAAAGTGTGTGCATGTCTATAAGAAAATATGCCGAATTCGATTCGAAAGGGCAATAGATAGACAGACTGTTCGAGACGAGTTGCTTTTGTTTCACTCTTTGGGGTTCATGCTTTGTGCCAATTGAACTGTCTTTAATTATTCAACACAAAGAAAAGAGAAATATTAATGGAAGCCCCTTATCGTGAGGACTGCCCACTCACTAAATACTTGCTACGCCCATGCCCCTACACCCACAGTTTCCTCATTTCCGACGCCGTTGATGAACTTTGACCGGATGTTATAAATACCACGAGACACATTCTGATTGGCTGGGAGTTGGCCACAGCGCACACACCAGGCTCAAGTGCACTGCCCTGAACGACCTCGAATGAGACGTTTCCAAAAGCGGGATGTTTTATCTAAGTTTACCTGTTTAATGTCGCTGTTCTATGTTTCCAAATCAGTGCTCCTCAAAATTGGTAGCTGTGGCTCCCTATTGAGGGAGGGGAAGCAGCGGGGGGACCGGTGAGATATCTTCTTTTGTCTATCTGTTGTTGCCTTAGAGGATCGCATGAGAACGGAGAAATGTATCATCATCATTAACAAGTACCATGCCTACCGGCGTAGGTGATTATGTCTCTCCACAACTTTCGATCTCGACAGTTATTTATCATTTCTGTTGTTGACCTTCTGCTAAGCCATTCTCATTAAGCTGTCTGGCATCTTTTCTCTTTGCTTCCCTCTATCTCTTCGTTTCCATCTATCTCTTCGTCCCTCAGTTTTCCCAGTTGTCCCAGCTGTGATAGTTTGAATTGATGTTATTTATCTTCCTGGTTTACATTAGACTTTATAGTTAGAGTCACGTCACATTGATCACGACGTAGTCAACACAATCATCACAGACATAATTCATAATCAAGTGTATTGATCTTTAACTTGGCATATAAATTCATAATCAAGTGTATTGATCTTTAACTTGGCATATAAATTCATAATCAAGTGTATTGATCTTTAACTTGGCATATAAATTCATAATCAAGTGTATTGATCTTTAACTTGGCACATAAATTCATAATCAAGTGTATTGATCTTTAACTTGGCATATAAATTCATAATCAAGTGTATTGATCTTTAACTTGGCATATAAATTCATAATCAAGTGTATTGATCTTTAACTTGGCACATAAATTCATAATCAAGTGTATTGATCTTTAACTTGGCATATAAATTCATAATCAAGTTTATTGATCTTTAACTTGGCATATAAATTCATAATCAAGTTTATTGATCTTTAACTTGGCACATAAATTCATAATCAAGTTTATTGATCTTTAACTTGGCACATAAATTCATAATCAAGTTTATTGATCTTTAACTTGGCACATAAATTCATAATCAAGTTTATTGATCTTTAACTTGGCACATAAATTCATAATCAAGTGTATTGATCTTTAACTTGGCACATAAATTCATAATCAAGTTTATTGATCTTTAACTTGGCACATAAATACACAATCAAGTTTATTGATCTTTAACTTGGCACATAAATTCATAATCAAGTTTATTGATCTTTAACTTGGCACATAATGGTGGAAGCACTTATCTTGGAATTATTGTTCTTTAGTTCTGGACATTCAGAGGTTAACACCGATGATTATGTAATGTCCATAAGTGCATCTTGTAAATGAATCCCTCTCACAACTTACTTATTACTTTGTTCTCTGAAGCACAAACTTGAAACACTTTTAACAACACTTTCACAACTAAATGTTCTCTATGTTCTCATTCACTTGTTCTGGTTCTGTCTACTGCTCAAATAATTGTTACTACTCTTACTAACTATGTGGCTTACTACTTCTTACTACCTCTCTTATCTGTTCCTTACTAACTTGACTGACTTGTGCTTAACTAACTGCCTTCCTTGTCTGTCCTAACTGCTTAAAACTGAAAACTACTTGTTACCTGACTGCCTTCGGCAGTTCATCATGACTTGCCTGTTTTAATACTAACTGCTAAAATCTCGTGTCTGACTACTTGTCTGTTCTAAATTGCCTGCATAATTACTGAAAACCTACTGTTTTGAAGCTTAAATACCCAAACATAAATCTGCGTATGGAATACCTGCATCCACTGGAATTGTCCGGAAGCTCTCACGAAGTTGACCGCTTTGTGACTTCCGCCTCCTAACTATGACAACAGTGGACATCTTAGCACTTTCAGTGAACTTTTACGTTTAGGATGGTCCACACAGGCTTGTTTGTGACTCCTAACGTAACCTCTGGTCAGCTTGACCTCTCCTGAGTTTCAAAATAATGATGTTTACTTCATAACTTTGACCGGTCCTTGAAGTTGTTTGTCAACCTATTTACCTGATGGGTCAAGCCATGTGTTGACTCAACCCTTCACAACAACTATAAAATTTCCATTCTCCCTAAACTTGTGTCTGACTACTACCCTTCCTTTATCCCCACTTACTCATCCACTAACAGCTAGGAGAATTTTCATTCTCACAACTTTCCACTGCTTACGTTCTGTCACTAACTACTGATGTCCGCTATTTTATGTCACTGTTAGTGTGTGTTACGAAATGGGTATCGGTTGAGTTACCTGACCCATGCTTTAATTCACACATACTGTTACATATACCAGCTGTTCCCTTCTCATTGCATTGCCAAAAAATGATGATTGTTCGTTGGTAATTTTGAAAAATTAGCTCTCTTTGAGAAATGTAAGATAATCTAATGTCTGCAAATGTATTGCTTGTTCGTTTACCCATCAATTGTTGCCTTGAAGCGTCGAACGAGAAAGGAGACATGTATAACATAATCTAATGTCAAGACAACTAAAACAAGTAGAGGAATTTAAATACCTAGGAAGTCTAGTGACAAACGACAATTCACAAACAATAGAAATAGACTCAAGATGCAACAAAGCTTGTCAAATCATTGGACAGTTATCACCACTATTGTCCAACAAGGAAATAACTCTAGAGGCAAAACGAGCACAATACAATCTTCATCCCAACGTTGTGCTACCAATGCCAGTCCTGGACCCTAGATGCAAGAACAATAAGAAAAATAACCTCTGCTGGGATGAAATGTGCTAGACGAACGACAGGAAACAGTCTGAGAGATAAGATCAGAAATGAAGAACTGAGAAAAAAGTTAGGAATAACTCCCGCCATAGAATATATAAAGAAACAACAGATAAAATAGTGTAGCCACGTGACAAAACAGTAAGATCAAAACACAACACAACGAGCCTTTAATGAACGTTACGAGAACACCAGACACAAGGGTCGACCACGAAGAAGATGGATTGACGGAATATTAGAAGCACTAGGAAACGTAACAGTAGCAGAGGCGAACAGAAGAAGAAAAGACCGCAAATTATATCTCCCCTCGACGCTGAAAGGCAAATGAGGAAGGAAAGAAGAAGGAAGAAGAAGGAAGAGGAAAGAATCTGATGTCTGTAGATGTATTGCTTGTTACTTTAGTTACTTCCCTTTTTGATGTAGTGTCGTTCCTGGGCGTATCTGGGCACTGTTAAGATAGAGACGTTTTTGTTCTTCCTCTTCTACCTTTTAGCTCCCTGTGGAGCATAGGTCTTCAACAAACACTTTCCAAGTCGTTCTGTTTCTTGCCATTCTTTTAAGATCATTCCATGTCTTCCCCATAATCTTCATCTCTGCTTCTATCTATCTTCTCCAAGAATTTCCTGGTCTTCCTCTGTGTCTTTTCCCCTGGGGATTCCAAAAAGGGCCTGTTGTGTAATACTCTCAGTTGGCTTCCGTAGTGTGTGTCCTATCCAGCGCCATCATCTTCGCTGTATCTCTTTATCCACTTGTATTTGACTGGAACATTTCCATAATTCTATGTTAGTGATTTTGTCCTGAAATTTCCATCCTTTTATTCTGAGTAAGCATCCATTAATGAAAGTCTGAATCTTTTCTCTGTCTGTTTGTTTCTGTCTGAAAGTCTGTTTTTATTCTTGTATGTCTTTTATTCATCTATTCAGACAGCAAATTATATCTCCCCTCGACGCTGAAAGGCAAATGAGGAAGGGAAGAAGAAGACTGTTTAATTGCGATCTGTTCTCAGATTTTCACATTGCAATTCGATCTATTTTTGTGTTCATGGTTATCTTTCTCAAGCACCGCATTTCGCACGTTATGATCTTCTGGTTGTGCGTTTTGTTCAATGTCCATGTTTGACATCGATAACGTAAGGTTGGTATAATATGATATTTATCATTTGCTTCTAAGCTGTTAATGAGATGTTTCCTTCTTCTTTTTCTTCTTCTTCTTTTTCTTTCTTTCTTTCTTTCCTTCCTCATTTGCCTTTCAGCGTCGAGGAGAGATATAATTTGCAGTCTTTTGCTCTTCTGTTCGTTTCTGCTGCATCTATGTTTCCTAGTGTTTATAATAGTCCACCAATCCATCTTTTTCGTGGTCGACCCTTGGGTCTGGTGTTCTCGCAACGTTTATTGAGGAATCGTTGTGTGGTGTTGTGATCTTTCTGCCTTGTCACGTGTCTAAACCATTGCATCTGCTGTTTCTGTATATATTCTATGGCGGAGTCTATTCCTATCTTTTTTTCTCAGTTCTTCATTTCTGATCTTATCTCTCAGACTGCTTCATGTCATTCGTCTAACACATTTCATTTCAGTAGAGGTTTATTTTTCTTATTGTTCTTGCATCTAGGGTCCAGGTCTGGCATTGGTAGCACAACGTTGGGATGAAGATTGTATTGTAGAGTGCCCGTTTTACCTCTAGAGATACGTTATTTCCTTGCTGGACAATAGTGGTGATAACTGTCCAATGATTTGACAAGCTTTGTTGCTGGTGATAGCTGTCCAATGATTTGACAAGCTTTGTTGCTGGTGATAGCTGTCCAATGATTTGACATGCTTTGTTGCTGGTGATAGCTGTCCAATGATTTGACATGCTTTGTTGCTGGTGATAGCTGTCCAATGATTTGACATGCTTTGTTGCTGGTGATAGCTGTCCAATGATTTGCCAAGCTTTGTTGCTGGTGATAGCTGTCCAATGATTTGACAAGCTTTGTTGCTGGTGATAGCTGTCCAATGATTTGCCAAGCTTTGTTGCTGGTGATAGCTGTCCAATGATTTGACAAGCTTTGTTGCATCTTGAGTCTATTGACTTGAAATGATATGTTTCTGTGTTTTAAAAACCAAGTCAGCTGTTCGTTGAAAATAGTTGGTTGCCTTCCGTACTCTGGTCTCTATCTCTCTGTTTATGCTTTCGTCTTCTGTAAATATACTGCCCAAGTATTTGAATTCTTTAAATTTTTTGTTCAATTGCGTGTCTTTCATTTTTAACATTTAATGTTTGTTTAAATACAATCTTCATCCCAACTTTGTGCTACCTGGACCCTAGATGCAAGAACAATAAGAAAAATAACCTCTACAGAGATGAAATGTGTTAGACGAATGACAGGAAACAGTCTGAGAGATAAGATCAGAAATGAAGAACTGAGAAAAAAGCTAAAAATAATTCCCGTCATAGAGTACATAAAGAAACAGCAGATAAAATGGTTTGGTCACGTGACAAGGCAGAAAGAACAAAACACAACACAATGAGCCTTTAATAAACATTGAGAAAACGCGAGACTCAACCGACGGCAAAAAAGATGGATTGGTGGAATATGAGAAACACTTGGAAACATAACAACAGTAGAGGTCAACAAGAGAAAAAGATGAATTGATGGAATATGAGAAACACTAGGAAACATAGCAACAGGAGAGGTCAACAAGAGAAAAAGATGAATTGATGGAATATTAGAAACACTAGGAAACATAACAACAGTAGAGGTCAACAATAGCAAAAGATGGATTGATGGAGTATTAGAAACACTAGGAAACATAACAACAGGAGAGGTCAACAAGAGAAAAAGATGTATTGGTGGAATATTAGAAACACTTGGAAACATAACAACAGGAAAAGCAAACAGTAGAGCATAAGACCGCAAACTATATCTCCCCTCGACGCTGAAATACAAATTATGAAGGAAAGAAGAAGAAGAAGGGAGAAGACGAAGGAAGAAGGAGGAGGAGAAAGTAGAAGAAGAAAAAGGGAGAAGAATGTATTGGGCAATAGCCCACTGGTATTGATGAAGAACCCATTCTCGTCAGCTCCTCTTTGGTTCTGAGACGGCACGGCTCTAAACGAGAACAACATCAGGCCATGCTCAAACCTTCAAATAAGGAACAGACGGGTCAACTGTAGAGGCTGAAGAGAACCAATAAAGTCAGAGGTTGAATAGGTCTCAGCTTCGTCAAGTCACGGAAAAATGGGTACCTGACGGAGTGAGTTGGAGAACGTAGATAACACCAACAAGCCACTTCACCATTAAGGAGACCTTGTGACGTCATCATCAAGGAGAACTTGTGACGTCATCATCAAGGAGAACTTGTGACGTCATCATCAAGGAGACCTTGTGACGTCATCATCAAGGAGACCGTGTGCCGTCATCATCAAGGAGACCTTGTGACGTCATCATCAAGGAGACCTTGTGACGTCATCATCAAGGAGACCTTGTGACGTCATCATCAAGGAGACCTTGTGACGTCATCATCAAGGAGACCTTGTGACGTCATCATCAAGGAGACCGTGTGCCGTCATCATCAAGGAGACCTTGTGACGTCATCATCAAGGAGACCTTGTGACGTCATCATCAAGGAGACCTTGTGACGTCATTTCCAAGTCTCATACTTCACTCTCCTTCATTAATATGTGGCATGTGACACCCTTTACCATTTGTTTCATTTGATAACACGTTTGAGAAAAACCACCTTTATTTCATCAATCAAGTCTCATGTCCGTTGCTGAATGTTGCAGTCACCACAGCCCGTCTGAAAGAATCTTAAGTCTCTAGCCAGATCTCCCACACAACGTTACATTCATCACAGCCTGTCTGAAATAATCTCTGCCTCTATCCAGATCTCCCACACAACGTTACATTCATCACAGCCTGTCTGAAATAATCTCTGCCTCAAATC
The DNA here is from genome assembly GCA_032433765.1 of Megaustenia siamemsis. Classification (NCBI taxonomy): domain Eukaryota; kingdom Metazoa; phylum Mollusca; class Gastropoda; order Stylommatophora; family Ariophantidae; genus Megaustenia; species Megaustenia siamemsis. Next base: position 37,772,929 of record JAVIAB010000025.1, on the reverse strand, counting down.
AGATCTCCCACACAACGTTACATTCATCACAGCCTGTCTAAAATAATTTCTGCCTCTAGCCAGATCTCCCACACAACGTTACATTCATCACAGCCTGTCTGAAATAATCTCTGCCTCTAGCCAGATCTCCCACTTCTTCTGCTGTCATGTTCAAGGTCTCCTTGAAGTCTTGAAACCACCTTCTTCTTGGTCTGCCCCTGATGCGTCACCCAGGAACCATACTTTCCATTATTGTTCTTTCCAGCCCTCTGTATCTTTTAACGTGTCCGCATTATTTAAATTTCTTCTGTATAAATGTGTTTATCAGCCAGTTCTTTTTAACACCATTATTTAATAGCTAAAATATAATTTTATTGAAAGCCAAATTTACTCAATACTTACTTTTAGTTTATCTGAAAGCCATCATTTACACACAATCTTTTTAAAACCATTTTTTTAAAATTCAAAATTCACGTGCAACTCTCAGTTTAATCAATTTTTTCACTTTGACTTGCCAGAATGGCCAACGCAAGAGCCAAAGCAGAAGCAGCAGATCAAATCTCAAATCGAGCTCAGGGTGACAGTGACATTGCCAGGGTAAAGGCTAAAGAGTACGCACCAGATTTTTACCAACCAGGTATTCTGTTTCCATTGTATCTTCTTTGTTTTGGTTTATTCTTTAACTGTCCACTACTGCCAGCTACAATTTGTCCATCATTATTTAATTTGGCTCCCATGGCAACTTCTGTGCAATTTTCTCTCTTCTATTATATCATCCACCAAAATTCTTCTTGCTCTCCTCCACCCCTTTCTCCCCTTCTTTCTCTTCTCTCTCCCTCCCCTCTCTCCCTCCTTTTCCCCCACTCCCTCTCTCTCCTCCCCTCTCTCTCCCTATACCTTTCCTCTCTCTTTCCTTCACTCCCCCACCTTCCCCTTCTTGTTCATGACCCAAGCTGGTCTAAATGTCTAAACACATAGCAGTAGCTGATCTTGTTCATGACCCAAGCTGGTCTAAATGTCTAAACACATAGCAGTAGCTGAGCTTGTTCATGACTCAAGCTGGTCTAAATGTCTAAACACATGGCAGCAGCTGATCTTGTTCATGACTCAAGCTGGTCTAAATGTCTAAACACATAGCAGTAGCTGATCTTGTTCATGACCCAAGCTGGGCTAAATGTCTAAACATATAGCAGTAGCTGATCTTGTTCATGACCCAAGCTGGTTTAAATGTCTAAACACATAGCAATAGCTGATCTTGTTTGTGACTCAAGCTGGTCTAAATGTCTAAACACATAGCAGTAGCTGATCTTGTTTGTGACTCAAGCTGGTCTAAATGTCTAAACACATAGCAGTAGCTGATCTTGTTTGTGACTCAAGCTGGTCTAAATGTAAAGGGGAGGAACTGTTTTGTTTATTATGCGAGGATAACCTTGACATCAGGATGCTTCTTTGATGCGTTGATCAGATACTGAACCTTGATAGAGATACTGAACCTCGATCACTGATAACTCTCGACGGCACTTGCTCAGCCGCCGAAAGATCGCCTCACGTTTACTTGATCGGGAAAGGAAAGAACTCTGTGAACTCTGACATATGAGCCCACACGTTAGGACCGATTGCGCCCTTTCAGCTCGAACAAAGCTCCCCTGCTCTGTGACTCTGTTCAGACCGATTGCGTCTGACAAAGGTAAGGCTCGTATAGATCTGAGCCCGGCCTGGTGTTCTACTGGACTGGATGGACAGGATTCCTTTGTTTTCCCATCACGTTGGCCCGTAATCATTTACGTTTGTACTTCGCGTTGTGTTATTTATGGCCTGCGACACCCCCATCCGTTCATCACGGGACAGAATACAGCAACTCTATAACGATGGACATGACAACAAGAATGACTGAAGTGACACTCGTAAACAAAACATACGTTGCTTTATTTTACTGCACTTCCCACGATGGCATGGTATGACAAATACATTATTGTCATTCACTCATACGTCCTACACTTATTGAAGTACAGAATTCACATCTACTCACTGGCTTGTGTGTCTCCTCTGGGAAACACGCCTTATGCCTAATTAGTTAATTTATTAGTGGCCCAGCGCCACCCTATACTCCACACTAATTGCACAACTCATTGAACCTACTGCGTTCATCAAAACAATATTCTCTGCGGCTTACATTCAGCCCGCCTATGGTCAGAACAATTCCTGTTCTCTAAAATCGCTATATTTCACATTGACACACAATGTCGAATCTATTGGATTCATCAACTGTCTCTTTATGGCTAACACACAGCCCGCCTATGGTCAGAACAATTCCTGTTCTCTAAAATCACTATATTTCACATTGACACACAATGTCGAATCTATTGGATTCATCAACTGTCTCTTTATGGCTAACACACAGCCTGCTAATGGTCAGAACAATGTCTGCTCTCTAACGTCTCTATATTCAATATTGACACACAATGTCGAATTTATTGGATTCATCAACTGTCTCTTTATGGCTGACACACAGCCTGCTAATGGTCAGAACAATTCCTGTTCTCTAACGTCTCTATATTCAACATTGACACACAATGTCGACTCTATTGAATTCATCAACTGTCTCTTTATGGCTGACACACAGCCTGCTAATGGTCAGAACAATTCCTGTTCTCTAAGTCTCTATATTCAATATTGTCACACAACATTGAATCTACGAAATTCATCAAAATAATTTCTCTATGCGGCTTACATTCAGCCTAAGACCAGTAAGATTAATCCTGCTCTCTACCGTCTCTACATAGAATATGGAACATACCCAGTTCCTCATAAATTCCTTATACGGCTGACATTCAGCCAATACTAGTAAGAACACACTCCTTCCTAGTTCTCTGAGCACAATATGAACTCTACAGAGTTCCTACTACTGTCCTCGTTGTGCTACTAAACTCTAATTAACTCCCCTACTCTACACACACCTTATTGAATTAAATCACAACTATTTCTAGCACAGTTTCCTAAGTCCATGAAATATTCTTCTATCTCTATCACACGTTTCTTTTACTTACTGTCATTCCTACATTGAAATCTAATTTCTAACATTCTGTTCCTTTTCCCTACTAACATAATGCCCTCGGTACCGGGTTGTCAAACGTGACAAGTCCGTCCGCACAGCTTCTCGCACATCTCTCGAATGACTATTTCAACCAACTAAAATTCTCTAACTGAATCTTTGTCTCGTTTTCAAACCTCGTGTTTTTCGAGACTCTCACCTAATCATGTCATTTCACGTGGACCACGAGTTACTACATGTTTACGGCTATCTCTCACCTTCACCTTTTGACCTTTTGTACCCCTAATAGCCTCTCCTTCTAAAACCCCTAATTATCCACTACTTCATAAATGTCTAAACACATAGCAGTAGCTGATCTTGTTCATGACCCAAGCTGGTCTAAATGTCTAAACACATAGTAGTAGCTGATCTTGTTTGTGGCCCAAGCTGGTCTAAATGTCTAAACACATAGCAGTAGCTGATCTTGTTCATGACCCAAGCTGGTCTAAATGTCTAAACACATAGTAGTAGCTGATCTTGTTTGTGGCCCAAGCTGGTCTAAATGTCTAAACACATAGCAGCAACTGATCTTGTTCATGACCCAAGCTGGTCTAAATGTCTAAAAACATAGTAGTAGCTGATCTTGTTCATGACACAAGCTGGTCTAAATGTCTAAACACATAGCAGCAGCTGATCTTGTTCATGGCCCAAGCTGGTCTAAATGTCTAAACACATAGCAGCAGCTGATCTTGTTCATGACTCAAGCTGGCCTAAATGTCTAAACACATAGCAGTAGTTGATCTTGTTCATGACACAAGCTGGTCTAAATTCTAAACACATAGCAGTAGATGATCTTGTTCATGACTCAAGCTGGTCTAGATGTCTAAACACATAGCAGTAGCTGATCTTGTTTGTGACTCAAGCTGGTCTAAAAGTCTAAACACATAGCAGTAGCTGATCTTGTTCATGACTCAAGCTGGTCTAAATGTCTAAACACATAGCAGTAGCTGATCTTGTTTGTGACTCAAGCTGGTCTAAATGTCTAAACACATAGCAGTAGCTGATCTTGTTCATGACTCAAGCTGGTCTAAATGTCTAAACACATAGCAGTAGCTGATCTTGTTTGTGACTCAAGCTGGTCTAAATGTCTAAACACATAGCAGTAGATGATCTTGTTCATGACTCAAGCTGGTCTAAATGTCTAAACACATAGCAGTAGCTGATCTTGTTTGTGACCCAAGCTGGTCTAAATGTCTAAACACATAGCAGTAGTTGATCTTGTTCATGACTCAAGCTGGTCTAAATGTCTAAACACATAGCAGTAGTTGATCTTGTTCATGACTCAAGCTGGTCTAAAGGTCTAAACACATAGCAGTAGCTGATCTTGTTTGTGACTCAAGCTGGTCTAAATGTCTAAACACATAGCAGTAACTGATCTTGTTCATGGCCCAAGCTGGTCTAAATGTCTAAACACATAGCAGTAGCTGATCTTGTTCATGACTCAAGCTGGGCTAAATGTCTAAACACATAGCAGTAGCTGATCTTGTTCATGACCCAAGCTGGTCTAAATGTCTAAACACATAGTAGTAGCTGATCTTGTTCATGACTCAAGCTGGTCTAAATGTCTAAACACATAGCAGTAGCTGATCTTGTTCATGACCCAAGCTGGTCTAAATGTCTAAACACATAGCAGTAACTGATCTTGTTTGTGACACAAGCTGGTCTAAATGTCTAAACACATAGCAGTTGCTGATCTTGTTTGTGACACAAGCTGGTCTAAATGTCTAAACACATAGCAGCAGCTGATCTTGTTCATGAACAAAGCTGGTCTAAATGTCTAAACACATAGCTGTAACTGATCTTGTTTGTGACTCAAGCTGGTCTAAATGTCTAAACACATAGCAGTAACTGATCTTGTTTGTGACACAAGCTGGTCTAAATGTCTAAACACATAGCAGCAGCTGATCTTGTTCATGACCCAAGCTGGTCTAAATGTCTAAACACATAGCAGTAACTGATCTTGTTTGTGACTCAAGCTGGTCTAAATGTCTAAACACATAGCAGTAACTGATCTTGTTTGTGACACAAGCTGGTCTAAATGTCTAAACACATAGCAGTAACTGATCTTGTTTGTGACTCAAGCTGGTCTAAATGTCTAAACACATAGCAGTAACTGATCTTGTTCATGACCCAAGCTGGTCTAAATGTCTAAACACATAGCAGTAGCTGATCTTGTTCATGATACAAGCTGGTCTAAATGTCTAAACACATAGCAGCAGCTGATCTTTTTTGTGACTCAAGCTGGTCTAAATGTCTAAACACATAGCAGCAGCTGATCTTGTTCATGACCCAAGCTGGTCTAAATGTCTAAACACATAGCAGTAACTGATCTTGTTCATGACCCAAGCTGGTCTAAATGTCTAAACACATAGCAGCAGCTGATCTTGTTTGTGACTCAAGCTGGTCTAAATGTCTAAACACATAGCAGTAGCTGATCTTGTTCATGACCCAAGCTGGTCTAAATGTCTAAACACATAGCAGTAACTGATCTTGTTTGTGACTCAAGCTGGTCTAAATGTCTAAACACATAGCAGGAACTGATCTTGTTTGTGACACAAGCTGGTCTAAATGTCTAAACACATAGCAGTAGCTGATCTTGTTTGTGACACAAGCTGGTCTAAATGTCTAAACACATAGCAGTAGCTGATCAAAGAAGAAGAGACATTTTAAATATTTGTCACTAGAGCATTCATCTATTTAAAAGTACCATTCATCTGATTATGTTTTTCTACTTCTTTCCTTCCTCAGCATCTAGGGGAGATATAATTTGCAGTCTTTTGCTCTGATATTTGCCTCTCCTGCTGTTATGTTTCCTAATGCTTCTAATATTCCGCCCATCCATCTTTTTCGTGGTCAGCCCTTGGGTTTGGTGTTCTCGCAACGTTTATTGAGGGCTTGTTGTGTTTTGTTTTGATCTTTCTGCCTTGTCACGTGTATAAACCCATGTATCTGTTGTTTCTTTATATATTCTATGGTGGATGTTATTCCTAACTTATTTCTCAGTTCTTCATTTCTGATCTTGTCTCTCAGACTGTTTCCTGCCATTCGTCTAACACACTTCATCTTGATAGTGGTTATTTTTCTAATTGTTCTTGCATCTAGGGTCCAGGTCTGGCATTGGTAGCACAACGTTGGGATGAAGATTGTATTGTAGAGTGCTCATTTTGCCTCTAGAGTTATTTCTACTGATTATGTTCAAAGTTAACTCATTATAATTTAATGTTTATATGAACTCTCCAGTGTGAAGGAAAGAAGAATTGAGTCTGTTGTACTTCCTGTAGCAATAAATTATCCAATCTTTCATGTTTTATAAGGCAAACCTGCAGAACAATTTTAAAAAAACTTACAAATTGAAATTAAAAGCTTATAAGTAAATGTCTTTAGCTACTCTAAACGATTCATTCAGCCACATATTGTGTCTTGTTTATATTAGACTAGAATTTTTATTTCTTTTTCTCTTCTTTTCTCTTTTCACTGATACCTGAAAGATGTCGTGGTTTATATCATTTGTCATTTTTGAGCTGCTCAAATTGTCTGAATTAATGATTTTCATCTGTTACATGTCACTGTGACAGCATCTATTCATCTTCTTCTGGTCTTCTTCTTGATCTTTTTCCATGCATTCTCGAGAAGAACGCCCTTGATGGTGATTGGTGAGGAGCTTTTATCACCTAAACCGCAGATGTTCCAAGTACCTATTAAACGTTCTGATTTTTGTCTTTGTGTTGTTGTAGTTTTCCCGCTTTCATGCATTTTCGTTCGTGATTGTAACAGCACAATGGATGGTAATACTTATTTGCACAAACTATAAGAATAAACCACAAATAAAATCCGTTCGAAATAGCACAAAAACGCTTGAATTTCTTTTACTACGGGCATTGGAATTCACTTATAATTTAAATTTGACTTCCATCGAAAATTGTATCATGTTGCCAGCACAGTCACACACCGGAAGTGTCAATTTTGATTTAAAAACTACATTTTGATTGGTTTTGTGTGACTTGATAGCATGGTTGGTTCACCCCAGTATTTATGGTCTGTTTCAAATATAGGTTGGTACAGTTTGACTGGCTAGTACAGTACAAACAGAGCAGTTTCCTCAATTCTACATAAGTTTTATTTTCATAAAATGTTGCGTATGTCTTCATCAGATCACATGTCCATTGCAGAATGTTGCATTCACCACAGCTCGTCTGAAAGAATCTCTGTCTCTAGTCAGATCTCTCACTTCTTCTGTGGTCATGTTCAAGGTCTCCTTGATGTCTTGGAACCACCTTCTTCTTGGTCTGCCCCTGATGCTTCATCCAGGAACCATACCTTCCATTATTGTTCTTTCCAGCCCACTGTGTCTTTTGATGTGGCCATAGTATTTTAATTTCCTCTGTAGAATTGTATTTATAAGCCAGTTCTTTTCAATGTTTAAGTCCTTTAATATGTAGTCATTGTTTTCATTATGCAAGGTTTTGTAGACAAGACATACCAAGAGATGTCAGTCTCTACTGCCCATACCAGAACAGGCCTCCAGGACAATCCGGTTATACAAATATAGACAGAAATAAAAGGAATACTTGACAAGGATGAACAGAATAGTCTATAGTGTGAAACAATTACTCTCAGTTTATTGGATGAAGAATACCCACAAGATCTATGGGTTCATGTGTACACAGTCTATCTATCTATTGACCTTTCGAGCCATAGCCAGCCCATTAGGCATAGACCCAGATACTCCTTCTCTTATCTAAATGTTTACTCTAGCAGTTTTCAATCCTTGTAAAGATCTTTTATCAAATCTAGCTATTTGTCTCTGTTCTGTGCAAGCAACTCTATCTCACTGAGGGAGCCGATTCCTGCTGCTCTTGCCTCTCTCAACAATGTTCTTCTCAGTGTCTCTCTGGGTCTTCTTCTTTTACACAGTCTACCCAACTCCAAATCCATCCATCTATTATCATTTTGATCTGAAGATGGCAGACAAATCAGAAATTCTAGACTTTCAAAGTCTTACAATCTTTGTGATTTAGTGGTAGAACTTGCACATGACATATTTTTTTCACAGAGTATGAGAGTGAAAAAAATAAGTAAAATTAAGAGAGAAGATACAATGAATTTAAATGAATAGTCATAACAATATTTTTATCTGCCTTTTTTGTTATCCTTCTACTAGGCACAGAAATGATGAGAAAACAGCTGGACAGCAATGAGACGGATTACGAGACTGATCACATGACAGGCTTATCGAATCATCAGCCTTATGGACCTAAACCTGTTAACTCATCACTTTTACAGTCAAATTATGGGGACAGGACCCTCGTGGTCTCACTTCAATGGCTGCTCTTCAGGGTGAAGGTTACCATCGTATGGGCAATGACTACAACTATGGCCAGAAAGTGCACTCAATATGTTGCCAGGTGGGATGGCTGGTCCAGGAGGTGATCAGATGCAAGGAGTGCAGGCCAATCAACATGCAAGAAGCCCTTCCTTCAAAATCCGTCGATATAGTTTCCTGGCCGGCTCACGTCGGGGTCGAGGATTTAGTGAGATGTTTAACTCGAATGTCCTCAATGATCACTTTGACCAGTACATTGCGGCTGAGAGCGGCGTAGGCAGAGAAGGACATAGCATAGCAACTAATCCTAATAAGCCAACAAATCCAATTAGCAACAATCCTCGTAACCAGGCTAACCACAAACCACACCCCCGACAACCAGCATCCAATCCCTCACCAGACTCCGGTGTCTCTGACAGCTTAGACGAAGACTCCAGCAAATCTCGTTCACTTCAAAGAAGGCGAACCATGCCTTGCATAGTCGATGGTTCAGACACTAATAAGATAGAAGTTACAGCTGCCAAACTTCATCACACCGATCTGGAAACTGCTCTCAGCAGTGAAAACCTCACAGCAAAGAACCCAGATATGATTATTATTGAGAATGGTATTCGTAAAAGAATTCAAGCAGAAGTGCGTTCAAATCCAAAGAAGGAACCATCAATACTTCCAAAAGAATATAAAATAATAAATCCTCCAAAGTTGGACATCGGTGCAGGAATTGAGAATCGTGGTAGTCTTCCAGATTTGAAAAGTGTTACAGAAGTGAAACCAATTTCTAGGAGAGAGGCATATGCACTAGGTAATGCTCGCAGAGAAGAAATTCGACGGCTACAGGACCTAGCAGAGAGAAGGCGACAAGGCGACATGGCTGTTATATTTGGAGATGTCAGAGTAAGTCTGTAATTGTAGCTGATTTTGTTCTTCAGCAGCCAAACCATTTTGCTCATAAGCCATAAGCAGCCATTGTGTTCATAAACAGTCATTTTGTTCATAAGCAGCCATCTTGTTCATAAATAGCCACTTTGTTCATAAAGCAGCCATTTTGTTCATAAGCAGCCATTTTGTTCATAAGCAGCCATTTTGTTCATAAGCAACCATTTTGTTCATAAGCAGCCATTTTGTTCATAAGCAGCTATTTTGTTCATAAGCAGCTATTCTCATCTGTGTTTGCAAGTCATAACACCAAAGACCTCTTAAACTTGACAGCAGTCCACACAAAAGCTGACATCTAGACCAATTCATTGACCTACTGATGTCAATGTATGTTTACTTATGTCTTGATAATGGAAGCTCATACATCCACACTCCCCCTACATATTCACTTGCTAGAGCCTGGCCAACATTCAACATTGTGTGGGAACATCATGAAAAGAGGATTGGAATCCTTGGTTAAGCAAACAAAAACATAAAACTATCCTATTTCACATCTACCATAAACATCTCATGGTGTATGTCTGGGGGGCTGTCGACAGGACCAGAGAAATAAAGGCTGCTTCATCAAAGCAGTCGCCATGACTTCTTAGACTAAGAATTTTTATTTCACCCTCGATAGAAAAAATCCATTCTGTCTACCGTGGGTTTTGAGCACCATACACCCGCTTTTCAATTAGCGAAACAATGATTTTCACCACACGGCTACGCGCACCTCATACTTGGTTACAACTGGCAAAATACAGGGAAAGAGAGATCGTGGATGACAAATAAGGAAGATACTAGATAGCTTGGTGTCGTGGCATGGTAAACAGTCAACAATAGAATTTATACAATGCACTGTGGATTGTGGAAGGCAATGATCGCCTAGGCCAATCAATATGGCACATGATGATGATAGCCTTGCCACAGTAAAACATATATAGTGACCACTAATGTTGTGTTTTTGGAATCCCCAGGGGAAGAGGCAAAGAGGAAGACCAAAATATTCTTGGAAAAAACAGGTGGAAGCAGAGAGAATGGGGAAGAAATGGAAAATATCAGGAAATAGAACAGATTGGAAAGTGTTTGTTGAAGACCTATGCTCCACAGGGAGCTGAAAGTGTTTGTTGAAGACCTATGCTCCACAGGGAGCTGAAAGTGTTTGTTGAAGACCTATGCTCCACAGGGAGCTGAAAGTGTTATGTTGAAGACCTATGCTCCACAGGGAGCTGAAAGTGTTTGTTGAAGACCTATGCTCCACAGAGAGCTGAAAGTGTTTGTTGAAGACCTATGCTCCACAGGGAGCTGAAAGTGTTTGTTGAAGCCCTATGCTCCACAGGGAGCTGAAAGTGTTTGTTGAAGACCTATGCTCCACAGGGAGCTGAAAGTGTTTGTTGAAGCCCTATGCTCCACAGGGAGCTGAAAGGTAGAAGAAGAAGACTCTAATATTCTCTATGCTGTATAGTTGTCTTATCTTTCTTTGCTACATCTGAAGGTTCTTGCAACTGTTGTGATCGCTGTATTCACAGTGTCGCCAATCTCTTAGAAACTCACTCACTGAAGAGCTTCCATGGAGATTTTTACTGGATGATGGAGAATGGGAGTAGGGCATGAGTTTTGGATAAAATATTGTGTACAGATCTGAGTCTGAAATATGAATTGTTGATCAACTTTGTTGTGTACAGATCTGAGTCTGAAATATGAATTGTTGATCAACTTTGTTGTATACAGATCTGAGTCTGAAATATGAATTGTTGATCAACTTTGTTGTGTACAGATCTGAGTCTGAAATTTGAATTGTTGATCAACTCTGTTGTGTACAGATCTGAGTCTGAAATATGAATTGTTGATCAACTTTGTTGTATACAGATCTGAGTCTGAAATATGAATTGTTGATCAACTTTGTTGTGTACAGATCTGAGTCTGAAATTTGAATTGTTGATCAACTCTGTTGTGTACAGATCTGAGTCTGAAATATGAATTGTTGATCAACTCTGTTGTGTACAGATCTCAGTCTGAAATATGAATTGTTGATCAACTCTGTTGTATACAGATCTCAGTCTGAAATATGAATTGTTGATCAACTTTGTTGTGTACAGATCTCAGTCTGAAATATGAATTGTTGATCAACTTTGTTGTGTACAGATCTCAGTCTGAAATATGAATTGTTGATCAACTTTGTTGTGTACAGATCTGAGTCTGGAATATGAATTGTTAATCAACTCTGTTGTGTCCAGATCTCAGTCTGAAACACGAGTTGTTAAGTCTATTGCTCTGTCTGAAATAACATTTGATTCTTTCCTATAAATATATGAAATAGTGTCAAATCTATAAAAATGTGATTGAGAATCTCTCCAGATCTCCACTGTATCTTGACAAGACACCAGATCCTTTTTTTCTCGACACTCCTAAAAATTCCAAGTTCAGTGGCTTCTATGTTGCCAGAGATTTTTTTTTTTTCCCAAACTTTAAGCCATTATTTGTCTTCTTGTTCAGTCAAATCATTCATTAAAAATTGGTGTGTCCTTACTGGCAATCATTGAGTCACTTTAGTGTGGCCAGGTTGCACATTTGCTATGCCCATTTGTTCAGGCTGGCTGTAAAGAAAGAGAGCAGATATATAAGTATTCATAAGATGTACTTATGTCTGCCCCAGACAATGTTCTTAATCCCCCCCGTGTGGTATAATTGTATCTGTCCCTAACAAATCTCTTCGTAAGTTATACTTGTATCTGTCCCTAACAAATCTCCCCATAAGTTATACTTGTATCTGTCCCTAACAAATCTCTTCATAAGTTATACTTGTATCTGTCCCTAACAAATCTCCCCATAAGTTATACTTGTATCTGTCCCTAACATATCTCTACATAAGTTATACTTGTATCTGTTCCTAACAAATCTCTACATAAGCTATGCTTGTATCTGTCCCTAACAAATCTCTACATAAGTTATACTTGTATCTGTCCCTAACAAATCTCCCCATAAGTTATACTTGTATCTGTCCCTAACAAATCTCCCCATAAGTTATACTTGTATCTGTCCCTAACATATCTCTACATAAGTTATACTTGTATCTGTTCCTAACAAATCTCTACATAAGTTATACTTGTATCTGTCCCTAACAAATCTCTACATAAGTTATACTTGTATCTGTCCCTAACAAAACTCTACATAAGTTATACTTGTATCTGTCCCTAACAAATCTCTACATAAGTTATACTTGTATCTGTCCCTAACAAATCTCTACATAAGTTATACTTGTATCTGTCCCTAACAAATCTCTACATAAGTTATACTTGTATCTGTCCCTAACAAATCTCTACATAAGTTATACTTGTATCTGTCCCTAACAAATCTCTACATAAGTTATACCTCTATCTACCCCTAACCCACAATTTGTTATACCTCTATCTGCCCCTAACCCACAAGTTATACTTCTAACTGCCCCTAACCCACAAGTTATACTTCTATCTGCCCCTAACCCACAAGTTATACTTCTAACTGCCCCTAACCCACAAGTTGTTATACTTCTATCTGCCCCTAACCCACAAGTTATACTTCTAACTGCCCTAACCCACAAGTTGTTATACCTCTATCTGCCCCTAACCCACAAGTTATACTTCTAACTGCCCCTAACCCACAATTTGTTATACTTCTATCTGCCCCTAACCCACAAGTTATACCTCTATCTGCCCCTACCTCACAAGTTATACTTCTATCTGCCCCTACCCCACAAGTTATACTTCTATCTGCCCCTAACCCACAAGTTTTTATACTTCTATCTGCCCCTAACCCACTAGTTATACCTCTATCTGCCCCTAACCCACAAGTTATACTTCTATCTGCCCCTAACCCACAAGTTGTTATACCTCTATCTGCCCCTAACATCTACATAATAAATAAAAGTAGAAATGATTTCTGGGAATATATGTATCATCTCCATATTAAAATGCTAATTAGCAAATAAGAAATAAATTGATACGATACATATAATTTCTGTTAAATGCTCAACAATCACTGTGATGTATGGGTAAAAAGTAAGTAAAGTACCCCCCGTCACGCCAAGTGGCGTATAGGGAAATATGGTGTTAGTGACCCTATATTTTACAGACCTTCAGCACATGATTTTTGGGGTAATGTGGTCGGTATTACGCCCGTGCTGCTTTTACTTTCCCAGAAAAAATCCGGTACCCATTTAAGGCTGGGTGAACCCGGAGCCGTCGGTTGGGATCGAACCCTACCCCTTGTCCGTAGTAGTCCAGTTCACTAACCACTGAGCTATCGCGGCTCCTACTAATTTTTAGGGAATTAGTAAAACCCAGGTGTCCTCGCCAGGGTACGAACCCCGGCTGTTGCCGTAGTAAGCCAACCGCCTATCGATTGCGCTAACCGGACACCCATGATGTATGGGTAGTATATAATTATTGACCATATTTTTCCATGATCAATAGAACATATATAGATAATGTAGCCAGTGCATGCCATGGTGTTTTACTATCCCAGAGAAAACCCATAGTGAAGGATTTCTATCTATTGTCCTTTTAAGTCAAACAATCGCAAATTGAGCAGAATTCAAGACTCTCTCTGTTTGATGATCTAAATGATAAAACATCAGACCTTGCACATGGCCTGAATTGCGTCTCTGTTTAGGGAAAGTTGTTCAATCTCAGCAAGGTAATTGATGCCTGCTGTTTTTGTCTCTCGCCTCGGTGATCTATTTAGTGTTTCTCTATTCAGCCTCTTTTACTGTTACCCTCTGGTTCCCATTTGAGAACCTGCTTTGAGATTCTCTTGTTGTCTCTTCTCATCACATGGCCAACATATAACCACCACTTTCTCTTGTTGTCTCTTCTCATCACATGGCCAACATATGACCACCACCTTCTCTTGTTGTCTCTTCTCATCACATGGCCAACATATGACCACCACCTTCTCTTGTTGTCTCTTCTCATCACATGGCCAACATATGACCTCCACCTTCTCTTGTTGTCTCTTCTCATCACATGGTCAACATATGACCACCGCCTTCTCTTGTTGTCTCTTCTCATCACATGGCCAACATATGACCACCACCTTCTCTTGTTGTCTCTTTTCATCACATGGCCAACATATGACCACCACCTTCTCGTGACTATGGAGTCGATTGTGTCCTGTTCTGAGGCATATAATGATAACTTGTTCATATCTATTCATATTATGAAAGGCATCCTGATTTGGGGCTTGTGGTCCTCTGATTCATTTGATTATCGGTTTCTTTTAATGGTTTGTGCTTAGTCATTTTGATTTCCATATTTGATCAAGGCTTCTGAAAGTCATTGTTGTCTTTACAGTGAAGGATTTGATGAGATCAAAATAATTATTTGAAAAAACCAATAGCATAAAACAGTGACAAGGATGACGAAGAAGATAACTCTAAGACTAAACATTTGAAAAATAAATCCTACAAGTAGATAGTGGTGATTGAGTCAGGGTTGACAAACTGGCATTAGATCAGTAGGAAGTGATGATTGATTGAGAAAGTGGCGTTAGATCAGTAGAAAGTGATGATTGATTGAGAAAGTGGCATTAGATTAGTAGGAAGTGATGATTGATTGAGAAAGTGGTGTTAGATCAGTAGGAAGTGATGATTGATTGAGAAAGTGGTATTGGGTCAGTAGGAAGTGATGATTGATTGAGAAAGTGACATTAGGTCAGTAGGAAGTGATGATTGATTGAGAAAGTGGTGTTAGATCAGTAGAAAGTGATGATTGATTGAGAAAGTGGCGTTAGATCAGTAGGAAGTGATGATTGATTGAGAAAGTGGCGTTAGATCAGTAGGAAGTGATGATTGATTGAGAAAGTGGCGTTAGATCAGTAGGAAGTGATGATTGATTGAGAAAGTGGCGTTAGATCAGTAGGAAGTGATGATTGATTGAGAAAGTGGTATTGGGTCAGTAGGAAGTGATGATTGATTGAGAAAGTGACATTAGGTCAGTAGGAAGTGATGATTGATTGAGAAAGTGGTGTTAGATCAGTAGAAAGTGATGATTGATTGAGAAAGTGGCGTTAGATCAGTAGGAAGTGATGATTGATTGAGAAAGTGGCGTTAGATTAGTAGGAAGTGATGATTGATTGAGAAAGTGGCGTTAGATCAGTAGGAAGTGATGATTGATTGAGAAAGTGGCATGGGTCAGTAGGAAGTGATGATTGATTGAGAAAGTGGCATTGGCTCAATAGGAAGTGGTGATTGATTGAGAAAGTGGTATTGGATCAATAAGAAATGATGATTGATTGAGAAAGTGGCATTGGGTCAGTAGGAAGTGATGATTGATTGAGAAAATGGCATTGGGTCAGAAGGAAGTGATGATTGATTGAGAAAGTGGCATTAGATCAGTAGGAAGTGATGATTGATTGAGAAAGTGGCATTGGGTCAGTAGGAAGTGATGATTGATTGAGAAAGTGGCATTGGGTCAGTAGGAAGTGATGATTGATTGAGAAAGTGGCATTGGGTCAGTAGGAAGTGATGATTGATTGAGAAAGTGGCATTGGATCAGTAGGAAGTGATGATTGATTGAGAAAGTGGTGCTAGATCAGTAGGAAGTGATGATTGATTGAGAAAGTGGCATTGGGTCAGAAGGAAGTGATGGTTGATTGAGAGTCAGTAGGAAGTGATGATTGATTGGGAAAATGGCATTGGGTCAGTAGGAAGTGATGATTGATTGAGAAAGTGGCATTGGCTCAATAGGAAGTGGTGATTGATTGAGAAAGTGGTATTGGATCAGTAAGAAATGATGATTGATTGAGAAAGTGGCATTGGGTCAGTAGGAAGTGATGATTCATTGAGAAAGTGGTGTTAGATCAGTAGGAAATGATGATTGATTGGGAAAGTGGCATTGGGTCAGTAGGAAGTGATGATTGATTGAGAAAGTGGTGTTAGATTAGTAGGAAATGATGATTGATTGAGAAAGTGGCATTAGATCAGTAGGAAGTGATGATTGATTGAGAAAGTGGTATTGGGTCAGTAGGAAGTGATGATTGATTGATAAAGTGGTATTGGGTCGGTAGGAAGTGATGATTGATTGAGAAAGTGGTGTTAGATCAGTAGGAAGTGATGATTGATTGAGAAAGTGGCATTAGATCAGTAGGAAGTGATGATTGATTGAGAAAGTGGGATTGGATCAGTAGTAAGTGATAATTGATTGAGAAAGTGGTGTTAGATCAGTAGGAAGTGATGATTGATTGAGAAAGTGGCATTGGATCAGTAGGAAGTGATGATTGATTGAGAAAGTGGCATTGGATCAGTAGGAAGTGATGATTGATTGAGAAAGTGGTGTTAGATCAGTAGGAAGTGATGATTGATTGAGAAAGTGGCATTGGGTCAGTAGGAAGTGATGATTGATTGAGAAAGTGACATTAGGTCAGTAGAAAGTGATGATTGATTGAGAAGTGGCATTGGGTCAGTAGGAAGTGATGATTGATTGAGAAAGTGGTGTTAGATCAGTAGGAAGTGATGATTGATTGAGAAAGTGGTATTGGGTCAGTAGGAAGTGATGATTGATTGAGAAAGTGGCATTGGATCAGTAGGAAGAGGTGATTGATTGAGCCAGGGTTGACAAACTGGCATTTGGACAGTCCGAAGTGATGATTGATTGAGCCTGGATTGAGAAACTGGCATCAAGCCAGAGAAGAGTTGTCACTATTTCATCACAGAGAAGACAATAAGGAACAGACTTCCTTCTCCAGGGAACATACTTCCTTCTCCATGGAACAGACTTCCTTCTCCATGGAACAGACTTCCTTCTCCAGGGAACAGACTTCCTTCTCCAGGGAACAGACTTCTTTCTCTATGGAACAGACTTCCTTCTCCATGGAACAGACTTCCTTCTCTATGGAACAGACTTCCTTCTCCAGGGAACAGACTTCCTTCTCTATGGAACAGACTTCCTTCTCCATGAACAGACTTCCTTCCCCAGGGAACAGACTTCCTTTCCCATGGAACAGACTTCTTTTCCCATGGAACCGACTCCCTTTCCCAGGGAACAGACTTCCTTCTCTATGGAACAGACTTCCTTCTCCAGGGAACAGACTTCCTTCTTCAGGGAACAGACTTCCTTTCCCATGGAACAGACTTCCTTTCCCATGGAACAGACTTCCTTCTCTATGGAACAGACTTCCTTTCCCATGGAACAGACTTCCTTCTCTATGGAACAGACTTCCTTCTCTAGGAAACAGATTTCCTTCTCCATGGAACAGACTTCTTTCTCCAAGGAACAGACTTCCTTCTCTATGGAACATACTTCCTTTCCCATGGAACAGATTTCCTTCTCCATGGAACAGACTTCTTTCTCCAAGGAACAGACAGAGTTCCTTCTCCCAATAAGCGTTATCGTATTCATGAAACTAACTTCGAGTACCATTCAAAGTGATACTGGTTTACGTGACAGACGACCGTCAAGCTAGCACAATCTTCACTAAGTTTAGATTCCTTCAAGGGGCTAAGGCAACAGGCCTGATCACTGAATAATACCTGAAGGCTTGCAGCAAGATCAGCCTATTCATGTCCTACTACACCTCTTGCAGTGCCTCAAGAATGAGATTAACATATAACATCTGAAGAAAGAGATTAACATATAGTAAAAGTAAAGTAACCCCGTCACGCCAAGTGGCGTATAGGGAAATATGGTGTTAGTGACCCTATATTTTACAGACCTTCAGCACATGATTTTTGGGGTAATGTGGTCAGTATTACGCTCGTGCTGCTTTACTTTCCCAGAAAAAAAATCCGGTACCCATTTAAGGCTGGGTGAACCCGGAAGCCGTCGGTTGGGATCGAACCCTACCCCTTGTCCGTGGTAGTCCAGTTCACTAACCACTGAGCTATCGCGGCTCCTGAGATTAACATATAACATAAATATAAAATGTTATAGAGCGGCTAAGCTAACATAAAAGATAAGACAAACTACAACGTTTCAGCCAAAGCCTTCATCAGGTAAAACAAACAAACTATACAAATTAGAAACATAAATCCAAGCCAGAAAACACAACACAGATCTAAAAAAAATGGCAGAAAAAGTTGGTGGCCAGGATTTACATATAGTTCTGTTATTTGATATCTGTGCTTATTTCCAGAAACAGATTAACCAGTCTAGTCTGGCGTAGCAACAATCAAGATTGAAGCCAACCTGGCACTTAGAAATGCTGTACTGAAGTCGGATGTGTTGGGCCAAAAGGTGCATATAGATTTGAAAAGGTGCAATATAGATTTGAGAAGGTGCAATATAGATTTGAGAAGGTGCAATATAGGTTTGAGAAGGTGCAATATAGATTTGAGAAGGTCCAATATAGATTTGAGAAGGTGCAATATAGATTTGCTCCCGTGTGTTACCGGGGCCTCATTATGTGGGAAGTAAAGAATAGTGACACTGTGACCTTCCAGGCATGTCGTAAGAGGCGACTAAGGAGGTTGATCGATGGCTTGACAAGCTATCATTGTAAAAAACATTGTTATGGAAACAGAACCATATATTTTAGAAGCAGTGATCTCTGCGATATGTGCCATTTTGGCACGCAAGGTTTCTGTTTTTGAGATTGTAGTTCTGCCCTATGTGCCATCTTCGGCTCGAAAGGACAATAGAATATAGATTTGAGAAGGTGCAATATAGATTTCAGAAGGTGCAATATAGATTTCAGAAGGTGCAATATAGATTTGAGAAGGGTTGATGGAGATTTGAAAAAATACCATATAAATGTGAGTGTGGTGTAGATCCGAGTCAAGTAAATACAGATTTGGAGAGAGGCAGACATATTTTTGCAAAAGGTAATGACGTAAAGATTCATGTACATATATAAAAATGTGCAGCTGATGATGGAGTTGATGTAGGAGCTAATGATGGAGTTGGTGATGGAGATAATGATGGAGCTGATGATGGAACTGATGATGGAGATAATGATGGAACTGATGATGAAGTTGATGATGGAGCTGATGATGGAGATAATGATGGAGCTGATAATGGAGATTATTATGAAGCTGATGAGGGAGATATTGATGGAGCTGATGAGGGAGATATTGATGGAGCTGATGATGGAGCTGATAATGGAGATAATGATGGAGCTGATGATGGAGATACTGATGGACTGATGATGGAGATAATGTTAGAGCTGATAATGAAGTCGATGATTGAGTTAATGATAAAGCTGCTGATGGAGATGATGGTGGGGCTAATAATGAAGCTGATGATAAAGCTGGTGATGGAACTGAAAGAAAAAAAAAGAAAGAAAAAAGGAAAGGTTACGGATTTATTTAAATGAAGGACAACACGATCAAACGACATTTCGATTTTTGAAGGGGAAAAATGGATGTTTTATTCTTGTATACTAGTCAAGCTCATGTCGTTGATGACGCAGCCACGAGCAAGCATTGCAGAGAAGTTTCATTTTTACTCATTGTTAATATCATCGTCTTTTTTTTAATATTATTTGGGCTTTGCCGTGTTAAGTTGATTTGTTTACACATTTGTTTGTGTGTGTGTGTGTTTTGAGCCAAAACATCGTTTGATTGTGTTGTCCTTCACTCACATAATGCTGTAACCATACCTTTTCTCTCTTTTTTTTTAAATTTCACCTTATATTTACAAATATGATAAGATTTTAGAAGACTACATAGATTTTTTTTTAAAGTCTAATATAAATTTGAGAAAGGTCAATACAGATTTGAGAAAAACTGATACAAATATTTTTTTTTTAAATCATCATCATTGAGTGCCGTCTCCGCAACGAAGGTTGGCTACCATGGAGCGCCATTCTGCTCTATCTCTTGCTTTGATGGTGCAGGTTGTCATCGGTTGATTTGTCCATCTTTTGATGTTACTCGTCCATGTTAATCTTAAAATTTTAATAATTTTAAAAATACATATTTGTAAATGATTAATACGGACTTGAGAATAACTATTACAAATTAGGAAAGTTAACAAATTGTTATAAATTAATTTTTTGTTAAATATTTCAGGACTGGTGTCAAGAAAGACAACTCCTTGTCTTAGTCATCGCGCTCAACTTGAGTTTAGCAACAATGTTCTTCAACCTTCTCTCCTGAGAAGACCTCCCCTTCTCTGGAACAGACTAGCTGAGTTGCTGCCCTTGATTCTTCCTACTCACCATATCAAGCCTTGGTACTGGTTCAACCATTGGCTGGTTACCCATGGCCACTCTGGAAGGAACAGCCAATGGGAAACAGTGACATGCAAAGAGAATGAAGATTTTTGAAAGATGTCTTTGTATTGGTTGAAACTATGGGGCTAGATTTAAAGCATTAACATGTACAGTAGGTGTGTGCAGTAAAAAATGGAAGAGTTGTAGAAAATATTTGAATAACAATTATTTTATTTGTGAACGGAACAAATAATCATTTTTAATTTTCAACATAATTTGTTTCCCCCTTTTTACCTTGGTGTTCATTCAAATAAAACTCAGTTTTGTTATTTTTGTTTTCCTTTACAGAGGATGCCAGTTTTTGTAAAGCCTCGTTAATTTTTTTCTGAAAAATTCTTTTGATGTAAAGTAGAAACATTGCGTCAGTACATTAACAATTTTTTATATATAAATAGCCAGACCTTCTAGAAACATTTTTATCATATATTTTACATAAGTTCTATTGATGTTGTACAAATTGGTTGGTTATATTAGTACAGCAGCCTGTGGATGCTTACCCTTTTTATGCAATGTTGTAGTATTTGAAAGTTTTAAAGAGATGGAACTAAAGATTCCAATTTGATAGATTATTTTGCAAAAGAAGGAAGTGCCATTTAAGAAGTATGAAATGAAGAAAGTGCCATTTAAGAAGTATGAAATGAAGAAAGTGCCAGTTAAGAAGTATGAAATGAAGAAAGTGCCAGTTAAGAAGTATGAAATGAAGGAAGTGCCAGGTAAGAAGTATGAAATGAAGGAAGTGCCAGATAAAAAGAATGTTTGTTATTTAGAAAGTGTCAAAACATTCCCTATCAAGGGGTTTAACTCACTGGGGCACGAATGTTTTTTTTTGCAATTTGAAATAATAGCAAGAAAATTTATGAAAATTGATTGGAAACCCTCCGTTTGTTTGGACAGTTTGGTTAGGATGTCGAAAAGGAGGTTAAATTAAGAGAATTACCAAATTTTAGTGGAAATAATTGTGGTAAATTCAATCAATTAAAATCTGCAAAACCCAGCTCTATGTTTCTCTCACTGGTAGTGTTTCGTGGCTCCTAGTACGGATTGTGTTGTGTAGATATGTTCATCAAGTGTTTCGTGGCTCCTGGTACGGATTGTGTTATGTAGATATGTTCATCATATCACTAGAATGACAGGAACAAGTAACGAAGCTTGTAAAATGAAGAGGCCAGGCAGCAAGTGATCTGTTACTCAGAACTAGTCCCAACCAATTGATTGTACAAGTCTAATGTTTATATGTTTATATAATGACTGTATTTATTAAGCTGTGATTCTGACACTGCAGAAATGTGAGTTCATAAAGTTTTGCTGATAGGCTGAACCATATTAAGTTTTCACATAGCAATGCTTGTGGAAATGGTGAAGGTGATAGGTTGACAAGAGAGGCTGGTAAACCATACCTGCAAGATACAAGCATAACTTGTAGGGTCAAGGCAAGGAAACGCATAGAAATGCAAAGCTGCAGTAAAAAGTTAATTGTAAGGAGAAAGGAAAAGGAAATATTGAAAAAAATATTTTTAAAATGGTATGTTGGACATGTGATGAGAAGAGATAATAACCGAATAGCAAAGAAAGCCCTCATATGGGAAACAACAGGTAAGAGAAAAAGAGGAAGACCCAGGGAGACACTGAGAAGAACATTGATGAGAGAGGCAAGAGCAGCAGGAATCGGCTCCCTCAATGAGATAGAACTGCTTGCACAGAACAGAGACAAATGGCGAGATTTGATAAAATATCTTTAAAAGAATTTAAAACTGCTAGAACAAAAATTTAGATAAGAGAAAGAGTATCTTGGTCTACGCCCTATGGGTCGGCTACGGCTCGAAAGGTCAGTAGATAGATAGATGATTAAAGCTTTTATGTAATAAATGGACAACACAAACTAGAACGTTTTGGCTCAAAGTGAACAACACAAATTAGAATGATGCTTCAGCTCAATAATCCTTCATCAGGAACAATCTGTGTGTTGTATGTTTGTTCCTACTGAAGGCCTATTGAGCCAAAACATTTTAGTTTGTGTTGTCCACTTATTATATAAAGCTTTAATCATACCATTTTTAAAATATTTTTTTCTATATTTTTTCATTTCTTCAAGCATAACTTGTCCAGGAGATTTGTCAGAAACAACTACATAAACAAATGAAATACAGAACACAAGGATTACCAGAAAAATTATGCCTACTACCATCTCAGTAGATAAGAACAATTAACAAATTTTGTATTCTCTGGACAGGTCGCAACAAACTGAGGTTTCATTTTTTTTCAATAACCTGAGGTTTAAGAACCTCTGATGAATGTTTACACAATAAAATGGCTGCCAAACATCATCCACAATCATGCCCAAGTGTGTGACGGTTGATATGGTCATGTCTTCAATAAATGCTGGAGATGTCAGCAACCTTGAAGTGAGCAATGCTTTCTTTGAACTAATTAAAATTGATATCTCCTTGTGTACACAGAAGAAGAAGAATGACAAGAAAATATTGTAAATAGATAATCAATAACAGAATATATAAGTGCGCACTACTAGTGTGCTCAACTGGTGTGCTCAACTGGTTTGCTCTACTGGTGTGCTCAGTTGGTTTGCTCTACTGGTTTGGTGACAGATTCTAAGCAACTGTGAATCTGCCCACATTGATGTGGCTAGTTGTGCACAGAAACTGAGAGTTGGTCAAACAGACATATGGGAAGGACATGCAGAATGTAACAGGGACTTCCAGAACTGCTGGCTCCACAATAGAAGCTGTATGTATTGACATGGTCCTCTATGACCTACAGTAGTATCAAGTATTGTTGTGGTCCTCTATGACCTACAGTAGTATCAAGTATTGATATGGTCCACTTTGAGTTATTGAGTTATTTGCGGGTCATCATCATTGCACTCCAAACATGTCCATAGGTGCTCAGATCCCCTCCTCAAAAATGTTCGCAGTGTCCAGCGACTGACGACTCCAGTTCTGTGTTGTCCACTTTGACCTACAGATGTATCAAGTATTGATGTGGCCCACTTTGACCTACAGAAGTATCAAGTATTGATGTGGTCCACTTTGACCTACAGAAGTATCAAGTATTGATGTGGTCCACTTTGACCTACAGAAGTATCAAGTATTGATGTGGCCCACTTTGACCTATGGAAGTATCAAGTATTGATGTGGTCCACTTTGACCTACAGAAGTATCAAGTATTGATGTGATCCACTTTGACCTATGGAAGTATCAAGTATTGATGTGGTCCACTTTGACCTACAGAAGTATCAAGTATTGATGTGGTCCACTTTAACCTACAGAAGTATCAAGTATTGATGTGGCCCACTTTGACCTACAGAAGTATCAAGTATTGATGTGGTCCACTTTGACCTACAGAAGTATCAAGTATTGATGTGGCCCACTTTGACCTACAGAAGTATCAAGTATTGATGTGGTCCACTTTGACCTACAGAAGTATGAAGTATTGATGTGGCCCACTTTGACCTACAGAAGTATCAAGTATTGATGTGGCCCACTTTAACCTACAGAAGTATGAAGTATTGATGTGGCCCACTTTGACCTACAGAAGTATCAAGTTGTATGATGATGAGCAAGGTTCATATCAAATCATCAATTTTATGTTCAAAACTGTGATGGCTTTTATATTGTGAACTATACAAATGAAGAATAAAAGGAAGAGAAAAGAAATTGCAAATGAATAACTATAACAAAGAAAAAAGTCAACTGTCAGTTATAACTCAAATGTGTATATTTGTGAACCATGTTCATTAACAATTCAGCAAAATGAGTGCCATGTCAAGAAAATATTAGATAAAAATATTACATAAAAATATTAGATGAAAATATTAGATAAAAATATTAGATGAAAATATTAGATGAAAATATTAGATAAAAATATTAGAGGAATCAAGAACCAACATTTGAAAGAAAATGTTTCAGAATTACAGATTCACTTCAAGATTTGCTTTTTTTATATTCACACTATAAAGGGACAGGTGATGTTTAATACAAGCAGAATTTGTTATTTTTATATTCACACTAGAAAGGGACAGGTGATGTTTAATACAAGCAGAATTTGTTTTTTTTTTTATATTCACAGTATAAAGGGACACCATAGATTTTAGAAGCAGTGATCTCTGCAATATGTGCCATTTTGGCACGCAAGGTTTCTATTTTTGTGATTGTGGTTCTGCCCTATGTGCCGTCTTCAGCTCGAAAGCACAATATGTAGATAGATAGATAAAGGGACAGGTGACGGTTAATACAAGCAAAATTTGTTTTTTTTAATAGTTCTCTCAATGTATTCTGGCATTTTGAGAATATGTCGCGTCTGCTAACATTTGTTAGTGACCAGTTGTACATTTTATAACTGAGGTGGTCAGCATCAGACCAGGCCAACCTTCTTTACCAGAAAATATCTGGGATTTTTTTAAGAGGTTGGGTGAACGCATTAGCTTGTGTCAATCAGAGAAAAAAATCAGAGAATTGAACACAGAACTGTCTGGTCAGCAACAGCAAACCAACCACTTGGCCACTGTTGATTTTCATGTACAATTCTTTGTTTTAAATCAAATTTATACCCAGCAATAAATGTATAGCTGGTAACAAATTTATAGGCATCACTTAAATAGACAGCCGCCTTCATGAGAGAGTCTGGAATCCTACTCTGAAAGAGTCATGGTTGCAGAAGAATAATAAGAAATTTATAGGCAACTAGATGAACTTAAAATATATAGTTTTATCATGAAGTTTGTGTAAATTTGTATGAGAAAAGACACATTTATAAAATATACCAATTCTGTGTTAAATAGATAGACAAAAATCAACATCTTGACCATTAAGACTTTCGAAGGTAAGATATGTTCAAAGAAGCTGCAAAAGCAACAAAAAATATTATTAATGAATATTGAATTTTGGTGAAGACCCATGGATGCAGTGTTACTCTTGTCCATAGGTGAACAAGCATATCTCATGTTTTAACTTTGATTAGCTGCTATCCCCACTGCCACTTCTATCTTGAATGTTCAAGTCATGAAAAGGTAGAAAGATCATGAAAAGCTAAACTGCTGAAAATTGTTCATACTTTATATCATCTCTAATAAGTTTTATTCCAATCGATCCTTTTTTTTTCAATTTATTTTTGTTTAACATCCACTCTGAGTTATTTTGACCTACTCCTAGTTTCCAGCTCCAGTCAATAGTTTCATCAATGATATCAAATCACCATATTTTCCCACTCTGGATTCTTTAACATGTGTTGGCTTGGCCCCATTATCGTTGCGTTATTTAAACATTTCTTTGAGAGTGTGTATATGTCTGGTATTATTAGATTTTTAACCCGCCAAAAATAATGTATAAATACAGACGATTTTAGGTGTGTCAAAAAATTATATTATTCACGATTACATTAATCACCATATTTTGTGTGAGCGCACGATAATCGTAACAAATTTTTACTCCGCCAAACTTGTTTTGTTATAGATACATACAGCCAAACGTGTAAATAAAATTAGTGAACAAATTTGCGTTTTCTTTAAAAAATGTAATCAGTAATGACATGAGACTGAAAGAGTTAGTCACAACTCAATGGTAACTACATACCACATTTGCTATACTGAGAGTTATGCTCACTACTGAATCCAGCATTTCCTGAAGAGTTCTAACACCCGTGAAGATATCGCAACGGCATTTGAGCAGGAGTATGTTCATTATCTGAGAAGTGAAAGGAAATGTGTCTGTAATGAGTGTGTCACACCTAATTGTTGTGATATGTCTGTCTGATAAGCATCTCTGCTGACCTCTGTCATTTAACTGAGGGTGTCTACATAATACGGTTGTTGTTCATGACTGTTAGCGTACAGTACGTGTGAGTTCACACAGGATAGCTGGGACATGTGTTGGTGTACAGTATGTGTGAGTCCACACAGGATAGCTGGGACATGTGTTGGTGTACAGTATGTGTGAGTTCACACAGGATAGCTGGGACATGTGTTGGTGTACAGTATGTGTGAGTCCACACAGGATAGCTGGGACATGTGTTGGTGTACAGTACATGTGAGTTCACACAGGATAACTGGGACATGTGTTGGTGTACAGTATGTGTGAGTTCACACAGGATAGCTGGGACATGTGTTGGTGTACAGTATGTGTGAGTCCACACAGGATAGCTGGGACATGTGTTGGTGTACAGTATGTGTGAGTCCACACAGGATAGCTGGGACATGTGTTGGTGTACAGTACATGTGAGTTCACACAGGATAGCTGGGACATGTGTTGGTATACAGTACATGTGAGTTCACACAGGATAACTGGGACATGTGTTGGTGTACAGTATGTGTGAGTCCACACAGGATAGCTGGGACATGTGTTGGTGTACAGTATGTGTGAGTTCACACAGGATAGCTGGGACATGTGTTGGTATACAGTATGTGTGAGTCCACACAGGATAGCTGGGACATGTGTTGGTGTACAGTATGTGTGAGTCCACACAGGATAACTGGGACATGTGTTGGTGTACAGTATGTGTGAGTCCACACAGGATAACTGGGACATGTGTTGGTGTACAGTATGTGTGAGTCCACACAGGATAACTGGGACATGTGTTGGTGTACAGTATGTGTGAGTCCACACAGGATAGCTGGGACATGTGTTGGTGTACAGTATGTGTGAGTCCACACAGGATAGCTGGGACATGTGTTGGTGTACAGTACATGTGAGTTCACACAGGATAACTGGGACATGTGTTGGTGTACAGTATGTGTGAGTCCACACAGGATAACTGGGACATGTGTTGGTATACAGTATGTGTGAGTCCACACAGGATAGCTGGGACATGTGTTGGTGTACAGTATGTGTGAGTCCACACAGGATAGCTGGGACATGTGTTGGTGTACAGTATGTGTGAGTCCACACAGGATAGCTGGGACATGTGTTGGTGTACAGTATGTGTGAGTTCACACAGGATAGCTGGGACATGTGTTGGTATACAGTATGTGTGAGTTCACACAGGATAGCTGGGACATGTGTTGGTATACAGTATGTGTGAGTCCACACAGGATAGCTGGGACATGTGTTGGTAAAATCTGGAGAAGTGTTTAGTGGTAAAACCATGAATGAAATGCTGGGTTCAGAGCAAGTGTGACATTCTATATTTGTATGTTCAATTTCAGGGTTGTTTGCGCTTTCAATATTTTAAAAAATTATCTGAAAGTGTGACAAGTCTTCTTCATTCACATCTACACATTCACATCTACACATTCACATCTACACATTCACATCGACACATTCACACCTACACATTCACGTCTACCCATTCACATCTACACATTCCCATCTATGCGTTCACACCTACACATTCACACCTACACATTCACACCTACATATGTGATTACAAAAATGCTTCTTGAATTTTTAAAAAAAATGCTTCTTGAATTTTAAAAAAAAATGTTTCTTAAAATAGTATTTATATTCAAAATATTTATCTTTTTGTTTGTTATCTTATTAATTTTTTAATTCTTCTAGTTTCCTATTAAACTGTTTGTCTCTTTATTTATTTTAAATCTTTACATTTACATCAGTTACTATAACTAAACTTTACCTCCAAAACACGACTTTACACATAATTTAAACTTAAAGATTTGCATATTGACATATAGTACTTTCACTTCCCTTTTAACTATATCTGTACATTATGATGCACTGTACGTACATCATGCTGATTTCAGTTATGTATGTTTAGCCACAGAGTGCATCACTCTCAATTTGATTCCTGTAAACCGTCATCAAACCGTATTGTTTTTACATGTCTAGTTTTATCTTGGTGAATTATAATTCCTTGTTCAAATTATCTAACAATTCATCTTTAATATGTTATGTGTTATATATAAATATAAAATAATGTTGAGAATACTTTGGACAGCTAAGAAGAGTAACGAAAACGTTCTGAAAGAGGCCAAAGCAAAAGGAAAGCTAATTTCCAAATTAGGAAGAAACAATAATTTATTTTTTGGCTATGAAATGAGAAGGGAACAGCTGGAATATATTGTGACAATTGGGAAAATTGAGGGATGAAGAGATAGAGGGAAGCAAAGAGAAAAGATGCTAGACAGCTTAAGAGAATGGCTTGGCAGAAGGTCAACAACAGAAATGATAAATAACTGTCGAGATCGAAAGTTGCGGAGAGATATGACCAACTATGCCAGCAGGCATGGTACCTGATGATGATGAAATATAAAACATTTAGATATCAATTTAAAACCATTAAAATTTTGTTTCTGAAATCTCCTCCATTGCATAGATAAAAACCTTCTGTGTTGAAAGAGTTAAAGATTCATATATTGACATACACTACTTTCACTCTCTTCCCATATTTAGGCCATCAAAGGTTTTCCAATCTTTTTTGTCTATTACTGTCTCTTCTAATCTTCTCCATTTCATTTATCTTTGCAATCTCAGCCTCAAGGTTTCATCTCAATGTTTTTCTGAGTCTTCCTCGTTTTCCCTTTTTCCTGTGGTCTCAAGATGAGAAATTGCCTAGTAATATTTGTAGTTGGCTTTCAAAGCATGCATCCCATCCATCTTCACAATTTGTTTCTTATTTCTTCCAATATGGGTTGATGTCAAATTATCAAACTAGACAAAAATATTATTATTTTTCATCTCTGTAGAGCTACCTTTTGTAACTAGGTTAATTCACTGGTTTGGCTTCTCATTTGTTAACTTACTGGCAAAGCAATGCACATATGGTAGCAAAGAAACATATCTCCGAATGTAAAAGAGCTCATCATTATGAATGAAAAATCCCAAATTGGCAGTATTGATTCTCCATCCATAACAAATTTTAAGGAAGGGTTGAGAGCCGCCAATTGCAGCCATCTTCAGAATCATCAGAAGTTGAATCAAAAAGAAGACATAATCAAGAATGCTAATAAAAGCAAAATATGTCAAATTATTTTTAGTAAACAAACTACGAAGTACTGTTTTTATGGACTAAATTTGTTCATGTCGTGTTTTTTTTAATAGAGACCCCTATTTTTAATTGTTTCATATAGAATTAATTGCAAAATTTTTAAAGAAAATGGCTTCTTTTTGTCTAGATTATGTGATTTTAAAAGAATATCTTGTGCTGCAATACTATGTAAGACATAATAGAAAGAACAGACAAAACAGAACCAAGACAGGCCCAGAGTAAATTGGTTGGGGTAATATCCTCAAATAACAACGACTGAAGCTACCAGAAAAAGACAGACTACTACATTATATTTCTCGACACCAAAAGGAAGGTAAGAGGAAGCGAAGAAAAGTAAAAGCTGAAAGATGCCGATAAGTAGATTAAATACTGTGCACTGTAAGTAGATTAAATACTGTGCACTGTAAGTAGATTAAATACTGTACACTGTAAGTAGATTAAATACTGTACACTGTAAGTAGATTAAATACTGTACACTGTAAGTAGATTAAATACTGTGCACTGTAAGTAGATTAAATACAGTGCACTTAAGTACATTATAAAGAACAATTTTTAAAAATATGTTAATTAGTTAATTTTAACGTAAAAGTTTAAAGTGAATATACGTGATTTATAATTATTTAGTGAAAGATATAAAAAAAAAAAAGTAAAGTACCCCCGTCACGCCAAGTGGTGTATAGGGAATATGGTGTTAGTGACCATAAATTTTACAGACCTTCAGCACAAGATTTTTGGGGTAATGTGGTCGGTATTATGCCCGTGCCGCTTTACTTTACCAGAAAAAAAATCTGGTACCCATTAAAGGCTGGGTGAACCCGGAAGTCGTCGTTTGGGATCGAACCCTACCTCTTGTCCTTTGTAGTTCAATTCACTAACCACTGAGCTATCGCGGCTCCCAGTGAAAGATATATGTGAAATTATTTTAAAGGTATATTTTGTTTTTTATATTTCACTTAAAAGATTTCTGTGAGAATATATTTAATATTTTATTTCATCTGAAAGTCATCTGCGAAATCTCTAAGAAAAAATTACATTGTGAGTTTCATCTGCAAGACGTTTGTGAAGGTTTTAAAGGAAATACATTTTTTTTCACTCAAGTGTGTTTTTTTTAGTGACTGATGAATCCGTTCAGGAAAATTGAAGGAGGGGCTGGGCAGTGGTAGGAGTTACTAAAACTCTCAGGTTTGATTGGTATCTCTTTTATCTTTGTTCCTGGACTCAGGCGTGAGAGGGAACGAATGAGCTGACAGTCTGGCTGGAAATGTTGCCATGGATGGTTGATGTACAATGGATCGGGCTGACATTCAAAATGCTCTCAGGAAGGCTGAGTGTGCCGTTGTCTCAGTCAATGATCATGAATCTACAACCATGTCCAGGCCACGCAAATGTCTGGTCAAAACTGGGGATGCCAGAAAGAAGAGTGACGGAGCACAGACAAATAACAAATCAACACAGACCTGGAGTCGTCAGTCTCCACACACTAAGGGACATACTGGCGAGGAGATCTGAGTCCTTATGGATGTATCCAGTGTGCAATGAGGATGATCAATCAACTAAACTAAACTAAACTAAACATTTTGTTTATTTTACCTGAAGTATCATTTATAAAGACACAAGAAATAAAAATGGTTCAGGCATGTGAAAAGGCAGAAAGATCAAAATACAACACAACAAGCCCTCAACAACACTACAAGAGCAACAGACCCAGTGGCCAACCACGAAAGAGACGGATTGATGAAATATTAGAAACAATAGGAAACACAACAGCAGGAGAGACCAACAGAAGAGCAAAAGATAAAAAATTGTATCTCCCCTTAATGCTGAAAGGCAAATGAGGAAAGAAAGAAAATGACCTAAAGGATCCCCTCATTAATTCACTTTAAAAAAAGTATGTATTTTTTTTTGTTTCTTTTGCTTGAAAATTGTGCATCATATTTTAACATGAAATACATTTTGCTTTTGTATTTTATAAAACCTGAAAGATATTCATAAACGTACAATAACAGCACACATTTATTTTAGTAGATTTTACTTTAAACAGATGAAAGTACTGAATGAAAGTAGATTCATTTTTTTTTTTTTTAATAATTTATTTTTAACTTTTCTGTGAAAATACTTTTGCCTTTTAAAAATGTCACCTGAGGGATCTATCTATCTTTCGTTCGCCTCAAGTATCGTCTATATCTGCAATATCGTTTCCTGTATACATTTTATTGGCTTTTAAAAACCTGAGGGATGACAATAAAAGTGAAAAAGTACAATGTTTTTTTTTTTAGTTTAAAAGTAAAATATGTCAATGAAAGTACTAATGGAACGTACAATGATTCTAGAAATTCACTCAGAAAGATATACCTAAAAAGCCACTTTACTGCTTCATCAATATTATAATGTATGTCCTCAATTTTCTAAATTTAAATTTATTTTTAAGTGAAAATTTAGCTGCCAGTATCCCTTCATGTGTACTTAACTATTTGTGACTTGTAAGTCTTGTCCATCTTTTTCAGAATAATTTACTTTTATAATTGCCATATTTCACATTTTTAATGTACAAAAAAAAATGTAAATACTTCAAAATTATCATGTTTCATTAATATACAAAAATGAACTCAAATTATAAGACAGACGAACACAATAGCTTGAAAAGTGCAAAACAAATTTATTTGTAAAATTGTATTACTTGATTTTTCATAAAAATTATGTATGACAACCTGCAAACAAGGAATTTATGTCTACAACTACTTGAAAGCTATGTTTAAAAAAAGTAAAGTAAATAGCATATCCTTTATAGAACATTATTATCCCAGCATTTGTTGACTGTATAATTGTCTAGGCATTTACATCAGTGGTTTGCCATTACCCTGTGATGGTATGCGTGGCCCTGAGAACAGTAATACCACAAGTCACGATTTCTTTAAAAAAAAAACTTGCTCACTGGGACCCGTTCCCCAGACTTTGAAGCTGTGAAACCAAAATCACCACCTCATAGCCAGAGGTCAGGGTTAGTGTGTTTGTTAATTCTTTGAGTAGATCTGGGTTCAATAACAAGAAGTGCCATTTTTTTTCTTCTCTGTGGTGTTCACTCCAAGACTAGTAAAGGACTGGCTAGTTCTCTTCATCCTCCAACCTTATAAGGGTCTAAAGTGGGTGTAGATGTTTTTTTGGTTTGCAGTTAGGCTGTGATATTTTCACCTTTTGGCCACATGTCTAACTTCATCAGGCTATTTGTGAGTATCGGGTTTGCCTTCTCTCCTTGATCTTCTTGAATCTTGCTTGGCCAGGTCTGGTTCCAGGAGCACCACTGGGAGGTATGGTCTTGATCAACTCTGTTCACCAATCCTGACACGGTCAGCTGTGGGTTGCTGACTGCACTCAGCTCAGTTGTTGGATGGGTGTCTTTGCCTTTAAATGCAATTTTATTTCAAACTGACAAAAGAAGAAGAGATTTTTTTCTATACCTTAAGGTATAAGTGGGAGCCGCAATAGCTCGATCATTATTGAACTGGAGACTACAAAGGACAAGAGATCGGGTTCAATCCTGATCAGTGGCTTCCAGGTTCACTCAGCCTTAAATGGGTACCAGATTTTTTCTGGGAAAGTAAAGCAGCATGGGCGTAATACCAACCACATTACCCCAAAAATCATGTGCTGAAGGTCTGTAAAAATGATGGCTAACACCAAATTCTCTGAGAAACACTGAGAAGAACATTAATCAGAGAGGTAAGAGCAGCAGGAATTGGCTTCCTCAATGAGATAGAGTTGCTTGCACAGAACAGAGACAAATGGCGTGATTTGATAAAATATCTTTAGAAGGATTGAAAACTGCTAGAATAAAAATTTAGATAAGAGCAAAGAGTATCTGGGTCTATGCCCTATGGTTCAGCTATGGCTCGAAAGGTCAAAAGAAAGAAGAAGAAGGACACCAAATTCCCTATATGCCACTTGGCACAACGGGGCACTTTACTTTTTTTTTATAAGGCATATGTGGAACCCAATACTAATGTCATTTTTCAAAGACCAGTGGCACATTTTATGAGTGATCTCATCTGCCTTTCCTGTAAAATCTGGCACAATTTGACACAATCTGGCACATATTTTATTCTGGGTGAACCTCAGATCCATTGACCTCGATCAAACCTGAGCAATGAGAAGACAAAATGAAACCAATCAAAATTATAAGAGAGATCCAGCATGAGGAGAGCCTTGCATGCGGAACACGTTCACGCCAATACAGACTTGAGGATCATTTTTATAAAAAGGGACTGGTGGAGAGCTGCGACTAGATGATTTCTGTTTTTGTATGACTGCTTGTGACTTCAAGGTAGCTGGGTCATGTAAGAAGAATTGCAAACCATCGTATTCAAAAACAAATATTGCATGGCAAACTTAGGGATGGAAAGGGACCAAAGGGAGACCAGTGCTGAGGACTAAGAATACTTGTAGGGCTTCCTTAAGAGAATTCTCTATCAGTGAAAGAAATTGTCACGTAACACTCCAAAGAAAGCCATGGAGAGAAATTCTAACTACTGTTTTAAGAATGAATTAAAAATAACTACATGGAACAGAAAATTGAAGCCTTTGAAATGTGGATTTATAGAAGTATTGGTAAAATTGGATGGAAAGAAAAGAAAACAAACAATGAAGTCTTAAAACAGCTAAAAATGAAAAGAGAACTACTAAACACAAATAGAACAAGACAAATGAGATTTTTGGGGCATGTTAAAAGACACAACAGCCTACTAAAAGTAATATTGGAAGGGAAAATACAAGGTAAAAGAGGCAGACCAAGACTAACATGGACGAGTAACATTAAAAGATGGACAAGTAAATCTATGACAACCTGCACCATCAAAGCAAGAAACATAGTAGAATGGCGATCCATGGTAGCCAACCTTCGTTGTGGAGACAGCACTCGATGATGATGATGATGATGAAAGAAGTTGTGATAATTTGGCATCAGATCACAGCATATGGAGAACAACAATTTTTTTAATGACACAACAACATTCGAGGAAGTGTTGATGTCAAAGTCAGAAGATAAAATATGTAGGAGAAAGTAGATGAGACCAGGCACCACAAATACATCTTGTTCATTTTGTGGATGGATCTGTCTATCCAATACTGCTATATTCAGCCATGATAATGCCACTGTACACTGGACAATCTGACAACAAAACATGTTCTACAAGATTGCCCCAGTACACAGACCTGAGAAGGACAATGTGGTCCACACCCACCTCCCTGGAAGATAAACTATATGGGGCAATAGAATCACTTAAACAGACAGCTGACTTCATTAGAGAGTCTGGAATCCTACTCTTATTGAGTCTTGATTGCAGAGAGAGAGAGAGCCATGATAGAAACTGTTCAGTAAAACAGCATTGAACATAAGACACTAATATTTTACAAAAACTACTGACTTATCATGATTGCTTGCTACCAACTGTCTGTCATGATGCCAAAGAAGATAAATATATATACCTGTGACCTCAATATTAGTCATTAGCTTGTTCTCCCAGATATTGTTAATGAAGATATAGAAACAGCGATAAGATGACTTCAACATCAGAAAAGTCACTTAGGAAATTAATTTTACAATTTTACAGGTAAATGACACAACAACAACATTTTGACATACATCAACAATAGTCCAAAGTTGAAGTGACCTCTCTCAGAAGATGTACAAAGAAAAGAGAAATGACATCAGACAATTTCAACATCACAGTATAATTTATTAATTCTTCTTTAATATTTACATTTCTTTGTGCCATGCTGAAAATAAGGCAAAACTATTTTTTTCATGCAACAATGTTTTAACAAATTTTTCCTCTCTGTAGAATTGTCAATTTTCATTGTAAATATAATTTTTTTTTAAACTAGATGGTAATTTATATTTAATTTTTACATGCAAAAACGTATGCCGACAGAATTTTGGATGATAACTTTCTCATAAGCAAAAATGTTGGTGTAATCTCCTTTCCTGTATTTATTAAAATGTTGCTGTAACAATGTTATCACCACGTTTCTGTACTATTTTACAAAAGGCATGTGCAGCTTCTTTTAAGCTGAAAGGCCAAAATTCTGATTAGTTTTGCTGTATTTGGCTGTGTAATAATTTGAAAACTATTTTATGAAGACACAATTTTCAACACATTTTATA
Source organism: Megaustenia siamemsis (assembly GCA_032433765.1). Taxonomy (NCBI): domain Eukaryota; kingdom Metazoa; phylum Mollusca; class Gastropoda; order Stylommatophora; family Ariophantidae; genus Megaustenia; species Megaustenia siamemsis. The sequence continues at coordinate 37,737,325 of JAVIAB010000025.1, read as the reverse complement.
TGGACAATGTAACAGAAGCTCTAGTGACCAGACTTTCAACCTCTCGATGTTAAAACTTAATCATTTTTAAAACTGAATGAATAAAAGAGGATTGTTTGAAGGCTGCTCGTTATCACATTCACAAATTAAGTGGTTTAATATGCTGCGGCCAGGCCATTTTTCTGAATTTTTTTTTTAATTTGAAGTAACAGTGAGAAAATAAATGAAAACTGATCTAAAACACACAATTTATTAGGACAGTTACTCACAAAGTTCTAAAGAAGGCTTAAATAAGAGAATTACAAGGTTTTAGTGGAAATAATTGTGAAATCATTCATTAATTTTTAAAAACATGCAAAACATTGCTCCTGGGTTTCTTGCATCAACTACTAAAGCATTATTTTGCAGCTTTGTGGTACAGAATGTTCTCAAATGGCAAAAGTTTAAAGAAATGTGAACTAAAGTTGCAAAGGACACTGACAAAAGTTTAAGGAACATGAAGATCAGTTAATTGAGATCATTTATTCGTGATCATCATTTTTGAAAAGACAGAGCGTGTAGCTTTCTTTGTTATGTTATCAACTGCTTTTTTACTCATCAACTATCTTTATTTTGTGTCATTTTAACTATCACTTGTCAAATATATTTGCTATCATGTCACTTCAGCTGTCACAAATTACTACCCTTATTTCAAGACATTTCAACTATTGTTTTTCAACTTTATTCACTATCATCTCATTTCAACTATTGTTTTTCAACTTTATTCACTATCATCTCATTTCAACTATTGTTTTTCAACTTTATTCACTATCATCTCATTTCAACTATTGTTTTTCAACTTTATTCACTATCATCTCATTTCAACTATAATAAATTCCTGACAAAGATTCAACATAAAAGGCACATTATTGTGACTTTGCTGTCCATGTTGGTTAGAACAATTGATGAGCTCTAAATCTGTGACAAGCTGTGAAATGAGGTGCCTGTAATCTGTAGTTGACTACAGATATCTGGGTGTCATTGACTACAGATATCATGGTGTAGTTGACTACAGATATGGTGTAGTTGACTACAGATATCATGGTGTAGTTGACTACAGATATCATGGTGTAGTTGACTACAGATATCATGGTGTAGTTGACTACAGATATCATGGTGTAGTTGACTACAGATATCATGGTGTAGTTGACTACAGATATCATGGTGTAGTTGACTACATATATCATGGTGTAGTTGACTACAGATATCATGGTGTCATTGACTACAGATATCATGGTGTAGTTGACTACATATATCATGGTGTAGTTGACTACAGATATCTGGGTGTCATTGACTACAGATATCATGGTGTAGTTGACTACAGATATCATGGTGTAGTTGACTACAGATATCATGGTGTAGTTGACTACAGATATCATGGTGTAGTTGACTACAGATATCATGGTGTAGTTGACTACAGATATCATGGTGTAGTTGACTACAGATATCATGGTGTAGTTGACTACAGATATCATGGTGTCATTGACTACAGATATCATGGTGTAGTTGACTACAGATATCATGGTGTAGTTGACTACAGATATCATGGTGTAGTTGACTACAGATATCATGGTGTAGTTGACTACAGATATCATGGTGTAGTTGACTACAGATATCATGGTGTAGTTGACTACAGATATCATGGTGTAGTTGACTACAGATATCTTGGTGTAGTTGACTACAGATATCTTGGTGTAGTTGACTACAGATATCATGGTGTAGTTGACTACAGATATCATGGTGTAGTTGACTACAGATATCATGGTGTAGTTCACTACAGATATCATGGTGTAGTTGACTACAGATATCATGGTGTAGTTGACTACAGATATCATGGTGTAGTTGACTACAGATATCATGGTGTAGTTCACTACAGATATCATGGTGTAGTTGACTACAGATATCATGGTGTAGTTGACTACAGATATCATGGTGTAGTTGACTACAGATATCATGGTGTAGTTGACTACAGATATCTTGGTGTAGTTGACTATGGATATCAGGGTGTATAGATATCTGGGACTTCTGGTCAATATGGCGGACAGGCAGCAGGAACAATGGAGGCTGTGTCTGAAAAGTGTTCCTTGTTGCAGTTTCCTCATATTGCTAGTCCTGCTTGCTGCAGGAGCTACTGAGTTTAGTGCACTGTGCACACCGTGATCTGTGTTTTTCACCTGGATCATGTTTCGGTATTCCGCTTGCTTATGATGAATGATGATATCATATGACGAAGGACAGTTTGGTTGCATTCACTTTCAGTGTGGCCAAGCCTTATGTCTTTTGGCATTTGCTGTGGCTACTATGATGGGGACTGCAGCTGCCTTTATTTTTTTGGATCCTTCAATGAGATGAGATGTTAATTCAGATGATTCCACTGGCAAGGGCAGTTTAGCAATTATGGATTTTAATTTGTTTGCAGTGATACAGCGGCCTTCGACTAACTATAACTATCTAGGTGTAGTTGATTGATTACAGATGTCAGGGTAATCACGTTTGAGCTGGCCAAAAACTTGCTTCTACTTCCAGATGATACTTTTATAAACAGGCTCTCATTGAGGGATGTATGACCTAAAACGTCAGCCTGTTGACAAGAAACTCGGGGCAGGAGACAAATAATAATAAATGAATATTATTATAGAGGGAAACATCCGAGGCAATAATCAGTGAATCAATTCAGAGGAAGAGGTATGTTTACGGCACTCTGAAAAAATGACAAATAACCAACAACAGAAAAAAAATATGGACCAAGGCAGGATCGAACCCATACTCAGTGGCACAGCGCCTTGCCACGAAAAGCCAAACGCTAGGGAACACTGCCACTCAGCTAACTAGTTAGCTGAGGCCTGAGTGGCAGTGTTCCCTAGCATTTGGCTTTTCGTGGCAAGGTGCTGTGCCACTGAGTACGGGTTCGATCCTGCCTTGGTCCATATTTTTTTCTGTTGTTGATTATTTGTCATTTTTTCAGAGTGCTGTAAACATACCTCTTCCTCTGAATTGACAAGAAACTCCTGGGTTCGAATATAGCCACAGATGATAGGAATTGTTCTCTTCATTTTTATGGTTTCTTCATGGCTTTACTGTCCCATGGTCTTTAGATAGTGAGATCCAATGTATTGCACTCTCAAGATCCAATGTATTGCACTCTCAAGATTTGATGTATTACATTCACAAACAACAGAAATATGGGATTTCATGTGTGCAGCTAAGAACACTCGGCAACTAAATTTTGAAAAGCAAAGGCCAAAATGGCTATCACCCTGAAAAATTGTTAAGCAGTTAAAAATCTATTCATGCTGAAGACAGTTGTGTCAGGCTGAATGGCACAAATATGGCTTGCTGTCAACAAGCGACACAAAGCATGAAGTTAACATTAAATGAAGAAGAAAAAGAAAAAGAGGCTGCCATGACTGGCCATGTAAGTTTTGATTTAAGAAGGAGTAATCAGGTCCCAAAATGATGTCTTGATGAAGTTAAAGGTTTTCAGACTAAAAGGTGCAATATCTTGGATGTAAACTAGAACAGAATTATTTTCTTCAAGATTTTATAGATTTACCATCAAAACAATCCCAGTTTTCTCAAGTGATCATATTTTGCTGCATATCAAAATGTGCTCGTTGGGGAAATAACAAAGAAAATAAATAATTCAGCTTCTACAAGTTGATACCCAAAACTGGGATGCTGTGGCTAAGAATTTCTTTATAACTTTGTCAAATACATCTCATATATGACATATCTTCAGAACTCAAACAAAGAAAACTAACACACTTTGGTTGCATCAAATATCACAATAAAAAGTAAGTAAAGTACCCCCGTCACGCCAATTGGCGTATAGGGAAATAATGTGTTAGTGACCCTATATTTTACAGACCTTCAGCACATGATTTTTGGGGTAATGTGGTCAGTATTACTCCCGTGCTGCTTTACTTTCCCAGAAAAAAATCTGGTACCCATTTAAGGCTGGGTGAACCCGGAAGCCATCGGTTAGGATCGAACCCTACCCCTTGTCCGTGGTAGTCCAGTTCACTAACCACTGAGCTATCGCGGCTCCAAATATCACAATGTCTTGAAATATTACTAATGGAGGGTATAGTTTCTGGAGATGAAGTGTCCAGACATCAAAGAATTCCTGCAGGATACACTAACTGAATTGAAACAGGAATGTATACTATCACCATTGTTATTTGGAATTACCGCTGATTATATAATGAGTAAATGTTGTTAAGACAATAATGGCATTAAATGGTAGGACAAGAATTACTTAGAATATCTAGATTTTGCAGATGATATAGTTCTCCTAAGTGACAATATCAACAAGATGCAAAATATCACAGATAATCTTGTCATCCATGATTGAAAGAATAGGATTTAAAATCAACAAGGATAAGACAAAGATAATGAAAAATAACAATACCCAAGAGGGCAATATATATCTCAATGGCCAGGCATTGGAAAGAGTAGACAACTATATTTATCTTAGTAGTAATACAGATCAAGAAGGTGAAACAAAGAAAGTGATCAGAAGCAGGATAGCATAAGCAGCAACAAATTTAAAAAACCTGGAGAAAATATGGAAATAAAAAATACTAAGCAAGAAAAAAAACTTAGAATATTCAACTGAAGCGTATTATCAACACTTACCTATGTATGCGAAAACTGGAAAAAATCAAAAGAGATTGAGAAAAAATTCAATGCTTTTGAAGAGAAATGCCTAAGAAAAATACTCTGTGTACAATGGAATGAATTCAAGACTAATATAGAGATAAAAGAAACGACCATGCAACCAACAATCTCATCTACAATTAGGAAGAGAAGGTGGACATATGTCGGACATGTGCTGAGAAGAAACAACAAGAGAATTCCAAAACAGACTCTTCTATGGGAAACATCAGGGTACAGAAAAAGAGGAAGACCTTAAGTGACACTAAAAAGAACACTTATAAGAGAAGCAAAGTTGACAGGCATGGACTCATGAGATACAATCGAACATCTTGCCAAGAATAGAGATGGATGGCGAGAAACACTGCAAGCCTTATGTGACATCTAACAGCATGAGAAGGATGTAGGTCAAGGTCAGGACACTAACTGAGGCAATCATCAATGAGAAACATGAAAACTTGCAGTAATGGAGTGACTTACTTGGAAAATTTGAGCCAGAACACGGCAGCTTAACAAACAAAACTCAGCAAACATGAGCAGACCAAGATATTGAGACTAAGAACAGATCACTGTAGCCTCAGAGCACATCTACACAAGATATGACTCAGTGACTTTGCAGCATGTGACTGTTAGGCATCCAGACAAACTCCAGAACATATACTACAAGACTGCAGTACTCTCATCACAGGAGCATCCAAACAAACTCCAGAACATATCCTACAGGACTGCAGCACTCTCATCACAGGAGCATCCAGACAAACTCCAGAACATATCCTACAGGACTGCAGTACTCTCATCACAGGAGCATCCAGACAAACTCCAAAGCATATCCTACAGGACTGCAGTACTCTCATCACAGGAGCATCCAGACAAACTCCAGAGTATATCCTACAGGACTGCAGTACTCTCAAAACCTATGAACATAAATATGGCCCGCAGAAACAACCCCACATGACAAGTTATGGAGAACTTGTGATGACCTCAAATACATTGTCTTGTTTGTGGCCCAGCAATAATTGATCTTGTTCATTACCCAAGCTGATCTAAATGTCTAAACACATAGCCGTAGCTGAAGGTCTGTAAAATATAGGGTCACTAACACCATATTTCCCTACACGCCACTTGGCGCGACGGGGGTACTTTACTTACTTTTTTACATAGCCGTAGCTGATCTTGTTCATGACCAAGCTGGTCTAAATGCCTAGCAATAGCTGATCTTGTTAATGACTCAAGCTGGTCTAAATGTCAAAATGTTTAGCAATAGCTGATCTTGTTAATGACTCAAGCTGGTCTAAATGCCTAGCAATAGCGGATCTTGTTAATGACCCAAGCTGGTCTAAATGTCTAGCAATAGCTGATCTTGTTAATGACTCAAGCTGGTCTAAATGCCTAGCAATACCTGATCTTGTTAATGACCCAAGCTGGTATAAATGCCTAGCAATAGCTGATCTTGTTAATGACTCAAGCTGGTCTAAATGCCTAGCAATAGCTGATCTTGTTAATGACCCAAGCTGGTCTAAATGGGCAAATGCCTAGCAATAGCTGATCTTATTCATGACCCAAGCTGGTCTAAATGTCTAAATGCCTAGCAATAGCTGATCACTTAAGAGGAAAACTTGCAGTTAGGAAAATGTTATTCACAACTAGACAGACCATAATTATGTTTATTTGTACTGCTGTCAACAGTTACATATTTAATACTTTAATTATTATATATTTTATGTTTGTGCTTATTGATAGTTAGAATACTGTACTTGCGTCTCATTGATAAAACATTGAATGTCTACAATCATCTATGATATTAACGCCTCTAATAGGCTATTTAAAGATATACTTTATGGACAACTATCTATCCATCTATCTATTGTCCTTTCGAGCCGAAGATGGCACATAGGGCAGAACCACAACCTCAAAAACAGAAACCTTGCATGCCAAAATGGCACATATTGCAGAGATCGCTACTTCTAAAACTATTATAGACAACCAGCAGATGATAAAAGAACTAAAGGGTGCCCAAAACTCCAATTTATAGATGTGTGTAAAGATGACATGAAGACTCTAAACATAAACCCTGCAGCCTGGGAAGTCATAACTACAGACCGCAACTTTTTGAAACACACTCTAAAGCTCCAACTCAAGCAAGAAGCAGACAGGTTCATAAAAATAGAAAATATATTTCTTCTTTATGTAACTTCAGCTCGAGAAGAGCTATCTAAGACTTGCATGCTAAGTTAGTCTAGACATGCATACCATTGATAATTAATAAACAAATAAACAAGAATATTTGGGACTACTGAAATGTGTTTTTACAGAATAATGTTGAGAATCCTGTTGATAGCTAACAGAAAAAAGTACACTGGACTGAGAGAAGTAAATGCACAAAAATTATTTGTTAAAAAATATCAGAAATAAAAGTGCATTTTGTGGGTACAGTGTGAGATCCTGGTGAAATTGGCCACAAGAGAGGCCACTCTGCAAAACATAGCTAGCAGTGACTACCATAGATTGGCAACAACCTGCTGTCAATAAAACAGACAAAATTGTCATAAATGAGGTCAATGTGGATTTAAATCACGGTATGATGAAGAAAGTTTGTTTCTGTCGGGCCTGAAATGAAAACTCCAACTCAAATATTTAATGGTTATTGCATTAGTCATGCTACTTTTTTTCCTCAGCCCAATAAAATATCTTTGGCATGTTCCAGAAATGTTAAAATGACAGTTTATGTGTGTGTGAATAGACATATTTTAGCAATGAGAAAATACAAGTCAATTCAACACATTCACCATTAAGTGGTTTAATACACTGTGGCATGGCCATTTTTCATAAATGTTTTAGAATTTTCAATAAAAGCAAGAGAATCAATAAAAGCAAGAGAATCAATAAAAGCTGATCTAAACCAAACTGTCTGTTCTGACAATTTCTTTTAAAAAGTCAGAAAAGTGGTTAAAATAAGAGAATGACACGGTTTTTGTGGAAATACGAATAAATTAAAAGAGCCAAAATGTGACTACTGAGGCTGTAGCGTTGATAACTAGAGATGTGTTTTGTGACTCCTGGTACAGAAAGTGTTAAAGGACAAAAAAAAAACAATTTGTGGAAAAATAATATAAATGAGAGAGAGAGAGAGAGAGAGAGAGAGAGAGAGAGAGAGAGAGAGAGAGAGAGAGAGAGAAGGAATTACAGAGAAAACATTTTGATATAGATAAAAGGCAGTGATAAAAACATTAGGAACAAGAAGTTGTCATCTTTCATGAATGTCAATGTCACTTGGCATTACACATAAAACGTAAGACAAGAAGTAATAAAACGTGTAAAAAATTATGATAACTTTATATCTAAACCGGTCTTTATTAAATTGTTAACACTATCAGCTGGCCAGATGACAAGTCAGTTTTGGCCAGAAGTTGCACATGCCTGCTTTACTATGCCAAGTTGCACTGTGAAATGTGTGAATTTTTGTTAAATCATGAATTTTTATATTTTGCAGTTTTTGTTTACTTTTTCACAGTCTGAACCACAGTGCAAAATTGTGATCTATTAAGTGCCTCCATTATTTTGTTATCATTACTCAGTTTATTTTTTAATTATTGTTCCCATGTCCTCATTTAGAAGTGGTTCTCAAGCACGTTAATCTAATCTTTAGAAGTCTGCAGATATATGAAAAGAGCAAGAAGGTTGAACTAAATGTTCCCTACATTTCTATTTTGGATGTTGTCTATTGACAACTTGATTTTAACTTATGATTGTGTCTATAATTAAATAGATTGTATTGATAAACATAAAACAATAGTGCTCATTAGACTTAATTTATACTGCGTAACTTTTCTATTGTAGAAATATGTTGGAAAATTTTGTTTCAAAATTGCCAATATGAGTGTTTCGTCAATCAATAGAGTAAACAGGGGCTTGCCATACATTTCAGTGTTTATCTGACATTTAGAAAGTATTTAGTTCAAATCTTATCTGGGGTAACCGGATTTTAACAAATTAATCCTCAGTTTCAGAATGAATTAAATCAAATGGCCATCACTATTGAATACAAATGGTACAATGTACAACATTGAACACTGAACAACTCAAGTTCCTCTCAAAACAATTCAATGCCCCTTTCCCTCTCCCAACTGCTCAGTTCTAAAAGCTTTGCTGCATTAATAAACTAAATCTCCTGCACTTTCTTCTTCTTCTTCCTCATCCTCTTCTTCTTTACCTATCTTTCAGCAGACAATAGTACCCATAGTTTTTATCAAATGTGTGTTCAATTATGTTTCTCTTTTCAGCACCTTAGCTATGTCATCCCAGCGAGCGTTATTATTTTTTTTAATTCATCTTTGTAGTTCATCAGTGGTCAGAACAATAATTCAAGTAGCTTAGAAATTCTGTAGTAAAGAACTCTTCAGTTCTTGAATCAACATAGTCTTGTATGCTCATATCCTCTCCCTTTGTCTTCCCTGCAGAGGTAGCATTCGTGTAGAAAGTATATGTCTTGAAGTGTGCGTGAACCGTAAACCATCAGCTATACAATGTTATATGTCACTGATGTTTAAATCTTCACTCTTTGTTGTTAATTCAGATCTTTAGTTCTGTTTTGTGTTAGCAACTCAAACAAATAAAAATACAACATGATCCAATCTGCAGACACTGCCGTCAACAATCTGAGACAGTAGATCACCTGCTACTACACTGTCCCCATTTACAAAACCGACGGAGCATGCTACTCCCACTACTTCCATCCATCAATAGCACACTGTACTCTGCAGCTGTACAACTGAAAAGGACCTGCGCCTTCATGCAAGAGGCATTAAGCTGTAAAGAGCTCATAGCTCACGGCTAACAAGGGGATTAAGTCAAGTCAAGTCCTGTGTTAGCAACTCAAACAAGTTACTTTATGGTTCTGTCTTGTGTTAGCAACTCAAACAAGTTACTTTATGGTTCTGTCTTGTGTTAGCAACTCAAACAATTTACTTTATAGTTCTGTCTTGTGTTAGCAACTCAAACAAGTTGCTTTATGGTTCTGTCTTGTGTTAGCAACTCAAACAAGTTACTTTATAGTTCTGTCTTGTGTTAGCAACTCAAACAAGTTACTTTATGGTTCTGTCTTGTGTTAGCAACTCAAACAAGTTACTTTATGGTTCTGTCTTGTGTTAGCAACTCAAACAAGTTACTTTATGGTTCTGTCTTGTGTTAGCAACTCAAACAAGTTACTTTATAGTTCTGTCTTGTGTTAGCAACTCAAACAAGTTACTTTATTCAATTATTTTTTTTTAAAGAAATCATTTATGATGAACATAATTTATTATTCTTAAATTAGCCAGTTGTTTCATGCCACAACAGTTGACATATGGTTATTCTTAAATTAGCCAGTCTTTTCATGCCACAACAGTTGACATATGGTTATTCTTAAATTAGCCAGTTGTTTAATGCCACAAAAGTTGACATATGGTTATTCTTAAATTTGCCAGTCTTTTCAAGCCACAACAGTTGACATATGGTTATTCTTAAATTAGCCAGTCTTTTCATGCCACAACAGTTGACATATGGTTATTCTTAAATTAGCCAGTCTTTTCATGCCACAACAGTTGACATATGGTTATTCTTAAATTTGCCAGTCTTTTCATGCCACAACAGTTGACATATGGTTATTCTTAAATTAGCCAGCTGTTTTATGCCACAACAGTTGACATGGTTATTCTTAAATTAGCCAGCTGTTTCATGCCACAACAGTTGACATATGGTTATTCTTAAATTAGCCAGTCTTTTCATGCCACCAACAGTTGACATATGGTTATTCTTAAATTAGCCAGTTGTTTAATGCCACAACAGTTGACATATTGTTATTCATCCTAAATATTATTGTGCTTGATAAAGGTAGGGAGGTCCAGAGAGCGAGTTTATGGAATGAAATAGATGGTGAGCAATAGTTTATGAAATATGGGAAAGTGTGGTCCCAATATGTGAGAACCACTGGCCTAAGTGAACAAGATAATGTTTTTAAGGATATTTATTGCTAACTTTATAGTGTGAAATTGCCTGTTTTAATTTGCATTCATTTGTTCCATGTCCGTTTGTTCCATGCTTTTAAACCAGAAGTGTCGGAAATTTTGTCCCAGCTTATCTTTTGTTTAATTTTTTTTAACTTGTACAAATTTTAAGGGCATGCATTGTAATGTTTATGCGCATGAGCACAATTGTGTGGAAAATTGAGTTGAGATCTTCAAATGATCATATTCCCCAATCAAAACATACCATTTTACCTGTTTTATGAACACTATTTTGTTTGACTGTGGCTGTATTTATGCATTAGTTTGTATTTAATTAGACCCCGTTTGGAAATAATTTACCTGTTGATGCTCCACTTTCTTAACATGCTTCCACCTTACCCTCATCATTTCTGACTCCTGACTCTCCTTTTCATCTTCTTCATCATCACACATAATTTGTTCACAAATGGCAGAGTTACAATTTTAAGTATTTGAATGTCTATGTTATTATTTCAGAGTACTGGGTTTATCTGTTTCACAGAATTATTATCTTATTACCAGATGCTACATTGATTTTAACAAGAACACTTTTTTGTGGTATGTGCGATATATTACTACTTTTTTTTAACATTTTCTATTTTATGCATATTTTTAAAGTGTTAGTTTAATATCAAGATTTATTTTTTTTTTTTATTAACCTAAAACTTTCTTAAAATAATTCCCTTCAATATTACACAAATCACTTAAAATCAATACAGCAGTTTCTAATATTAGTTTAATTTTACATTCAGAGACAGTCTTTTATATTTGCACAGATGTTTGTAAGACAATAAAGTTTTTTAAACATTGGTTCATTTGTTGTAAAAGTTAAAGAAACGTCTTGGTTGACTAGACAAGGTCTGTGTTTAATTAAGCATGTTGAAAGTGTGAGTGTTTCGGTAAATGGATTTACCATAGGCAGAACTATGTAGTTATGAAATGATTAAATATGCACAAGATGCTTGATACAAAAAAAAGTAACATACTATAAAGTCTTTCTGCCATTGCTGTGCTATTAATGTTCATCATGGATATTAATGAAGAAGCCGCAATAGCTCAGTGGTTAGTGAACTGGACTACGAAGGACTGGAGGTCAGGTTCGATCCTGATCGACGGCTTCTGGGTTCACCCAGCCTTAAATGGGTACCAGATTATTTCTGGAAAAGTAAAGCGGCACAGGCATGAAACCGACCACATTACCCCAAAAATCATGTGCCGAAGGTCTGTAAAAATCATGGTCACTGACACCATATTCCCTATACGCCACTTGGCGTGACGGGGCTCTTTACTTTTTATACTTTATGGATATTAATGACAAAGGTAGAAATGGAAGATGGTAGCTACTGACTACAGATATGTACTCTTCTTCATAGTTTTTCCTTGAAATGTAGTTAAATAGGTGTAGATGTTATGTTTGAGGGTTTGTGGCAAGATGGGATATCTGCATTTGGTGGCAAATCTGACCTTCAGAATGGCATTTCTAGGTACCAGATTGCTGAATATCTTCAATCCCTGCCATGACACTGCAGGGAGATGGATTAGCATCTTGGTCACTTATGATTTACCAATCCTGATGAAAACAGTCTGCTATGAGTCTTTGAATCAAGTGTTGTTGAGTGTAATGTCCAATGTCGGATAACGGGACATCCCCATATCTGTTCCACTGCTCGTCCCAGAATTTCCCAAAGTGTAAGCAGACAGACTGTTCCTGTAAGGTGTTGATTATATCAGCTTTCCCCACTAAGCTCTCTGGATAGACAAGATCCCATTTTCACTGTTACACTCCTCACTCTCTCAATATATACATCATTGTCCCACCTTTAGACTCTTCAGTCTCTCAATATATACATCATTGTCCCACTTTTAGACTCCTCAGTCACTCAATATATACATCATTGTCCCATCCATTCTCCTCCTCTTCTCTTAATTCTTTCTGTACAGAAGCTTTTTATCAATGCAATGGTAGAGATTTAATTAACACAACTGTTCATGGTTTTAAGAATCAATCTATATATTAATACTTATCTAACATATAACAAATTATATATGAATTTGTAGATAATTGAACAAAGAAAGTATTACATTTCACCAATATAAAGATGATACAAAACATGTAAAAAAAATATGGTTTGATGACATTTCACGCTAATCAAATTGAGAGTGATGCACCATGCAGCAAAATGTACATGTCTGAAATCGGCATGGCACAGTGCGACAAAACGTACTGAAAGAGTTCATGAATGAAGAACAAACTTGACGATGTCCTCTTTGTCCAGAGTAAGGCCACAAGCAGTGACAGAACTGCCAGCGAGATTGTTGGCTATTTCATTGCCATGTACACCAGCATGCCCTGCCATGTACACCAGCATGCCCTGCCATGTACACCAGCATGCCCTGCCATGTACACCAGCATGCCCTGCCATGTACACCAGCATGCCCTGCCATGTACACCAGCATGCCCTGCCATGTACACCAGCATGCCCTGCCATGTACACCAGCATGCCCTGCCATGTACACCAGCATGCCCTGCCATGTACACCAGCATGCCCTGCCATGTACACCAGCATGCCCTGCCATGTACACCAGCATGCCCTGCCAGGTACACCAGCATGCCCTGCCATGTACACCAGCATGCCCTGCCATGTACACCAGCATGCCCTGCCATGTACACCAGCATGCCCTGCCATGTACACCAGCATGCCCTGCCATGTACACCAGCATGCCCTGCCATGTACACCAGCATGCCCTGCCATGTACACCAGCATGCCCTGCCAGGTACACCAGCATGCCCTGCCATGTACACCAGCATGCCCTGCCATGTACACCAGCATGCCCTGCCATGTACACCAGCATGCCCTGCCATGTACACCAGCATGCCCTGGATGGTACACCCCGGTTAACATGCTCACTTTAAAGCCATCCCAGAGCTGTATCCACTCCTGCCGCAGATATTGTCAATCTTCTGCAGCATACATTGCGAGTCAGTCACCAAGACAGCATGGTCCACGTTCTGTGTAACAAGCCAAATTATCACCGCCTTTGCTGCTTCTGTCTCCATCCTCATGGGGGACACCGTCATGCTACACTTGCCAGACTCAGTAAGAAAATGTTGAATGGTTTTGGTCTACCAGCAAACAACATCCCACAAGAATTAACTATCAGGTACAACAATAAGTGAAATAGTTTGAGGAGATAACAGGCTACCAGCAAACAGCATCCCACAAGAATTAACTATCAGGTACAGCAATAATTGAAATAGTTTGAGGAGATAACAGGCTACCAACAAACAGCATCCCACAAGAATTAACTATCAGGTACAGCAATAAGTGAAATAGTTTGAGGAGATAACAGGCTACCAGCAAACAGCATCCCACAAGAATTAACTATCAGTTACAGCAATAATTGAAATAGTTTGAGGAGATAACAGGCTACCAACAAACAGCATCCAACTAGACTAGCACAACAACAAAAGAAGACATGAAAAAAAGTTAGTAAAATATCAAATGTTACAAAATTGACAATGTATGAGGTAAGCCATAGAGATCTGTTAGAAACATCTTATTTTCCTGTCAAAAAAAGAGCACAGAACAAAGAACACAACAATTAATTGACAGTCCTATCCTATACCATTTGATTATCAAGAAGTGTTTTCATCTGACATGTACTACAATGTATATCATATGGAGATAATGAGGCTAATTTGCTCTTGTAATTATCTTTCCTAATCCAAAAAGTCTGATTCTAATTTTCACATCAGTTTAGACTGAATGAAGCGCGTCCACTAGGGAACAAACCATCAACTTGTGAACTGTGAATCCAGAGCTCAAACATTACATAACGTCCAACACTCACATTTTTGTGTACGTTAACATAATTAATCTCAAAGGACTACATCAGAATATATGCATATACAAACTAAATTATTATTAATAAAACACCATATACGAATGTGGTAATGTATATCATACATGTATGTGGTAATGTATATGTGTTTATGCTTCACTAAAACTATACCGTATGGTTGTTTTCACGTATGATGATTGAAATCGTTTTCCTTCCTTTTTCCCTGTTCATGTTTTTTTTAGGATTTGTTTACCTTCATTGCCTGGGGTAATTTTTGTTTTCTTTTAGTGAGAACCCTTACCCAGTCAGAAATACTTACATATAAAATGACATATGTATGTAAATTTAATATTATTTAATAAATTTGACCTTTCACCTTGTAATGTTGTGTTCATAGTATTTTGTAAGCGTATGTGTGTGTGAGGTGGGTAAATACATGTGTGTATTATAAAATGAAGCATCCAATTCTTGTTTTCTCCGGTGCATCTTGCATTTTCTGTGACAGAGATGGTTGTGTGTCCAGTGAACAACAAAAACTGTACCAGTGGTGGGGAAGAATAAGGCAGCAATACGTACTGACATGAAGAAGACATTACGATAAAAGCAACATGTACTGACATGAAGAAGAGATTATGATAACAGCAACACGTACTGACATGAAGAAGAGATTATGATAACAGCAACACGTACTGACATGAAGAAGAGATTATGATAACAGCAACACGTACTGACATGAAGAAGAGATTATGATAACAGCAACACATACTGGCATGAAGAAGAGATTATGATAACAGCAACACATACTGACATAAAGAAGAAGTTACAATAACAGCAACATGTACTGACATGAAGAAGAGATTACGATAACAGCAACACGCACTGACATGAAGAAGAGATTATGACAACAGCAACACGTACTGACATGAAGATGAGATTATGATAACAGCAATACGTACTGACATGAAGAAGAGACTACGATAACAGCAACACGTACTGACATAAAGAAGAGACTATGATAACAGCAACACATACTGACATAAAGAAGAGATTATGATAACAGCAACACATACTGACATAAAGAAGAGATTATGATAACAGCAACACATACTGACATAAAGAAGAGATTATGATAACAGCAATACGTACTGACATGAAGAAGAGACTACGATAACAGCAACACGTACTGACATGAAGAAGAGACTATGATAACAGCAACACGTACTGACATGAAGAAGAGATTATGATAACAGCAACACATACTGACATAAAGAAGAGATTATGATAACAGCAATACGTACTGACATGAAGAAGAGACTACGATAACAGCAACACGTACTGACATGAAGAAGAGACTACGATAACAGCAACACGTACTGACATGAAGAAGAGATTATGATAACAGCAACACATACTGACATAAAGAAGAGATTATGATAACAGCAATACGTACTGACATGAAGAAGAGACTACGATAACAGCAACACATACTGACATGAAGAAGAGACTACGATAACAGCAACACGTACTGACATGAAGAAGAGACTATGATAACAGCAACATGTTCTGACATGAAGAAGAGATTATGATAACAGCAACACATACTGACATAAAGAAGAGATTATGATAACAGCAACTACTGTCTTTTGAAAGAGATTATGATAACAGCAAATACTGACTTTTGGAACAGATTATGACAACAGCACTAACTGACTTTTGAAAGAGATTATGATAACAGCAAATACTGACTTTTGGAACAGATTATGACAACAGCAAATACTGACTTTTGGAACAGATTATGACAACAGCAAATTACTGACTTTTGGAACAGATTATGACAACAGCAAATACTGACTTTTGGAACAGATTATGACAACAGCAAATACTGACTTTTGGAACAGATTATGACAACAGCTAATACTGACTTTTGAAACAGATTATGACAACAGCAACTACTGTCTTTTGAAAGAGATTATGACAACAGCAACTACTGTCTTTTGAAAGAGATTATGACAACAGCAACTACTGTTTTTTTAAAGAGATTATGATAACAGCAACTACTGTCTTTTGAAAGAGATTATGATAACAGCAACTACTGTCTTTTTAAAGAGATTATGATAACAACAATTACTGACTTTTGGAACAGATTATGACAACAGCAAATACTGACATTTGGAACAGATTATGACAACAGCAACTACTGACTTTTTAGAAAGATTATGACAAGAGCAAATACTGTCTTTTGAAACAAATTATGACACAGCAACTACTGTCTTTTGGAAGAGATTATGACACACCAAATACTGACTTTTGAAAGAGATTATGATAAATACTGACTTTTGGAAGAGTATGATAATTAATGCAGCTGAAAATTAAAAAAGGTTATAATAGCAGTCACAGCACACACCAAAAGACATAAGGTGTGGCCGCACAGAAAGTGAACACAACTGAACTGTCCTTCGTCATACGATATCATCATTCATCGTAAGCAATCGGAATATCAAAACACGATCCGGATGAAAAACGCAGCTCACGATGTGCACAGAGTATTAAACTCAGTAGCTCCAGCAGCAAGCCGGACTTGCAATATGAGGAAACTGCAACACTTTTCAGTCTTCTTCTTCTTCTTCTATCCTTCCTCTGCTGCCGTTGGCGTCGAGGGGAGAAACAATCTGCGATTCTTTGCTCTTCTGTTGGCCTCTTCTGGTGTTATCCCTCCTAGTGACTCTAGTATTCCCTTTATCCATCTCTTTCTCGGTCTTCCTCTTAATCTGGCGTTTTCGTAGCGTTTGTTTATGGCTCTTTGAGTCATTGTTAGTTCTTTTTGTCTTGTTATGTGGCCGAACCAATTTATCTGTTGTTTCTTTATGTATTCGATGGCTGGTTCAATTTCGAGTTTCTTCCTCAAGTCGGTGTTTCTTACTCTGTCCCTTAAGCTATTTCCTGTCATTTTTCTGACACATTTCATTTCGGTGGTCGTTATCTTTCTTATTGTTCTAGAGTCCAGCGTCCAATTCTGGCACTGATAGCACAGAGTTGGTAGAAAAATTGATTTGTATATTGCCCTTTTTGCTTCCGTAGTTATTGCTTTGTTTTTGAATAGTGTTGATACTTGAGTAGTATACAAGGGTCCAACTGTTATTATTTGGTCCCTAAATTAACAAAGATATATAGGGCGGCGCGCGGCGCGCATAAAGCGTGCGGCGCAGGGGGAATTAACCATGACGGCTCGTGTCCGGATGCTGACCTCTAGTCTCGGTGACCCCGGAAGTGCGCTGTTTATGTCTGGTGTGTGCTGACTTTGGAGTTCTTGCTCGATAGTGATAGGTTAGTAGATTATACAACATCAATGAAAAACGATCAATATAAGACAGAAGACAAAGATCTATTTTATTCTTTTATTATCTCAATAGGTGTATAACATACATTGATATTATATAACATTACAAAAATATTCAGTACAGTGAGTCAATATATAGTACATGGATAACATTTATTTATAGATAGGTAGTTGGGTGTCTGCTTAGCGTTGTGTCATAAATGAATCATAAGGGGTGAAACTGTTAGAGATTGGTGGTTAGGCTAAGCGGGTAGTGTAAAGAGTTAAATATCTAAAGGAGTAGTCGAGACGTTATCATCAGCTACCTTTCTTTTTATATAGAAATAGGAAAGAGCATTTCTTGTTTGACTGTAGGAAAATATGGAATTATTTAAGACTTTGAAACCTACATTTTTCCCACCCTTAGCCTTTTGCGTAGCGAGAACCTCTAAAAACATATCTTTATCTAATTTGTTGTGTTGCTTGCTTAGCCCTTTACAACTGATTTTATCGTAATCCCCACTACAATGGTACGTCTTACTACATAAGCTAACAAGAGCTGTCCCTTCGTACTCTAGTTTAAAAAGCCCGGGCGTTCGTTTGGTGTACACTTTAACACCGTGATGGTTGTATGGAGGTCGGCTAGTATGTCGTGATGGGTGTACCGAGGTCGTCTAGTGTGGCGTGACGGGTGTATGGAGGTCGTCAACTGTGTCATGATAGTTGTATGGAGGTCGGCTAGTATGTCATGCTGGTTGTACGGAGGTCGTCTAGTGTGTCATATTGGGTGTATAGAGGTCGTCTAGTGTGTCATATTGGGTGTATAGAGGGAGGCTAGTGTGTCGTGATGGTTGTATGGAGGTCGGCTAGTATATCGTGATGGGTGTACCGAGGTCGTCTAGTGTGTCATATTGGGTGTATAGAGGGCGTTTAGTGTGTCATGATGGTTGTATAGGGGTCGTCTAGTGTGCCGTGATGGGTCAATGGAGGTCGGCTAGTATGTCGTGATGGGTGTACGGAGGTCGTCTAGTGTGTCATATTGGGTGTATAGAGGGCGTTTAGTGTGTCATGATGGTTGTATAGGGGTCGTCTAGTGTGTCATGATGGTTGTATAGGGGTCGTCTAGTGTGCCATGATGGGTGCATGGAGGTCGGCTAGTGTGTCATGATGGTTGTATAGGGGTCGTCTAGTGTGTCATGATGGTTGTATAGGGGTCGTCTAGTGTGCCATGATGGGTGCATGGAGGTCGGCTAGTATGTCGTGATGGGTGTACGGAGGTCGTCAAGTGGGGTATGAGGGTTGTATGGAGGTCGTCTAGTGTGTCATATTGGGTGTATAGAGGGCGTCTAGTGTGTCATGATGGGTGTATGTAGGTCGTTTAGTGTATCGTGATGGGTGTATGGAGGTCGTCTACTGTGTCGTGAGGGGTGTATGGAGGTCGTCTACTGTGTCGTGAGGGGTGTATGGAGGTCATCTAGTGTGGTATGTGGGGTGTATGGCGGTTGTCTGGTATATCATAATTTAATCAACCAATAAGAAAAATGAAGGAACATTACATTCAACATTACTTATCTTAACTACTTTACATCAATACAGTTGAATAACGTGTTATCGTTAAGTCTTACCATACTTTAAGAGAAAACATTCAAACTTACAGTATAAAATATAGTCTCAATCATCTACACTGAATATAACCTATTATCGATAACCCTTAACATACTTTAAGAGAAAACAAGCCAACTTACGGTGCGAAACTCCGCTAGAGTGAACAGTAACTTTCCTTGAATCAACCAAACTTATAACGCCGTCTAGTTTAAATATAGCCTGGTAAGAAATGAATAAATTAGCCAATCAGCGAATGACTACGTCAACATCGACTGATACCTGGATCAACCAATCAGAGAAGAGTATTAGTATAGGAGGCGGAGCAAAGAAATGACTGACAGGTGGATTAACCAATCAGAGAAGTGCGTTAGCCCAAACGTAGGTAGTGGCTGTCGGGTCAGCAGTGGGGGAAAAATGTTGGGTGGTGGATTACTTGAACTCGGTTTGACCCCTGAGGCAATTCCAGAAGAGTTCTATGACCTCATTTTGACCGCTGAAGGCTTTAATACCAATGTTGCCCACTTCAACGAACGACAGACATCATTAAAGGTGATTACCTCAGCTCTTAGACTTTGGAGTTCCATATCTTTATCACTTGATTGAATGACAGAGAACAGTAAAGATGATAATTTCAGGTAAGAAAACTTAGTTCCAAACCCTAAAATTTCTACTCATAGTCACAAATTTTGATCCAAAACCCTAAAAAAAGTAGTCCCAAAGTCGTAATTGTTCGACACGAAAGTCGTAAATGTTATATGCAAAGTCCAAAAGTTTGTCAAAAAGACAACCTAAACTCAAAATAGTTAGACACAAAGCCCAACAATGTATATGCAAAGTCCAAAAAGTTACGCCAAAAGACAACTAATGTAACACTTAACCCCAAAATTTCGTCCCATAACCAAACAGTTGAACTCAAAAGCCTAAAAATTTAGTCCCAAAGTGATACTAGTTCACCACAAAAGTCGTAAATGTTATATTCAAATCCAAAAGTTACTCAAAAAGACAACCTTAACTCAAAATAGTTAGATGCAAAGCCCAACAATTTATATGCAAAGTCCAAAAAGTTACTCCAAAAGACAAATAATGTAACACTTAAACCCCAAAATTTCGTCGCATAACCAAACACTTGAACTCAAAAGCCTAAAAATTTAGTCCCAAAGTGATACTAGTTCGACACGAAAGACCAAATAGTTATATTCAAAGTCCAAAAGTTTGTCAAAAAGACAACCCAAACTCAAAATAGTTAGACACGAAAGGTCAAAAAAGTATATGCAAAGTCCAAAATGTTACGCCAAAAGACAACTAATGTAACACCATTGCACAAAAATTTCGTCGCATAACCAAACAGTTGAACTCAAAAGCCTAAAAATTTAGTCCCAAAGTCGTAATTGTTCGACACGAAAAACCAAATAGTTATATACAAAGTACAAAAGTTTGTCAAAAAGACAACCCAAACTCAAAATAGTTAGACACGAAAGGTCAAAAAAGTATATGCAAAGTCCAAAAAGTTACTCCAAAAGACAACTAATGTAACACCATTGCACAAAAATTTCACCTCATAACCAAAAAGCTGAACTCAAAACCCTACAAAATTTAAACCCAAAATCAAAATAGTTAGACACGAAAGACCAAATAGTTATATTCAAAGTCCAAAAGTTTGTCAAAAAGACAACCTTAAATCAAAATAGTTAGACACAAAGCCCAACAATTTATATGCAAAGTCCAAAAAGTTACTCCAAAAGACAACTAATGTAGCACTTAACCCCAAAATTTCGTCTCATAACCAAAAAGTTGAACTCAAAACCCTAAAAAGTGTCCACTTATCAACCAAAGTCTTTAATACAGCTGAGAAAACCCTAATAAATAATTACAATTTACTAAAAATGTTGCACTTGATGATAGCTGCGACTGTGTCTAAATCATTATTGAAAATATTCATAGAACTCTAGTAAAAACCAAACACACTAAAACACCACATTGAAAGAATGAACTTAAAGTTCACGCCCCTGTCACAACTCTGCTAAGAAAAGTACTGCAAAGCATGAAAGTTATGGCCCCTGCTATAACTCTACTAAACGAAAGTATTACCAAACACGTAGGTTACACTCCTACCATAACCCACTAAGAAAAACAAGATTTTGCTTAAAATACCACATTTATGATTGTTACGCCCCTTGTCCCTTTATGAGGGGTACGCCCATGAAACTGTTAGAAATAGTAAATTTACACTCTAGGGCTACTCCAAACTTTACATTAAGCATCCCCGTATCAAGAATTTACTTAAAAGTCACTTTTAGGGTTGTTACGCCCCTTGACCCTTTATGAGGGGACGCCCATGAAACTGTTAAAGATAGTAAATTTAACCTCTAGACATACCCCAAACTTTATATTAAGCATCCCGTATCAAGAATTTACTAAAAAACCACTTTTATGAGTGTTGCCCCCTGTACCCATTTGTGGCGGTTTCGCCCATGAAATCGGTAAAAAATTGAAATTTAACCTATTGGTATACCTCAAACATAATATTTGACACGCCCATGTATCAAATTTACCTGAAAAATCAACCAAAAATTAGTAGTATATAGCCAGTGATTCGATGGGTGATTCTACTTCCAGAAGCAGAATATTCCTTATATAAATAGTCTACCAGCAGTATGGAGAGATATTTGTGAATTTCTGCGCCCTTAATCAAATGATCCTAGGAGGAACAATATTCCAACATAAAAGAATACACAAAGCTACATGGGTGTCACCAGATCATAGAACGGAAAATCAAATTGATCACATATGTATTAATAATAAGTTTAAGTCATCCTTACAGGATGTAAAAGTATATAGAGGGGAAGATATAGCTTCTGATCATCATCTTCTGTTAGCTAAACTTAAAATTAAATTAAAAAGGTATAATACAACGAATAAGGGTAGAAAGTATTTCAATGTAGGGTTTCTTAAAGAACAAGGAATTAAAGATAAATTCGCAGTCACAATATCAAACAAATACCAAGTCCTCCAACAACTAGAAAATACAATAAATATAGAAGATCATTGGAAACAGGTAAAAAATATATGGAAAGAGACATGCGAAGAAACACTGGGGAAAAGAGAACGCCAGAATAAGGCATGGATGACAGCAGAGACCCTGGATAAAATTAAAGAAAGAAAGAACAAGAAAGCAGACATAAATAAAAGCAAAACAAGAAGTAATAAAGCCAAGACACAGGAAGCTTACACAGAGGTGAACAAAGAAGTGAGAAGATGCATTAAAAGGGATAAGAGGAAATATATAGATGAACTAGCTAAAGAGGCAGAAGAAGCAGCAAATAAAGGGAATATGAAAGAACTGTACAACAGCACAAAGAAATTAGGTGGAAAATACAAACAGATCAACGCCTTTATCAAAGACAAGAAAGGAAATCTGCTTAGTAATATAAGGGAACAAATGGAGAGATGGAAAGAACACTTTGAAGAACTTTTGAACAGACCCGGCTCAAATAATCCTCCAGATATACTACCAGCAGAAGAAGAGTTACACGTTAACTGCGGAAAACCAAGCAAAGAAGAAATAATGAAAGCCATCAAATTATTAAAAGATGGTAAAGCCACAGGACCAGATGAAATTCCTTCGGAAGCCATCAAAGCAGATATTAACACCTCTACCAAGATGTTACAGGATCTATTGGATAAAATTTGGGAGAGGGAAGAAATACCTAAAGACTGGAGAGAAGGTTATATGATCAAACTACCAAAGAAAGGAAGTTTACAGGAGTGCACAAATTATAGGGGAATTATGCTACTATCAGTGCCAGGAAAAATATTAGGCAGAATCATTCTGGAGAGACTAAAAGAGGCTATAGAGAAACACTTGAGAGATGAACAAGCAGGTTTTAGGAAGAACAGATCATGTGCTGATCAAATAACTACCCTACGTATAATAGTTGAACAAAGTTTAGAACTAAAATCCCCACTATATATTGGATTCATAGATTACGAAAAGGCATTTGATAGTTTAGACAGAAGAATGCTTTGGAAGTTGCTGAGTCATTACGGAATCCCCATAAAGTTTATTAACCTGATAAAAACAATGTATGAAGGAACAAAATGTAGTGTGGTGCATGAAGGACAGCTTACAGAAGCATTTGAAATAAGAACAGGAGTAAGGCAAGGTTGCCTCCTGTCTCCATTTCTCTTTCTTCTGGCCATAGATTGGATTATAAAAATAACTCAAAACAACAGAAATGGGATCCAGTGGTCACTGACCAAACAACTTGATGATTTAGACTTTGCTGATGACATAGCTCTCCTATCACACAGCCATCAACAGATGCAGGATAAAATGAGTATATTAGATGAGAGATCACAACAGCTAGGACTAAAGATTAATAGAGATAAGACCAATATTATGAGAATTAATGCAGTTGGCAATAACCATATAAAACTAGGAGAAATACCTCTACTAGACGTACAATCTTATATATATCTGGGCAGTAATATAGATAAAGAGGGAGGAACAGAAAATGATACCAAAATAAGGATATCAAAAGCAAGAGGAGCTTTCATTGCACTGGGAAACATATGGAAATCCAAAGAAATTAGGCTAAATACAAAAATAAAAATTTTCAACTCAAATGTTAAGTCGGTCCTATTATATGGCTGTGAAACATGGAGAATGACAAAATTGACAATCACGAAAGTACAGACTTTCATTAATGGATGCTTGCGCAGAATAAAGGGATGGAAATGGCAGGACAAAGTCACTAACGTGGAATTATGGAAATGTACCGGTCAAATACCAGTGGATAAAGAGATACAGCGAAGACGATGGCGATGGATAGGACACACACTACGGAAGCCAACTGAGAGTATTACACAACAGGCCCTTTTTGGAATCCCCAGGGGAAAAGACAAAGAGGAAGACCAAGGAATTCTTGGAGAAGACAGATAGAAGCAGAGATGAAGATGATGGGGAAGACATTGAATGATCTTAAAAGAATGGCAAAAAACAGAACGACTTGGAAAGTGTTTGTTGAAGACCTATGCTCCACCAGGAGCTAAAAGGTAAAAGAAGAAGATACCTCAAACATAATATTTGACACGCCCATGTATCAAATTTACCTGAAAAATCAACCAAAAATTAGTAGTATATAGCCAGTGATTCGATGGGTGATTCTTCTTCAAGAGGCAGAATATTCCTTATATAAATAGTCTACCAGCAGGTTTTTTACTGCTTCCAGGAATATTCCTTATATAAATAGTCTACCGGCAGATTGTTTTTTTTCTTATATGAGAGTCTACCCGGCCAATCACTGGCTATATACTACTAATTTTTGGTTGATTTTTCAGGTAAATTTGATACATGGGCGTGTCAAATATTATGTTTGAGGTATATCTATCTATCTATTGACCTTTCGAGCCGTAACCGGTCCATAGGGCGTAGACCAAGATACACCTTCTCCTATATGAATTTTTGTTCTAGCAGTTTTCTTTTAAAGATATTTAAAGATATTGAGGTATACCAATAGGTTAAATTTCAATTTTTTACCGATTTCATGGGCGTAACCGCCAAAAATGGGTACTGGGGTAGTAATTTCAAAAGTTGTTTTTATGTAAATTCTTGATACGGGGATGCTTAATATAAAGTTTGGGGTATGTCTAGATGTTAAATTGACTATTTTTAACAGTTTCATGGGCGTAACCGCCAAAAATGGGTACCGGGGTAGTAATTTCAAAAGTTGTTTTTATGTAAATTCTTGATACGGGGATGACTAAAATGAAGTTTGGGGTATGTCTAGGTGTTAAATTTCAATTTTTTATTGATTTCATGGGCGTAACCGCCAAAAATGGGTACCGGGGTAGTAATTTCAAAAGTTGTTTTTATGTAAATTCTTGATACGGGGATGACTAAAATGAAGTTTGGGGTATGTCTAGGTGTTAAATTTCAATTTTTTATTGATTTCATGGGCGTAACCGCCAAAAATGGGTACAGGGGTAGTAATGTCAAAAGTGATTTTTATGTAAATTCTTGATATGGGGATGCTTAATATAAAGTTTGGGGTATGTCTATATGTTAAATTTACTATTTTTATCGATTTCATGGGCGTAACCGCCAAAAATGGGTACGAGGGTAGTAATTTCAAAAGTTGTTTTTATGTAAATTCTTGATAGGGGGCTGCTTAATATAAAGTTTGTGGTATGTCTAGATGTTAAATTGACTATTTTTAACAGTTTCATGGGCGTAACCATCAAAAATGGGTAAGGGGGTAACACTCATAAAAGTTGTTTTTATGTAAATTCTTGATACAGGGATGACTAATATAAAGTTTGGGGTATGTCTAGAGGTTAAATTTACTATTTTTAACAGTTTCATGGGCGTAACCGCCAAAAATGGGTACGGGGGTAGTAATTTCAAAAGTTGTTTTTATGTAAATTCTTGATATGGGGATGCTTAATATAAAGTTTGGTGTATGTCTAGATGTTAAATTGACTATTTTTAACAGTTTCATGGGCGTAACCGCCACAAATGGGTACAGGGGGCAACACTCATAAAAGTGGTTTTTTAGTAAATTCTTGATACGGGGATGCTTAATATAAAGTTTGGGGTATGTCTAGAGGTTAAATTTACTATCTTTAACAGTTTCATGGGCGTCCCCTCATAAAGGGTCAAGGGGCGTAACAACCCTAAAAGTGACTTTTAAGTAAATTCTTGATACGGGGATGCTTAATGTAAAGTTTGGAGTAGCCCTAGAGTGTAAATTTACTATTTCTAACAGTTTCATGGGCGTACCCCTCATAAAGGGACAAGGGGCGTAACAATCATAAATGTGGTATTTTAAGCAAAATCTTGTTTTTCTTAGTGGGTTATGGTAGGAGTGTAACCTACGTGTTTGGTAATACTTTCGTTTAGTAGAGTTATAGCAGGGGCCATAACTTTCATGCTTTGCAGTACTTTTCTTAGCAGAGTTGTGACAGGGGCGTGAACTTTAAGTTCATTCTTTCAATGTGGTGTTTTAGTGTGTTTGGTTTTTACTAGAGTTCTATGAATATTTTCAATAATGATTTAGACACAGTCGCAGCTATCATCAAGTGCAACATTTTTAGTAAATTGTAATTATTTATTAGGGTTTTCTCAGCTGTATTAAAGACTTTGGTTGATAAGTGGACACTTTTTAGGGTTTTGAGTTCAACTTTTTGGTTATGAGACGAAATTTTGGGGTTAAGTGCTACATTAGTTGTCTTTTGGAGTAACTTTTTGGACTTTGCATATAAATTGTTGGGCTTTGTGTCTAACTATTTTGATTTAAGGTTGTCTTTTTGACAAACTTTTGGACTTTGAATATAACTATTTGGTCTTTCGTGTCTAACTATTTTGATTTTGGGTTTAAATTTTGTAGGGTTTTGAGTTCAGCTTTTTGGTTATGAGGTGAAATTTTTGTGCAATGGTGTTACATTAGTTGTCTTTTGGAGTAACATTTTGGACTTTGCATATACTTTTTTGACCTTTCGTGTCTAACTATTTTGAGTTTGGGTTGTCTTTTTGACAAACTTTTGTACTTTGTATATAACTATTTGGTTTTTCGTGTCGAACAATTACGACTTTGGTACTAAATTTTTAGGCTTTTGAGTTCAACTGTTTGGTTATGCGACGAAATTTTTGTGCAATGGTGTTACATTAGTTGTCTTTTGGCGTAACATTTTGGACTTTGCATATACTTTTTTGACCTTTCGTGTCTAACTATTTTGAGTTTGGGTTGTCTTTTTGACAAACTTTTGGACTTTGAATATAACTATTTGGTCTTTCGTGTCGAACTAGTATCACTTTGGGACTAAATTTTTAGGCTTTTGAGTTCAAGTGTTTGGTTATGCGACGAAATTTTGGGGTTTAAGTGTTACATTATTTGTCTTTTGGAGTAACTTTTTGGACTTTGCATATAAATTGTTGGGCTTTGCATCTAACTATTTTGAGTTAAGGTTGTCTTTTTGAGTAACTTTTGGATTTGAATATAACATTTACGACTTTTGTGGTGAACTAGTATCACTTTGGGACTAAATTTTTAGGCTTTTGAGTTCAACTGTTTGGTTATGGGACGAAATTTTGGGGTTAAGTGTTACATTAGTTGTCTTTTGGCGTAACTTTTTGGACTTTGCATATACATTGTTGGGCTTTGTGTCTAACTATTTTGAGTTTAGGTTGTCTTTTTGACAAACTTTTGGACTTTGCATATAACATTTACGACTTTCGTGTCGAACAATTACGACTTTGGGACTACTTTTTTTAGGGTTTTGGATCAAAATTTGTGACTATGAGTAGAAATTTTAGGGTTTGGAACTAAGTTTTCTTACCTGAAATTATCATCTTTACTGTTCTCTGTCATTCAATCAAGTGATAAAGATATGGAACTCCAAAGTCTAAGAGCTGAGGTAATCACCTTTAATGATGTCTGTCGTTCGTTGAAGTGGGCAACATTGGTATTAAAGCCTTCAGCGGTCAAAATGAGGTCATAGAACTCTTCTGGAATTGCCTCAGGGGTCAAACCGAGTTCAAGTAATCCACCACCCAACATTTTTCCCCCACTGCTGACCCGACAGCCACTACCTACGTTTGGGCTAACGCACTTCTCTGATTGGTTAATCCACCTGTCAGTCATTTCTTTGCTCCGCCTCCTATACTAATACTCTTCTCTGATTGGTTGATCCAGGTATCAGTCGATGTTGACGTAGTCATTCGCTGATTGGCTAATTTATTCATTTCTTACCAGGCTATATTTAAACTAGACGGCGTTATAAGTTTGGTTGATTCAAGGAAAGTTACTGTTCACTCTAGCGGAGTTTCGCACCGTAAGTTGGCTTGTTTTCTCTTAAAGTATGTTAAGGGTTATCGATAATAGGTTATATTCAGTGTAGATGATTGAGACTATATTTTATACTGTAAGTTTGAATGTTTTCTCTTAAAGTATGGTAAGACTTAACGATAACACGTTATTCAACTGTATTGATGTAAAGTAGTTAAGATAAGTAATGTTGAATGTAATGTTCCTTCATTTTTCTTATTGGTTGATTAAATTATGATATACCAGACAACCGCCATACACCCCACATACCACACTAGATGACCTCCATACACCCCTCACGACACAGTAGACGACCTCCATACACCCCTCACGACACAGTAGACGACCTCCATACACCCATCACGATACACTAAACGACCTACATACACCCATCATGACACACTAGACGCCCTCTATACACCCAATATGACACACTAGACGACCTCCATACAACCCTCATACCCCACTTGACGACCTCCGTACACCCATCACGATATACTAGCCGACCTCCATGCACCCATCATGGCACACTAGACGACCCCTATACAACCATCATGACACACTAGACGACCCCTATACAACCATCATGACACACTAGCCGACCTCCATGCACCCATCATGGCACACTAGACGACCCCTATACAACCATCATGACACACTAGACGACCCCTATACAACCATCATGACACACTAAACGCCCTCTATACACCCAATATGACACACTAGACGACCTCCGTACACCCATCACGACATACTAGCCGACCTCCATTGACCCATCACGGCACACTAGACGACCCCTATACAACCATCATGACACACTAAACGCCCTCTATACACCCAATATGACACACTAGACGCCCTCTGTACACCCAATATGACACACTAGACGCCCTCTATACACCCAATATGACACACTAGACGACCTCGTTACACCCATCACGATATACTAGCCGACCTCCATACAACCATCACGACACACTAGCCTCCCTCTATACACCCAATATGACACACTAGACGACCTCTATACACCCAATATGACACACTAGACGACCTCCGTACAACCAGCATGACATACTAGCCGACCTCCATACAACTATCATGACACAGTTGACGACCTCCATACACCCGTCACGCCACACTAGACGACCTCGGTACACCCATCACGACATACTAGCCGACCTCCATACAACCATCACGGTGTTAAAGTGTACACCAAACGAACGCCCGGGCTTTTTAAACTAGAGTACGAAGGGACAGCTCTTGTTAGCTTATGTAGTAAGACGTACCATTGTAGTGGGGATTACGATAAAATCAGTTGTAAAGGGCTAAGCAAGCAACACAACAAATTAGATAAAGATATGTTTTTAGAGGTTCTCGCTACGCAAAAGGCTAAGGGTGGGAAAAATGTAGGTTTCAAAGTCTTAAATAATTCCATATTTTCCTACAGTCAAACAAGAAATGCTCTTTCCTATTTCTATATAAAAAGAAAGGTAGCTGATGATAACGTCTCGACTACTCCTTTAGATATTTAACTCTTTACACTACCCGCTTAGCCTAACCACCAATCTCTAACAGTTTCACCCCTTATGATTCATTTATGACACAACGCTAAGCAGACACCCAACTACCTATCTATAAATAAATGTTATCCATGTACTATATATTGACTCACTGTACTGAATATTTTTGTAATGTTATATAATATCAATGTATGTTATACACCTATTGAGATAATAAAAGAATAAAATAGATCTTTGTCTTCTGTCTTATATTGATCGTTTTTCATTGATGTTGTATAATCTACTAACCTATCACTATCGAGCAAGAACTCCAAAGTCAGCACACACCAGACATAAACAGCGCACTTCCGGGGTCACCGAGACTAGAGGTCAGCATCCGGACACGAGCCGTCATGGTTAATTCCCCCTGCGCCGCACGCTTTATGCGCGCCGCGCGCCGCCCTATATATATCTTTGTTAATTTACGGGCCAAATAATAACAGTTGGACCCTTGTATACTACTTACTTGGCCTATAACTTGGCTTGCTTAGTTACACCTTATATCTATCTCGGTCTCTCGGTTACTGTCTTGTGTTAACTTTTCAGTCAAATGTAAAAATAAACACAGACTTGTGAGGCAGAGAAAGACAACAACCAATACAGCTGGAAATTAAAGATCAATTTATCTATTCTCCTTTCGAGCCAAAGACAGCACAACACACGGCAGATTTTCTAGACACTCTATGTTCAACGATCTTTGCTATCAAGTCGCCAGACCTTGCACATGACCCGCATTGTGTCCCGCTGCATGTTACTGTTCTGGGTGAGTTGCTCAATCTCAGCAATGGGAACTGATGCCTGCTATTGGTGCATCTGTCCTCTGTGTTCTATTTAGTATTTCTCTATGTCAGATCCTTTCTCTCTTTTACCCTCTGGTTTCCATTTGAGGGCTTGCTTTGATATTATCTTGTTGTCTCTTCTCACCATATCTCTCTCTCTCTCTCTCTCTCTCTCTCTGCGATCAAGACTCAATCAGAGTAGGATTCCAGACTCTCTCATGAAGTCAGCTGTCTGTTTAAGCGAGTCGATTGCCCCATATAGTTTCTCTTCCAGGGAGGTGGTTGTGGACCACATTGCTCTTCTCAGGTCTGTGCACTGGGAGCAATCCTGTAGAACATGCTTTGTAGTCATATTGTCCAGTGTACAGTGGCATAGGCTGGTTGTACCTATTTTGAATTTGGTGAACATGTGATTCCTCATTCTATTGTGACCAGTGCGTAGGCGAAGTATGATGACTTGATCCCTCCTTGACAGTTGGTGATATCCATACCTCTCGTTATGCTTTGGGTGTTCACGTTTCCATTTTTCATGGAACTGACCCTTGAGGATGGATTTGGCTTCATCATAACTGAGCGGATAGTTCTCTTGTGGTAATCTCCCTCCCTCTTTAGCTAATTTGCCTGCGCATTCATTCCCATGTATATTACAGTGTGATGGTATCCATTGAATGACTACTCTCTGGAAGTTATTGCATAGTTGGTCCAGAGTAGTTCTCAAGTCATCTAGTTCATTGTTCTTGGGGCTTTTTAGAGCTGATAGTACTGACAGTGCATCAGTCAGAATCACCAATTTATTGTGCATGTTATTTTTGTATTGAGTAGCCATTGTTGCAGCATCTCTGATGGCCTCAGCTTCTGCTTTAAAGTTGTTTGAGGGGATCACCATTTTTGACCACCTTGTTCTCTTGATTATAGTTGAAACCAATGACAGTCAAATGTTAAAACAAACACAAACTTTTCTACAAGAGAACAAGACAACAACCATGACAGCTGGAGATTGAAGATGGTTGATCTAAGAACAATCCATACACATGAACAAGTCCAAGAAAGGGCAACAAAAAACAGAACTATGCCATCCAAGATAGATAAGAGCTCTCTGTCTAAGAGATATATGACACAACCCAGTATCAGAGCTGAAAACAGTCAGTGACCCATAGCTGACTGTTTACACCAGGATTGGTGAACGTGAACTACCAAGATTTTACTTCAACTTTTTTTGGTGACCATAGAAACAGGATAATTAGTCTAGACAAGTGGGTAGGGATCCAGTGAGAAGGCGATTCGGTACTCAAATTATAAAACATTGTTGATGCGGAGATTGTTGAGAAAAGAAAGTAACAAATATAAATCTGCTGCAAGCCACATCACACAGCATCTATGTCCATGTAACGTCTTTTTTTAAAAGGTGGATAACGAAGTAGGCTATTCATTCCTTTAGCTGTGGTTTAGTGAATGCCAAAATGAAAGTGGGCGGATTGTCATGCACATCACATACCGATGTGTACTCAAACGAGATCTGAAAGGGATAAAGTAGGCGGATTGTTATGCACATCACAGACCGATGTGTACTCAAACGAGATCTGAAAGAGGTAAAGTAGGCGGATTGTCATGCACATCACAGACCGATGTGTACTCAAACGAGATCTGAAAGGGGTAAAGTGGGCGGATTGCCATGCACATCACATACCGATGTGTACTCAAACGAGATCTGAAAGGACCACCGTAACCTTTCATTACTATTATGAAGGCTTTTAAAATACAATTTTAAAAATGTAATCCCAAACTAACACCCTCCTCCATATGATCTTGGGGGCCTCGGTAGCCGAGTTGGGAAAATCACCCGACTGGACTACCGACGTTCGGACAACCCGTGTTCGATTCCCGCTGGGAGCAGTGTGAATTGTACTCGTGGTTGGAAAAAAAAATACCCCCACGGTTGACCCAGCCGTTGGCAGAAATGGGTACCAGGGTATTACCCTGAGAAGGTGAAGAATGTCGCTTCGCATCTGAGTTTCGATGCTTGAGACTACACTATACAGAAATATCCGAACATTTCTGGATAGGCGGCCGAGCACATATGGGTGTAAACTCGCGTGCTAAGACGCCGGTTCAAGTCTCGTACTTTACCTTTACCTTACCCTCCTCCGTAAAATGGGGGGGGGAGCGTAATACATCGGCAGGCACCTAAAGATCGGGTGTACAAATTTATATCAAGATAAGGATCGAAAGAACAATCCACATTTGTTAAACGACTGTCTATCTTATTCTACAAGGTCACTACACTTCTACAGGTTAACGATCAATAAGGACCTTTGACTAGCATGTCTCTGCATAAAATAGCCAATTCAGAATTCAGAATATGGTTTCTTTTATGACAAACTTTGACAGTACAATTCCGTTGCGTTAGATCAAAGGGTATTGTAACTTTGATTATAATACGCGTGAATGGGGAAGGGTGATATGTGTTTTGAAAAAAGCGCGGCCGACATACAGGGAGTGTCGACTATTGGTTAGAGTAATTTATCTTTATTACGGATTTTGCGTCAAAACCAATTGGTAATTATAATTACATTAGTTTCTAATCATAAATATAAGTCCAGCAACAATAGTTTATTAGTTGACAAATATTTTTTAAAATATGTATTTTGGGATAGTGAAGAATGTTTACCGGAACTTGAATTTCTAGCAAGCTAAATTTAGCTTTCTTCGTAAATTTTAATAGTTAATTATGGATTTTAATTCGTTTGCAGTGATACCGAGGCCTTCCATAACCAATAACCAATAACCAATTGTAATAGTTTTTGTGTTTAATGTTTATAGTTTGCTGGATATGCCCGATGAAGGCTTTTGCTGAAACGTTGTAGTTTGTGTTGTCTCTCAGTTAGTCTAGCTGCTCAATATCATTTTACGTTTATTTTATACATATTCTGTTACTGAGTTATTTGCGGGTCATCATCACTGCACTCCGAACATGAACATAGGTGCTAAGATCTCCTCCCCAGCAAGTTCTGC
The DNA here is from genome assembly GCA_032433765.1 of Megaustenia siamemsis. Classification (NCBI taxonomy): domain Eukaryota; kingdom Metazoa; phylum Mollusca; class Gastropoda; order Stylommatophora; family Ariophantidae; genus Megaustenia; species Megaustenia siamemsis. Next base: position 37,703,692 of record JAVIAB010000025.1, on the reverse strand, counting down.
AGCGTCCAGCGACTGACGACTCCAATTTTGTGTTGGTTCGTAAGTTTTCTTACACGCCCACTAAGTTTCTCGTTTATGGTTGTGCCCATCTTAATTCCCATATCTTTCATCCGAAGGAGTGATGTGGACTCATGGTTGTTGAAGTCTTTTGCCCTTCCCGCATCTCGGATGGCATTGATTATGTCCGCCCGATCTAATGGTTGACGGTCCTCAACGACAGCGCAGCTAGCCAACTTGTCCGCTCTTTCATTTCCCCGTACTCCCGCATGTGCAGGGACGTAGACAAAGGTGACCCTACTTATTTTAACTTTTTCATTCATTCATTGTGTGCGTTCTCCGCAACGAAGGTTGGCTACCATGGATCGCCATTCTACTCTGTTTCTTGCTTTGATGGTGCAGGCTGTCATAGATTGACTTGTCCATCTTTTGATGTTACTCGTCCATGTTAGTCTTGGTCTGCCTCTTTTACCTAGTATTTTCCCTTCCAATATTACTTTTAGTAGGCTGTTGTGTCTTTTAACATGCCCCAAAAATTTCATTTGTCTTGTCTTAATTGTATTTAGTAGTATTCTTTTTATTTTCAGTTGTTTTAAAACTTTATCGTTTAAAACTTATTTTAACATATTCTGCTGAATAAAATGCTGGCTGAAATCGGATGCACTGGGCCACTGGCGCAGAACACAGTGCAACGTATTAACGGGTGTTACAATCAGAGTGGATCTGGCGAACTCTACTTGTGATGTTCTGTCTGTGGGGGCGATCAACACACTTAACCTGACTTCATGTGAGAGTCTGGAATCCTACTCTGATTGAGTCCTGATCGCAGAGAGAGAGAGAGAGAGAGAGAGAGAGGGAGAGAGAGAGAGAGAGAGAGAGAGAGACATATTCTGTTATTTCGTAATTTAGACTAACAGACCGGAAGGCGTCCATCTTGTGTGACGAGATTTGACGAGAAGTCATTAAAGGTGGCCACAACTTGAGAGAGAGCAGCTGCGGAGAGAAAAGCTTGTCCGGCGGGTAAGTCTCCCTCCACTACTTCCACCTGCCGTCTCAACCAAGATTGCAAGCAAACTTGTTATTGTGTATTTATAATTATCCTACATGTAGTTATTATGTGGACATAGCCTGTGGCTGTAACTTCTTGTGGGGGCTCCTACACTACCCCTGAAGGTCACCGAATTCGTGGTGGCTCAATTTGATTGTGGACGACAATGGGAACTTTTTATTATTCAGTTAAACCAGTTTATTTAGTCTTAGATTTGGCAGTGTGTATGTCCTACTGTACTGGTTTTTTTTTCTTCTTCTTTTTGCGTCACTTATCGATGGCTGTATAACTTAACTTACTTTTAATCTTTTAAGGAAGGAAGGCCATTCAATTGATTCAAATCATTCATTGTTGCTGTGGCCGTGCGTAATTAATTTATGTTATGTCATTATATTCAAAATCAAAGGGAGTCTTTGTCCTTTAATTTATTATTTATTTTAATTAATGTCGCTTTACTTTCAAATAAAACTTTGTAATTTCGTGCAGCTATCATCATCAGTGTCCGCCACACTCGTCACTCACAATTTTTGTCCTTCCTAAGTCCTAAGTAGTAGTAGTGTCGATATTCAATATTATTGTTTTAAAAAATTGTCAAAATAAATATTATTTTTTGCAAATTACACACATAGTCACTGTCACATAGTATTTTTGACCACAGTAGATATTGTAAATTGGAGAGTTACAGATAGGTGTAATGTAATAATTGGGGGTTATACACACCACCACCCCGATAGGCACAATCATTGATTTTACCAGGAACTAGATCCACTTGATTACAAAGTGATTGGTCACCTCAGCCAATGTGCTATTGGAAGCAGATAGCTGACTCTTCAGTGCTTATTTTCCCTTTATTCCAGTACATCCCCCAGCATTAACGCTCCCGTCAAGTGCTATCGAAAGCACATCATAAGATGATTTCAGCTGAAGTGCACATATTATTCCATAGCACCACCAAAAACTTTAAAGAAAAAAAGGGCTTAAAGAGCACAAATTAGAGTAACGATTTGCAAAATGTCCAATACCACACAAATTACATAAATTGTATAAATGTTGAAAGTCAACCACAAATTGTAAATTATTTTAGAACATGAAGACTGGGTGACCTAGAGGTAAAACACTAAGACCCTGTACAAGAGGAAGACCTAGAGAGGCATGGAAAAGAACACTGATAGGAGAAGCAATGATAGGAGAAGCAAAGCTGACAGATATAAACTCATATTCATTCGAACATCTCATCCAGAGTGTGGCATCTAAGTGGCACTAGAATGGATCAATATCAAGCTTTGCATTACTAATATTATTGCAAATCATGGACATTCATGCACACAATAAAAAAAAATACTTCATTCAAAACAAAATGCTACAGAGCTAACAGAGAAATGATGGAGGGCATAGTTTCAGATAAGTGAGATCAGGACAGACCAAGAAGGTGGTGATTTCAGGACATCAAAGAGTCCCTGAACTTCACAACATGAAGGGGATCTGACTAGAGAAAGAGATGTTCAGATGGGCTGTGATGAGTGTAATGTTCTGTAGGAGATCTGACTAGAGACAGAGATTGTTTCAGATGGGCTGTGATGAGTGTAACGTTATGTGGGAGATCTGACTAGAGACAGAGATTGTTTCAGATGGGCTGTGATGAGTGTAACGTTATGTGGGAGATCTGACTAGAGACAGAGATTGTTTCAGATGGGCTGTGATGAGTGTAACGTTATGTGGGAGATCTGACTAGAGACAGAGATTGTTTCTGATGGGTGTGATGAGTGTAATGTTATGTGGGAGATCTGACTAGAGACAGAGATTGTTTCAGATGGGCTGTGATGAGTGTAAAGTAAAAAGTAAAGTACCCCCCGTCACGCCAAGTGGCGTATAGGGAAATATGGTGTTAGTGACCCTATATTTTACAGACCTTCAGCACATGACTTTTGGGGTAATGTGGTCGGTATTACGCCCGTGCTGCTTTTACTTTCCCAGAAAAAATCTGGTACCCATTAAGGCTGGGTGAACCCGGAGCCGTCGGTTGGGATCGAACCCTACCCCTTGTCCGTAGTAGTCCAGTTCACTAACCACTGAGCTATCGCGGCTCCCACTAATTTTTAGGGAATTAGTAAAACCCAGGTGTCCTCGCCAGGGTACGAACCCCGGCTGTTGCCGTGGTAAGCCAACCGCCTATCGATTGCGCTAACCGGACACCCCTGTGATGAGTGTACCATTCTGCAAAAGACATGCAACTCAATGACAATATGATGTATGTTACAAGACTTTGCTTGTTGCAATCTTTATGAAAGAAAGGAACTATAGTCCGTTCAGATTCGTTTGCCGAGATGTTATGATTTATAATTCAAAAAGTTCTTGATGATTTCACATGATTTTTGGCATACGGTGTTAAAATGTCCCTGTCACGAGAACATATGTGTTACTCGATGTCTAGCTATAACGGTTTTCTTAAAGTGGCGAATTCCTTTGATCTTTGCCCATGTAACTATTATTTTGACCCTAATCAAAATGTTTTACAGTAATCTAGTGCAACGATGACCCATAGGCATGTCCATAAAATTTTACTTGGTGGCAAGTATACAAATTTTAAATTATATATAGAACTTTTGTTCGTAGAGTCAATTTGATATAGTTCCATGCTCTTGGTGTGAGTTTCCCAAATGTTGTCGCTGCCTTTCAAATACGTACATTTAGTTCCTCATCTAAGGAAAGTGTGGCTGTAATAGTGGATCCAAGATAGCTGAACTTCTGTACTGACTCAAGCAGGCTTCCATTCAAAGTAATGGTTGTTGGTTTGCTTATAACATATTTTTGATTGCTTGGGTGGTCTTGAACAATAAACTGTTTAACAAATCAACTAGGAAATTTTGCAAATCAAACTATTTATCTGTAGACTTAATCAGAGTAATGATCATTCAGAATCAGACGAGTCAAATAGGTCGATTACTGCTTTCGGCTGAACAAACAACAAACCATCCTTTTTCCAATATTCCTCTTCTTGTCGTAACACATGATCCTCACATTTTACCCAGTAGTCTTTATTTATATTTGATAGAGCCTGATTTGTAAGTGTCTCAACATCACATAATTTGAAAGTTTTATTTGTATATGCTACGTGTCCTTTAACTTTTGCCCAAACTAGTTCTATAGGATTTAAGTGTGCATGATATGGAGGTAGTCTCAAACATCTGTGGCCATGTTCTTGAATTAACTTGTCTATTTTAAATATCTTTGTACGTTGTGTCTGTTTTACAAGGCTAAGCAATTCGGGTTTCAAGTAGCTGTCGTTAACTTGTATGTGTTCTTTTATGAGCCACGTTTTGATTGCATCTTTTGTACTTGATGATGTTGGGATTCTATCTTCTACATTAACTACGTTATGGTATGAAGCATTGTCCATTATCAGACAAGAAGGTCGATCTAATATTGGAAGGATACTTTTCTCGATCCAGTCTTTAAATATGTGCCCATTCATTTCGGAGTGGTAGTCTCTATTGTCTATGGATTTTGAAATGAAAACGAGATGAGCATTCTGCAACAACCCATTATGTCTGCTACCTGCATGTGCAACTATCAAACGTTGTCCTTTACTGCTTGTACTGATCTTTTAATACTTCCATCTGCTAACTGCCATTCCTTTTCATTTGTATGATGAGCGTTGATCCAAGTTTCATCTAAATAAACAATATCATAATCATTTTCGCGCATTTCCTTCACTTCACGTAAATACTTGCTTCTAAGAGCTACTAGATGTGGCTTCTCACAAATAATGTTTTTTCCACCAGAATACTTTCTAAAGGTGAAGCCTGCACTTCTTAATATTTTCCATAATGAAGTTTTTGATATTTCAATGTCATTGTTAGTTTTCAGCCAAAGCTTCAACTTTCTAAGTGTCACTTCTTCGTTTATATCAAACATTCGACAGATTTCTCTTTTTACTAGGTCCTTATCAAAACTGTCTAACGTTTCTTTCCTTCCTTGCTTTCTTGCATTTGTTGGCAATAAATATCCGCTTCCTTTAACTATTTGATCAAATGAACGTTTACACAAACCTAAAATATGCATTGTTCTCTTCTCAGGGTTTGATAAAGAACAATAAAGATGTCCCTTTTACGCTCTCTGCAGAAGTATTGATAAATCTTTATAGCAATGTTATGCTCAGTAAAATATTTTGCCTTTATATTCATTCTCACATAGACTTGCAGAAGATAATATGGATAGTGCCGCCTCCTTTCTGTAAATATTGAGATTTGCCTCTGAATTATGACTCGAACTCGAGTCTACGGCCGTGATTTTGACGTCACATAATTTCCGGTTTCGGCTAAAATGTCATTTTGTGCTAAACGGGAAATTTCATATGTAACATTTCTTTATAAAAATTTATAGTGGAAACATAACTATTTTAGGACGGTGCGCATTCAGCCGTGAAGGTCATGCCTATATGTTAAAGAATCAGCTGTGAGATGTAAGCATCTACATAATCCCGCCGGTGTTTATAATATCGATTAACTTTTTTTTAAATATAGGTTAAATAAGGCATCTTTGAAACTGGATCACATTTCTTTGATAAAAAAATATTTGTATAGCGACATTAGTATTCTAAACCTAACTTCAAAAGATCAATGCAAATGAACAATAAGTTTTTGAAAAAATAAATTAATGTCTAGGCAAACGAATCTGAACGGACTATAAACTAATCAACTACTGTAGAGATAGAAAGCTGTGGAAAGACATATATGGCTAGAGACACATTTCTTCAGATGGGCTTTGGGTTTGTACAAAGGGTATACTACTAGATGATAGTTCATACTAGCTCTTGTTACAATTTATTTGCGGTTGTGCCGTGGCAATTGCTGCCTGTGCATTATCTACCCTGACATTCATAATTTGCTTTGTACAATATATTCCAAATTGAGATGTGTTGTGTCTTCTATATGCCTGAAACAATCACTAAAGCACATCATGTACATGTGTGTTTGCCCTTTCATTCTTCAATACCTATTCACTTTTTTCACAGCCTTTTTTTTCCCCTGTTACCAATTTGAGACTACTTCATGATTCACTTCTCGTCACATTGTCACTGACATATATGCCCACCTTTTTTTTTCTTGATTATAGATAATATTATTGGTTGCATGATCGTTTCTCTTTATTTCTGGAAACAAGTGGTGGGCTGTAACATACACTCGTACAAAGTATGGTGACAGCTGCACACAAGAGGACAATACACAGTATTTGACATTTCAGCCTACATGCAGCCTCCTTCAGAAAACAGGAATAGCACAATCAAACAAATGAAGATGTACTCTACTACATCTTCTGTGGCAATAAAACTCGTTCTACAAAGAAGGAAGAGATAAAACAAGAATATGTCAGGATAAATTACTATATTATATGTATAGTAGAAAAAGAGAGGAGAGAATTGATGCAAAAATAAAAGTGTTAAAAAATGAGTGGAGGTGACACTGTTTATACACTTTTTTTTCTTTTACATTTATTTTTTTACTTTCCTTTCTCTCTCTCTCTCTCTCTCTCTCTCTCTCTCTATATATATATATATATATATATATATATATATATATATATATATATATATATAATCATAATCGAAATAATCAAAATTTTAGAAAGCCTAAACGTAGACAGCAAAGATCTAAGAATAATAAAAAAAAAACATATACTGGCAACATACAGCGGCCATAAGAACTGGAAACCAATTGGGAATGTTTCAACAAATAAAACAGGGTGTTAGACAAGGTTGTGTGCTGTCACCAGATTTGTTTAATATTTATAGTGAGATTATTTTAAGATCCATAAGGGGCATACCTGGAATAACAATTGGAGGTCATAATATAAATAATCTAAGGTATGCTGATGATACAGTCTTAATCGCTAAGAGTGAAAATGAGTTACAAGAAATGTTTGACATTATAGTGAAAGAAAGCAAAAATAAAGGACTTAGCCTTAAGAGCAAAAAGACAGAGGTAATGGTAACAACAAAGAAAAAGACATCACCTCAGTGCAAAATAAAGACAAGTGGAACAATATTAAAACAGGTAAATGAATTTAAATATTTGGGAACTTTGTTAACCTCAGACAGATGATGTACAAAAGAGGTGAGATGCGGAATGGCTCAGGCTAAAGCAGCTTTCCAAAAAATTAGGAAGATACTATGCAATCCATTTTTGTCAATAGGAACAAGAAAAAGAGTTCTTAAATGTTATGTAGAGCAGTCTTAACATATGGATGCGAATCATGGACAATAGGACAACAGACAAGAAAATCACTGGAGTCTGTAGAAATGTGGTTTTACAGAAGAATGTTGAGAGTACCATGGACAGCTAAGAAGAGTAATGATGTTCTGAGAGAGGTCAAAGCAAAAAGAGAGCTAATTTCCAATATTAGGAAGAAACAAACATCATTTTTTGGCCATGTAATGAGAAGAGAACAACTGGAATATATTGTAACAACTGGAAAAATTAAGGGACGAAGAGATAAAGTGAAACAAAGAGAAAAAATAACAGACAGCTTAAGAGAATGGCTTGGCAGAAGGTCAACAACAGAAATGATAAATAGCTGCCGAGATCGAAAGTTGTGGAGAGACATGATCACCTACGCGAGCAGGCCCGGTACTTGATGATGATGGTGATAAACATATATATGTATATATATATATATTCTCCTTAGATATTTTCTTATCGTTTCATCTCTCTCATCTTTGTAGTATTAGTTTTATTTTGCTTCAGAACATGTAGAGTACATCTTCATTTTATTGCCCATTTGTGTTGCCCCTGTTTTCTGAGGGAGAATTGAAACAAAAATAGAAAAAAATGGTATGGTAAAAGCTTTACGTGATTAGTAGACGACACAGATTTGAATGTTTCAGCAAATTTTTGCAGTCTACCAACCACGTAATACTTTTACCTTACCATTTTTTCTATATTTTTGTTTCAATTCTCTCTCACATTTAGCTTTACTGCAGCTTCACATTTTTATGCATTCGTTTGCATTTCTTTGCCGTAACCCCCTGTTTTCTGAGGAAGGCCACAATATCAAATATTTTGCATTGTCCCTTTTTGTAAAGCTCTCACCATACTTTCTAGGGCCCACTACTTGTTCCCTGCTAAAGGCTTTGCAGGAGCAATGCATTTATTTGACTCTTCCCTCTCTTATTTCGGTAGAAGTCTTAATTTAACTACTTTTTTTTTAAAACATAACCTACACTGTTATTGAAATCGGGTAAATGAAATCAACTTTCCTTCTTCACAGAATGAACAATCAATTATTTCGTGTGGCCCTTAGGGCAACCAAAGTCCAGTACGAACTGCTAGCTCTGCCGCTGTCGGCTCTAGAAATGTAGTTTTAGATCAAAAACTTCGAGATGAGATTTACCCCAAAATAGGTAAGTTGTTACGTCTATCTCGTTATGTTGACATTTATTCAGTTTTTAAGCTTTTTTTTATGTGCAACTAATTGTTGCAGAATAGCTCAGGCTAAATTAGCATTTCAGAAAATGAAAAACATCTCATGCAACAAAAATATATCAATAGAAGTGAGCAAGAGAGTTCATCTGTGCTATATAGAACCAATTCTGACCTATGGAAGCCATCATGGACAGTAGACAAACAAATGTAAAGACAATTAGAGGCCACAGGAATGGGATTTCTCAGAAGAGTGTTGAAAGTCCCCTGGACAGTTAAAAATACCAATGAGGAAATTCTCAGAGAGGCCAGCACAAAATGGGAGCTCCTAAGAAACATTAGAAAAAAACAATCAACATTTTTTGAGCACGTCAGGAGAATAGGAAAGTTGGAATACTTGGTTACAACTGACAAAATAGAGGGAAAGAGGGATCGCAGATGGCAAAGAGAGAAAATACTGGATAGCTTGGTGCCATGCCTTGGAAAACAGTCAACAACAGAACTGATATGATGTACTGTAGACAGAAGATTGTGGAAGGACATGATTGTCTACGCCAACTGGTGTGGCAGATGATTAGGCAGTCCTTAATGTCCTTAGGCAGTCTATAAATTGATTATGGTGTATTCTATTGAAAGCTTTGGTGCAGTCTATGAAGCAGGCATATATTGGTTTGTTTACTTCTATGTACTTTTCAACCAATGTTCTCATGCTAAATATGGCTTCTTTTGTCCCACTGTTTTTCCTGAATCCAAATTGTTGCTCATCTAATTCAGTATTGATTTTATTCATAATCCTTCCTTGTATAACTTTTAGTAAAATTTTGGCTACCTGGCTCATTAGGCTTATTGTTCTAAAGTCACTGCATTCAACTGCACCATTCTTTTTAGGCAATGCAATGAAAGTTGATGTTTTTAATTCTTTTGGTATGTATCCTGTATGGTATATGTTATTGCATATGTCTCTGATCACTTCAATGCCAAAGTCTTATAGTGCCTGTATCATCTCTTATCTGTATATTGTCAGGTCCTGCTACTTTTCCTTTTTCATTGTTTTTATAGCTTTTTCTACTTCTGATTTCAGGATTTTATAGTTGTATGTACATTTTATGAATGACTTTTTGTCCCTTTCGTCATGAAATAATTCTGTTATATATTCCTGCCATCTATCTATTATATCTTTGTTGTCTGTTAGCATTCTTCCCTCTTTGTTTGTAATACATCCGCTTCCTGCAGCTTTTTTGTCTTTATTAGTCATTTTCTTTATTTCTGTGTGCATCTCTCTTAAGTTTTGTTTATTTTCCATAGTTTCGACTTCTAGACATCGTTGGTTCAGTCAGTCTTCTTTTGCCTTTTTGCACATTCTCCGTATTTCATTGTCAATATCCTTGTATATGGCAGTGTTTTTCACTTTTCTTTTTTCCATTTTTTCTAAGATTTTGTCAGTTATCCAATTTTTATTTTTGTTACTTTCCTTTTTGTTTAAGGTGTTGCAGGATTCTAGCATGCTGTTTTTGTTGCATTGCCATTTTGTTGTGACTTTTTCCTCAGGATTTTCTCTTCTGTATTGTTCAATCCCCTCTTCTAGCAGCTTCTGATATGTGTTCTTTACTTGTACAGTATAAGTTTCTTTTACATCTTTCTGATTTAAGGCTGTTATATCTATTGGTGTTGCTGAATTAGGTTATTTGTTTGATGTTACAGAATGTTTAAAATGCATTGAAGTCAAAAATCACAAGGAAAAGACAATCTACATTTATTGGGCATGTGATGCGAAGAGAAGGCTATGATAAAACTATAGCAACAAGCAGAATGAATGGAAAGAAGAGCAGAGGAAAACTAAGAGAAACAAATATTGAACAGCTTATCCAAATAGCGTAATAAAAGATCACCGACTGAAACTATGACATGCATGGAGGACCGAGAGATGATCGTTTATGGCAATCGGCATGACACCTGATGATGACAGTGTGGTCTTTGTCACTAAATTTAAAAATACCAGTGCACCAAAATTGTAACGTGGGTTGTTTACTGTCATTTCTATCTCTTTTTTTTTTGTGGCCAGTGCTAAATTAAAAAATTAAAAAAGCAGAATTGTCTATGTGGTAAGCTTAAATTGCTGAATAAGTTTCGTTCGCTCGGTACAATAAATTGTGACTACAAAATAGGTATAGACCAATCTACCGGGCAGGTTCAGTGAGATACTTTGTTTATTTCAGGAAACCGAGAGGTTGTAGGCTTTGGTATCAATGGTCAGGCTTCATACATTGATAGATGTGAGTTTCCCTGCCCTGCGATTCGGTTCAAGGAGGTGTCATCTGAAATTCAACAGTTGAGGGAGAAAGAGAAGGGAGACTGGAAAAGATTAAGCTTGGAAGATAAGAAGGCCTGTAAGTCTTTGTTGGTATTTTTTTTGTCTTGACCTACAGATCAACAGAGTAGTTAGTGACCAGTACTTTTTTTCTATCTATTGACCTTTCTAGCCGTAGCCGGCCTATAGGGCGTAGACCAAGATACTCCTTCTCTTATCTGAATTTTTGTTCTAGCAGTTTTCTTCTCATCACATGTCCAACATATGACCATCGTCTATTCTTTATTACTGAATATATTAGTGGTTGATTGGCGATTTCTCTAATTTTCTCGTTTGTTTTGAATTCGTTCAGCACTACACCATTTATTTTCCTTAGACAATTATTTTCGTACTTTTTTTGTCTTGACCAAAAAATAAACAGAGCAGTTAGTGACCAGTACTTTTTTTTGTCTTGACCAAAAAATCAACAGAGTAGCCATCATATCACTTTTGGAGATAAGGTTATACATTAGAATGTCATAAGTTGCACATAAAAATGTTTTCCATTCTTTACTGATGATCAGCTGAAGGTCATTTGTGTCAGTTCATTTATGGTGGCATTTATGTGACTTTGGTTGTATAATGGTGATGGGATGTGACTTTGGTTGTATAATGGTGATGGGTTGTATTTTTGGTTGTATAATGGTGATGGATGTGATTTTGGTTGTATAATGGTGATGGGATGTGACTTTGGTTGTATAATGGTGATGGGTTGTATTTTTGGTTGTATAATGGTGATGGGATGTGACTTTGGTTGTATAATGGTGATGGGTTGTATTTTTGGTTGTATAATGGTGATGGGATGTGACTTTGGTTGTATAATGGTGGTGGATGTGACTTTGGTTGTATAATGGTGATGGATGTGACTTTGGTTGTATAATGGTGATGGGATGTGACTTTGGTTGTATAATGGTGATAGGTTGTATTTTTGTCTGTATAATGGTGATGGATGTGACTTTGGTTTTATAATGGTGATGGATGTGACTTTGGTTGTATAATGGTGATGGTTGTATTTTTGGTTGTATAATGGTGATGGGATGTGACTTTGGTTGTATAATGGTGATGGATGTGATTTTGGTTGTATAATGGTGATGGGATGTGACTTTGGTTGTATAATGGTGATGGGATGTGACTTTGGTTGTATAATGGTGATGGGATGTGACTTTGGTTGTATAATGGTGATAGGTTGTATTTTGGCTGTATAATGGTGATGGATGTGACATTGGTTGTATAATGGTGATGGATGTGACTTTGGTTGTATAATGGTGATAGGTTGTATTTTTGGCTGTATAATGGTGATGGATGTAACTTTTGTTGTATAATGGTGATAGGTTGTATTTTTGGCTGTATAATGGTGATGGATGTGACTTTGGTTGTATAATGGTGATGGGATGTGACTTTGGTTGTATAATGGTGATAGGTTGTATTTTTGGCTGTATAATGGTGATGGATGTGACTTTGGTTGTATAATGGTGATGGGATGTGACTTTGGTTGTATAATGGTGATAGGTTGTATTTTTGTCTGTATAATGGTGATGGATGTGACTTTGGTTTTATAATGGTGATGGATGTGACTTTGGTTGTATAATGGTGATGGGTTGTATTTTTGGTTGTATAATGGTGATGGGATGTGACTTTGGTTGTATAATGGTGATGGATGTGATTTTGGTTGTATAATGGTGATGGGATGTGACTTTGGTTGTATAATGGTGATGGGATGTGACTTTGGTTGTATAATGGTGATAGGTTGTATTTGGCTGTATAATGGTGATGGATGTGACATTGGTTGTATAATGGTGATGGATGTGACTTTGGTTGTATAATGGTGATAGGTTGTATTTTTGGCTGTATAATGGTGATGGGATGTAACTTTTGTTGTATAATGGTGATAGGTTGTATTTTTGGCTGCATAATGGTGATGGATGTGACTTTGGTTGTATAATGGTGATGGGATGTGACTTTGGTTGTATAATGGTGATAGGTTGTATTTTTGGCTGTATAATGGTGATGGATGTGACTTTGGTTGTATAATGGTGATGGATGTGACTTTGGTTGTATAATGGTGATGGGATGTGACTTTGGTTGTATAATGGTGATAGGTTGTATTTTGGCTGTATAATGGTGATGGATGTGACTTTGGTTGTATAATGGTGATGGATGTGACTTTGGTTGTATAATGGTGATAGGATATGGATTGGTTTGTATAATGGCAATGATTTATGACCTCAGCCGACACCATCTTTCCCCTTACAGTGTACCGTGCCAGCTTCTGCCAAACTTTTAGTGAGATCAACGCACCAACAGGAGAGTGGAAAGCCATAACAGCTGGTGTCCTCTTTGCTGTTGCTGCAACTGGCTGGCTCATTCTCTTTGTGAGAAAGTTTGGTAAGTAGTGCCTGCCGCACTCAGCTATTCAGATATTAAAATTATGCAATGGCAAAAAGAATTTTAAAGCTATGGTCTTGTCTGGATGCCAATTGCTTAAATATTTTTAAAAATTATCTTGTGTCTAGACGCCAGTGCCTTTAGAAACAATTTGTAGTCTAGGTTCCTACAATATTGTAAAAGTGATTGCTTCAAAACACATTTTTTGGCGTAATTGGACAGTTTGCTGTGGGCAAATTTTGTTCCCCGATGTACCTTTCTAATTGTTCCTACCAAGTGACCCCCTAATTAGCAACCATGATCGGATTTTTTAAAAAATGTCTTCAAATACTCTGTGAAGTTGTGGTAAAAGTATTATTATTCTTAGTAAAAATTAATGCTAAGAGCAAAAAAAAAAAATTCTTGTGAGCTGTCGGCAAGACATTTAATCAAGCCTTTGATGACACAGTAGTCTACAGACAGCTGATACAATTGTGGAACCAATAATGGGGGGGAAAAAGGGAGAAAAATTGTGCTACGCAATTTCGGGTCCCTATAGTGGGCCTAACGATTGTAAATGATTAAAATTACATTCATGTGACCCAGCAAAAGGTTAATGAAGTAATTTTTAGCAAAAAAATAGTACTATTTTCTACATTACATGAGTATTTTGATCCATAAAGTTGTACATTTTGGGGGGTAGTAGTAATAGCTTGATATAACTCTAAACTGCAACATGTTCATAAAAATAAAAAGTAGAGTAAAATGCCCCTGTCAAGCCAAGTGGCGTATACGGAATATGGTGTTAGTGACCATATATTTTATAGACCTTCGGCACATGATTTTTGGGGTAATGTGGTCGGTATTATGCCTGTACCGCTTTACTTTCCCAGAAAAAAAATCCGGTACGCATTAAAGGCTGGGTCAACCCGGAAGCCATCGGTTGGTATCGAACCCTACCTCTTGTCCTTTTTTAGTCCAGTTCACTAACCACTGAGCTATCGCAGCTCCCCCTTCATAAAACTGATGAAGGCAGCATAAACGTTCTTGGAATTCCAGACAGGTAAACATTTCTCCCCTTCCCTATACCTTCCTAATTATTGCTTTTAATGATCTCTGAATGTTGGATTTTTTTTTTTTAGCATCAACGTGCGCTTCGTAAAAATTACGTCTTAAAATGTGGGTTTTTTTTTTTGTGTGTTGTATATAAATTTGGCCAATGTTCAAGAAATTAGTTTTTTTCTCCACCCTTATGATGGTGGAAAGCTCTTTATCATCCTTATGATGGTGGAAAGCTCTTTATCATCCTTATGATGGTGGAAAGCTCTTTATCATCCTTATGATGGTGGAAAGCTCTTTATCATCCTTATGATGGTGGAAAGCTCTTTGACTGTAGACAAACTTGTGTAACACGGGATAAGCAGCGTATGACATTAAAATGAAGCCTAATATACAGGCTGGACTGGCAGCCAGCTCTCCAATAGCCTAGGCCATAAATCTAACCTAAACCAGGAAATGATGACCACATCCAACTTCCCAGTGTCTTCTTGATAAGCACAACAGCTGGGTAGCACATCCAACTTCCCAGTGTCTTCTTGATAAGCACAACAGCTGGGTAGCAACAGTTGAAAGAAAATCTTATTTTACAATCTTCAAACGTAACATTAGTGTTTGTAATTTTTGTGAAGGTGTCATACAGATGTGACTCAGCAGGCAAGGCACCTGACAGTAGCATAGTTTCCGGCTTGTTGCAGGAGATACTGAGTTAAGTGCTCTGAGCACACGGTGAGCTGTGTGTCTCATCCGTTTTGATCATGTTTCAGTATTCCAATTGTTTACGATGAATGATGATATCGTATGACAGGGAACAGTTGGCTGTGTTCACTTTCTGCGCGGTTTCGCCTTATGTCTTTTGGCGTGTGCTGAGACTGCTATGATGGGGACTACAGTTACCTTTCTTTGTTTGGGAGATGTGATATTCGGATGATTACGCTGGCACAGGCAGTTGAGCAATTATGGATTTTAATTTGTTTGCAGTGATGCCGGGGCCTTCCAATAACCAAATTGTTGTCAGTGGCCCACAGCTGATAGCTGGCTCCAGGATCGGTGAACCAGACTACACCACCTCTTCGTGGTGCCTCTAGAGACAGACTAACCTGTCTAGTCTGGCCGAGCGAGTAGGGATCGAAGAGAGAAGACAACCTGGTACTCAAAAATAGCGTGCTGAAGCATGACTACAGAGTAGAACATTCTCTTTTTGAATGTCCAAAGCTCACATCAGAGTAACACCGCTTCCTCAGACCTGATGAATGAAACAACTTGTACGGAAGCACTAGGGTACTCAGGCTAACCAGAGTGGTTTAGTACTGTCCGTGGTGAGCTAGCTGTATTGTCTTGATCACTTCTGGTTCTGGTGATGACACTCTGAACCAGCTCTGGTGTTGTTAGGTGTGGACCTGAGCAGGTTTTGATTGCTGGTTCTGTTCGACAGATTGACTAAAATGATGAATCTTGATGATTTATTTACTGCTGTCCTTCTGTATTCAGATTCTCACAAATTCATCTCGTATGTAACCAAAGTTTAGTATTTGTATTATTACAATATGGATATTTCTTTGGCCCCTCTCACATATCTGTAGATAACTTTTGCTGCTAAAAATACATTGCTGAGTGCATGATGTATGTTAACACATACAGCAATTTTATGTGAATGTATCAGTGCCATTTATTGACATAAATTTTCTGTTTCCTTCACAAACTAGTATATTCACCATTGCCGCACACATTCACCGTTGAGTGGCAGGAGCAGTCATTACAGAGGATGCTGGACCAAGGTCAAGGAGCCATCCTTGGTGTATCTTCAAATTGGGACTACGAAAAGCAGGAATGGAAAAAATAAACGGACAGCGCATTTGTTTACAACTAATGTTGCCAGTGTGTACTAGCAGGTTTTTTTTTCCTAGATTCTACTGAAGTTCTTAGTTCACATATGATATTGTATTCACATATTTGCTGTCAAATGTTGATGTGGCCGTATGAAAGACATTGTTTCGTCGTATATTTTCTTTCAGTATTGTGTTTGCTGTCCTCTCATATTATTTTAAATCGTTATCCAAGATTCAAGCATGAGTGCTAAATCTTTTCTTACAATTTTTTTGCTGTAATTTATTTGTTCCTGCATATATTTGGTTTCTGGAAGGGGTGTGGACCAGTGGCGTTAAAGAAATTGACTGAAGAGATCTCACAGAGAGGTTCGGGGATGGAGAGACACATGAAACTCATTGGATGTATTCTCAGCAAGGAAGGCCTTGGAAAGTCTAGCAACAACAGAAAATGTAGAACTAACTGCAGAGGGAAGGGCAAGTTAAGACAGAAGGTTGTGGAAGGATTTGATTGACAACACATGTTAGGCCTTGTCATGAGCCCTTCCCAAGTTGAACTATTTCCCAGCTTGGAAGGATTTGATTGACAACACGTTAGGTCTTGTCATGAGCCCTTCCCAAGTTGAACTATTTCCCAGCTTGGAAGGATTTGATTGACAACACGTTAGGTCTTGTCATGAGCCCTTCCCAAGTTGAACTATTTCCCAGCTTGGAAGGATTTGATTGACAACACGTTAGGTCTTGTCATGAGCCCTTCCTAAGTTGAACTATTTCCCAGCGTTTCATTATCAATAAAAGCCAAATGCAGTCATGGTCAAACTAAAGCCCGACTTGAGAAAGTTTCATCACAATCAGACACATCCTTATGGGCACTTTCCTTTATGATTGTGAAGCATGGACACCATCATGAAGGAAGTCAAGCTGATATGGTGTGTACATATAGCATGATTTTTGTTAGGTCTGGTGAAAGATATCATACATGACCGTGAGAGGTAAGATGAAAAGACAAAGCAGAACCACAGGAACAACATCAAGGGTCTCCGCTTCGACGACTCAACGAATGCATCAAAACCGTGGGGAATAGTTCTCAGAATTAACAAGGGCCATTCAACACTCTTCAGGAGTATTTTACAAAGTACGTTCTTACATATGCTCAGAGGTAAGGCATACATTGAAGGGGAGATTCCTGCACAGAAATAAAAATGTGTTTAGCAGTGTATGTCCCACGACTTTATGTGGTTAGACATTTTTAATCTAGCCAGCTCATTGGATATTAAACGTAGCTATTTTCCTCAACTGTTAATACTCACATGCATTATTTTTTAAAGAGATTTTCTCCACTTTGCGTTTATTTTTTCCCAATCTTTGCTGCTCTTGATATTAAATTGATGGGAATCTCTGTACTTGTCACAACTTGACTGACATTCACGTTTTGGTGCCATGTCACGTTTGTGTTTTCTGCTTACTTAACTTAATACCGCAGACAAATGCACAAATCCAACATTTGTGTGCTGTTAATTAATTGTATGAATCAAGTGGGATTTTGACAGCTCTTTGTCTAAAACATAATTATTAATGTGATTTCAATAGACTAGTTCTTTCAATGTTTGGCAGTCATTTGTAAGATAAGTGGTCATGTGATCACCAGAAGTGCACATATCAGTAATGGCCGCCCCAAGACTAGTAGATGATTCGGCCATTGCAGGCTCATGATTCTCAGGTGAAATTTTGTTGCCACTTTATTTTGTATGATTGTTTTGTTTTGTTCATTAGTATACTTTTATTGGTGACGTCTGTTTTGTGGTTATTTCAAAGTTAGTCTGAGTTTGTTGAGCAGTAGGTAAATCAAGAGAGAGTGGCATGATTTCTGAGATGTTGTTTGCAAATATTACAGTACGATATCAATCAGGTAATAATTAGTAAACTTTACATTGTACTTTTGTTGTGTTCATGTGGGTTTTTTTTGTTGTTGTTGTCATACATTGTACTTTTGTGTTCATGTCAGTTTTTGTTGTTGTCATACATTGTACTTTTGTGTTCATGTCAGTTTTTGTTGTTGTCATACATTGTACTTTTGTGTTCATGTCAGTTTTTGTTGTTGTTATACATTGTGCTTTTGTTGTGTTGTCATGTCAGTTTTTTTTTTTTTTTTGGTCATACATTGTGCTTTTGTTGTGGTGTTCATGTGGTTTGTTTGTTGTTGTCAATGGAAGCAGTGTCTGGATGTATGGGTTAACTATGACTTTGTTGATACAGTGTGATGGGAACTGGGTAGTCTAGGTGTCTAGATTAACTTTGTTGATACAGTGTGATAGGGACTGGGTAGTCTAGGTGTCTAGATTAACTTTGTTGATACAGTGTGATGGGGACTGGGTAGTCTAGGTGTCTAGATTAACTTTGTTGATACAGTGTGATAGGGACTGGGTAGTCTAGGTGTCTAGATTAACTTTGTTGATACAGTGTGATGGGGACTGGTAGTCTTGGTGTCTAGATTAACTTTGTTGATACAGTGTGATGGGGACTGGTAGTCTTGGTGTCTAGATTAACTTTGTTGATACAGTGTGATAGGGACTGGGTAGTCTAGATTAACTTTGTTGATACAGTGTGATGGGAACTGGGTAGTCTAGGTGTCTAGATTAACTTTGTTTATACAGTGTGATAGGGACTGGGTAGTCTAGGTGTCTAGATTAACTTTGTTGATACAGTGTGATGGGGACTGGGTAGTCTAAATTAACTTTGTTGATACAGTGTGATGGGGACTGGTAGTCTTGGTGTCTAGATTAACTTTGTTGATACAGTGTGATGGGGACTGGTAGTCTTGGTGTCTAGATTAACTTTGTTGATACAGTGTGATGGGGACTGGGTAGTCTTGTAGTCAGACTTCTATCTCTGGACAAGAAGGTCCAAATTCATTAAAAAAAATCTATTTCATGGTTTCCTTGTGGCTTAACTCTCCTCAAGTCTCTGGGTAGTGAGATCCTATGTCTAGACCTCAGAAAGTGGTGAAAAACAGGGCGCCATTCTGGTGAGATGAGCTGTTCAGTCACTATGATGAAGTCCCCTACCTGATTGGTATCCAACAACTGCACTACAATGTGATGTTAATCATAACAAATGATATTTTAACAGCTTTAATTGCAGACAAGAGAACTCTTTAAAAAAAATCAAGTTGATAAAATAAACATTTGATGTTATGGATCAAGTGACCTGTTGAGCTGACGTCCTTCAGCCCAGTGTCATATAATCTGTCGGTATTTCGGAGTTCAGTACAAGGTGTTCCAATTGCCAGGTCTTTGAGGAAATAGAGCTGCTCTGATGGCAGTAAGTTTTAGGACAGTCAAACAAAATACAAATTTAAAGAACATTTTTCTTCCCACAAACAACTGGCCTTTAATATCAATCCATTCTTACTAACAAAACAAATATCAATCTCATTCTTACTAACAAAACAATGGGCACTTTCCTAATACAATAAAGACTTAGGTGAATATTTCCTCGATAATTTATTTTCATAACAACATACAGTTTGCATATATTCGACATAATTACTTCTGCCCAATCAACAATGGCACAAGAGCTGGTGGTTTTTGTAAACAAATATAGCAACATATTGAGGCTGCTTAGTTTTGCCAATATAGGGTAGTAACAAGATAGAATTTAATTGTAAGCTTCATAGTACTGTCATGTCTTCGCACAATCTGATGGAGGAAAGTCAGTAATCATGGAGAATTATGCTGTGAATGACTGAGGTCAAGTACCTATATGTGAATCAGCTGGAGTCTGTAGGTCAAGTACCTATATGTGAGTCAGCTGGAGTCTGTAGGTCAAGTACCTATATGTGAATCTGCTGTAGGTCAAGTACCTATATGTGAATCAGCTGTAGGTCAAATACCTATATGTGAGTCAGCTGTAGTAGTCTCTTTACCCCCACAAGAAGTAGTAATTAAATGTGCTATTTACACCATTTCAACTGCAGGGAGTTTTCTTATTTTTGGTGTCATTACAAAAAAATGACATTTTTCTACATTCATATTTCTGTATAGCTGGTTGATACACTTTTGAAATAAACAAATGAAAAATATACTAACATCAAAACAAATAACACCAGGGCTAAAACTAACAATAGCAAAATGTTACATCTCAATATTCCTGTATGGTGTGGAAACATGTATATTAGACCAGAAAATTGAAGCCTTTGAAATGTGGATCTATAGAAGAATAAGTAGAATTGATGGAAAGAAAAGAAAACAAACGAAGTTTTAAAACAACTAAAAATGAAAAGAGAACTACTAAACGCAATTAGAACAAGACATGAAATTTTTGGGGCATGTTAAAAGACACAACAGCCTAATAAAAGTAATATTGGAAGGGAAAATACAAGGTAAAAGAGGCAGACAAAGACTAACATGGACGAGTAACATCAAAAGATGGACCATCAAAGCTGGAGACAGAGTGGAATGGCGCTCCATGGTAGCCAACCTTCGATGTGGAGTCTGCACTCAATGATGATGATGGTTGATACAAACCACAGCAGCTAATGTGAATTAGCACACATACAACAACAACCAGATTTCTTCCACAGAAACCTTCAGCTGGCTGCTACTGCTTTTATTAACATATTGGTGAAGATCTTCAACATGAGCCAACATGTCGGTGAAGATCTTCAACATGAGCCAACATATTGGTGAAGATCTTCAACATGAGCCAACATGTCGGTGAAGATCTTCAACATGAGCCAACATATCGGTGAAGATCTTCAACATGAGCCAACATGTCGGTGAAGATCAACATTCTCTGGCACAATAATAAATCTATCTATTGACCTTTCGAGCCGTAGCCGGCCCACAGGGCGTAGACCAAGATACTTCTCTTATCTGAATTTTTGTTCTAGCAGTTTTCAATTCTTTTAAAGATATTTTATCAAATCTTTTGTCTCTGTTCTGTGCAAGCAGCTCTATCTCATTGAGGGAGCCGATTCGTGCTGCTCTTGCCTCTCTCATCAATGTTCTTCCCAGTGTCTCTCTGGGTCTTCCTCTTGCCTGTTGTTTCTCACATGAGGGCTTGCTTTGCTATTCGGTTATTATCTCTTCTCATCTCTTAACATTACGTTGCTGATGTATAAATAAATATCTGGTACAGATGATGATGGAAAACTACTTAAGCATTCAAGTCATTTGACCATGCAAACTTGACTCTGTCCTGCTTCATGAGGGAGGGGCCATGACATGATAGGCTAGTTGGTGTACTTGCTTATGCGAGCGTTTCCTGTTTTTCTCCAAAACTGGCTTTATTGCAGACACATTTGACTCTGAGAGCAATGTTATTTCATTCAAAACAAGAGAGGGGGCAATACTGATAAAGATGACAGATTTTGTCAAATATAGCAAAGGTTATTATGTCTGGAGCCGGAATCTGAGAGAAGAAAAATCATCAGTAGTCAGAGATGGTTTTCCACAATTTTTCATGGGGATCACCAGGTCGCATATCTTTTGACGAGCATTATATTCACCACAGCCCGTCTGAAAGAATCTCTGTCTCTAGCCAGATCTCCCATAGAATGTTACATTCACCACGGCTCATCTGAAAGAATCTCTGCCTCTAGCCAGATCTCCCACCGAATGTTACATTCACCACGGCTCATCTGAAAGAATCTCTGCCTCTAGCCAGATCTCCCACCGAATGTTACATTCACCACGGCTCATCTGAAAGAATCTCTGTCTCTAGCCAGATCTCCCACCGAATGTTACATTCACCACGGCTCATCTGAAAGAATCTGTCTCTAGCCAGATCTCCCACCGAATGTTACATTCACCACGGCTCATCTGAAAGAATCTCTGCCTCTAGCCAGATCTCCCACCGAATGTTACATTCACCACGGCTCATCTGAAAGAATCTCTGCCTCTAGCCAGATCTCCCACCGAATGTTACATTCACCACGGCTCATCTGAAAGAATCTCTGCCTCTAGCCAGATCTCCCACCGAATGTTACATTCACCACGGCTCATCTGAAAGAATCTCTGTCTCTAGCCAGATCTCCCACCGAATGTTACATTCACCACGGCTCATCTGAAAGAATCTCTGCCTCTAGCCAGATCTCCCACCGAATGTTACATTCACCACGGCTCATCTGAAAGAATCTTTGTCTCTAGCCAGATCTCCCACTTCTTCTGTTGTCATATTCAAGGTCTCCTTGATGTCTTGAAACCAACAAATAGGTCTGCCCCTGTTGCACACCACCCAGGAACAATGATTTCCATTATTGTCCTTATTGGAAAGATACATGTCCTCAGTAATTTTAATTTTACTGCCTTGCAGGTATTGTGCCACATGTTCTTCATGGCATTTAATTGTGCTGCTATTACTAATCCTCTTTTGATCTCTTTCTGGCAGTCTCCATTGTTAGTTACTACAGATCTCAGATGTTCATAGTTTGTTACAATTTTAAGTTCTTTACTGTTGATGATGATTTTGGGTTGGCTTTTTCTTGGGGTCAGGCATTTAAAACAAAGTAGGACACAACTATGCTGAACTTGACAACAACAAAGTAGAACACAACTATACTGAACTTGACAACAACAAAGTAGAACACAACTATACTGAACTTGACAACAACAAAGTAGGACACAACTATGCTGAACTTGGCAACAACAAAGTAGGACACAACTACCCTGAACTTGGCAACAACAAAGTAGGACACAACTATGCTGAAATGGCAGCTAAAAAAAAACAAAAAATGGGTGTGAGGCCACTGGGTAGTTGAGATGCTAGAATAAGGAAAAGCCTTCTTTGATTGACCTGTTTAATGAAGCAGTAACATTTATGACTTTTAGCTTATTCTGTCAACCATTTTGGGTCTGGGTCATGACTCAATTATCAGATTGAACGGCATGTACCTGGAGCCACCATGTGTTGGTCAGCTATGTCTTTCCAAATTTGATGTCAGTGCTCAGTTATCCTAACATTAGAATCCTGCTATGGTTTGCTGACTCTAAAAGCCAGTTGATGCTATCAGCTACTTATGGTTTGCTGACTCTAAAAGCCAGTTGATGCTATCAGCTATTTATGGTTTGCTGACTCTAAAAGCCAGCTATGGTTTGCTGACTCTAAAAGCCAGCTGACGCCGTCAGCTATCTATGAGCCACTAGCTCGGACATCAACAGTCATCTCTAGTTAGCTGTCTGCTATCAGCTTATAACATAGGAACAGCTGACTGACTAGAGCAGACAAGACATCACTGCCAGCAAGCACTATCTCCATCAAATGTAAGCTTTGACACCCCCCCCCCCCCCCCCCAATTCCACATGCAACCAAAAGCACAAAAATAAACAATCTTCTATAATATATTCAGCTGACACCTGCCTATGACAAATACTCATATGGAAAGTGCAACACAGAATTTGGTTACCTGTTGTCAAGGAACTCACTCACTAGTTAGTCAACTGCTAACAACAAGTCATGTTAACATATGTCAAGGAACTCACTCACTAGTTAGTGAACTGCTAACAACAAGTCATGTTAACGTATGTCAAGGAACTCACTCACTAGTTAGTGAACTGCTAACAACAAGTCATGATAACGTATGTCAAGGAAGTCACTCACTAGTTAGTGAACTGCTAACAACAACAAGGTCATGTTAATGTATGTCAAGGAACTCACTCACTAGTTAGTGAACTGCTAACAACAAGTCATGTTAACGTATGTCAAGGAACTCACTCACTAGTTAGTGAACTGCTAACAACAAGTCATGATAACGTATGTCAAGGAAGTCACTCACTAGTTAGTGAACTGCTAACAACAACAAGGTCATGTTAACGTATGTCAAGGAGCTCACTCACTAGTGAGTGAACTGCTAACAACAAGAAGGTCATGTTAACATCTGTCAAGGAGCTCACTAGTTAGTGAACTGCTAATAACAACAAGGTCATGTTAACGTATGTCAAGGAACTCACTCACTAGTTAGTGAACTGCTAACAACAAGGCCATGTTAACGTATGTCAAGGAACTCATTCACTAGTTAGTGAACTGCTAACAACAAGATCATGTTAATGTATGTCAAGGAACTCATTCACTAGTTAGTAAACTGCTAACAACAACAAGGTCATGTTAACGTATGTCAAGGAACTCACTCACTAGTTAGTGAACTGCTAACAACAAGAAGATCTTGTTAATGTATGTCAAGGAACTCACTGACTAGTTAGTGAACTGCTAACAACAAGAAGGTCTTGTTAACGTATGTCAAGGAACTCCCTCACTAGTTAGTAAACTGCTAACAACAAGAAGGTCATGTTAATGTATGTCAAGGAACTCACTCACTAGTTAGTAAACTGCTAACAACAAGAAGGTCATGTTAATGTATGTCAAGGAACTCACTCACTAGTTAGTAAACTGCTAACAACAAGAAGGTCATGTTAATGTATGTCAAGGAACTCACTCACTAGTTAGTAAACTGCTAACAACAAGAAGGTCATTTTAATGTATGTCAAGGAACTCACTCACTAGTTAGTAAACTGCTAACAACAAGAAGGTCATGTTAATGTCTGTCAAGGAACTCACTCACTAGTTAGTAAACTGCTAACAACAAGAAGGTCATGTTAATGTATGTCAAGGAACTCACTCACTAGTTAGTAAACTGCTAACAACAAGAAGGCCATGTTCACCAATCCTGAAATGGGATTTTTCAGGGAAGGAAGAAAAGACGACATTGACACCAACCATACAACACAAACAAGTCATCTGCTGGAGGCCTATTTACAAACATGACACTCCATACATGGGATGGCGGAGATTTTTCCTTCTTTTCATTATTGCTGTTAAAAAATATTTCTTCTTCTGCTCTAGCCTGACCCCACTTCATTCTTCTTCTTTTCTCTTTTCACTGATACCAAAAAGGTGTCGTGGTTTATATCATTTGTCGTTCTTGAGCTGCTCGAACTGTCTGAATTAGTGACTTTCCTTTGTTGTTACATGTCTCACCTCATTGTCTCCCCTTAAATGAGTGTACTAGAAAATGTCTCCAGAGTTTCCAGCAATATCTACACCTCTCAGCCCAGTACATTGAACTATCCGCACATTTGTAAAGATTGTGGCACATGAACAGTCTTCTGCCCTACCCTATGTGTCATCGTCAGCTCGAAAGGACAAGATAGACTTTTTTTGAAGAGAGAGACTTTGATTCTAGTCAAGATTTTGAAGGTTTTAATTCACAATAAGGGACATCCTGCTCAACTCTTTCCATACGTTTTGACACACTATACATCATGTCACTTCAGTCGTGTACATTTAGCCACAGAGTGCATCACTGTTAATTTGATTCGTGTAAACCGTCATCAAATCGTATTCTTTTAACATGTCTTGTATCATCTTGGTATTAGTGAAATCTAATACCATATTCAATTTTCTAAAAAAAAAAAACTCATATTTAATATGTTATATGTTAGTTAAAATATAAATATGTCGATTGATATTTAAAGCCGTGAACAATTTTACCTCTGAAATTCTTCCGCTGTATTGATAAAGACCTTCCATAGTGAAAGAGTTGAAAGAAAATAAACTTGATACAGCAAAAGTAGTTTAGGTTCGTCAGTCTAAAAAAGTATATTTCCTAGAATAGAGAACATGAACAGAAACGAGAATAGTTGCATAAAGTCATGTTAAACCAGGGATGCAGTCTGACTGACGATGGGTGTACTGAACCACAAGATGCAAAACATAATGCACTGCTAAATGTTAATAAGTATAAGTAGAAAAATGAAGCTTGAAGCAGCTTGTAGAAAGTATAGCAAAGATCAAACTATGGGGGGGGGGGGGGGGGACGACGACAGAAGACCTGTCCAGCAGGTGAGCTGAGTGCTGTCTCCATGTGTCAGGCCCAGGAGCATACACTTATCAGTCTGGCTAAGCAGTTAGGGATGGAAGAGGGAAGATAACCAGGAACTAAAAAGAAACGCGGCATGCTGAAGTAAATATCACAATTTAGCTGCAAACCACATCAAACATCTACAAGTTAAATTCCCCTGTGGATGATGAGAGGACAATTCAATCCTTTAGCAGTCATCGGGTGAATATTGGAAAGAGATTATTTCTGGCAGCAGACAAGTTAGCATCACCTATTGTGAGAAGGCATGACTGTATAATCAACACAAGTATATACAAGAATAAATAAGACAAGTAAAAATTCACCAGAACCCAAATCATGGCACTCCAGGCAGACTCATGGGGGCTCTGTGCTTCTCATGAGATGCCTTCCTGTAGGTCTCTGGTTGATTAGCGCAGTCCTGCTAGCACCAAATCCAATCCACAATTCCTAAAGTTTGAGGAGTGCTCCCTTAATGATTGCCATATCATTACCTAAAGCTGATTCCAAAAAGTTGTATAAAACTTATTGCTTCACATTCCTAACACAGCCATCGTTATACTGGTGGCTCATTGGGGTTGTATCTCAGGTGATAGGTATCTGTGGGGAAATTAAAGGGAGAAATTTACTTCTCATGTAAACACTTGAATCCATGAGACAGAGAGAACAAGAGAACAATCAATTGTTAGAGGTAACTACAGGTGTGGGAGAGAACAAGAGAACAATCAATTGTTAGAGGTAACTACAGGTGTGGGAGAGAACAATCAATTGTTAGAGGTAACTACAGGTGTGGGAGAGAACAATCAATTGTTAGAGGTAACTACAGGTGTGGGAGAGAACAATCAATTGTTAGAGGTAACTACAGGTGTGGGAGAGAACAATCACTTGTTAGAGGTAACTACAGATGTGGAGAGAACAATCAATTGTTAGAGGTAACTACAGATGTGGGAGAGAACAAGACAACAATCAATTGTTAGAGGTAACTACAGATGTGGGAGAGAACAATCAATTGTTAGAGGTAACTACAGATGTGGGAGAGAACAAGACAACAATCAATTGTTAGAGGTAACTACAGATGTGGGAGAGAACAATCAATTGTTAGAGGTAACTACAGATGTGGGAGAGAACAATCAATTGTTAGAGGTAACTACAGGTGTGGGAGAGAACAATCAATTGTTAGAGGTAACTACAGGTGTGGGAGAGAACAATCAATTGTTAGAGGTAACTACAGATGTGGGAGAGAACAAGACAACAATCAATTGTTAGAGGTAACTACAGATGTGGGAGAGAACAATCAATTGTTAGAGGTAACTACAGATGTGGGAGAGAACAATCAATTGTTAGAGGTAACTACAGATGTGGGAGATTACAGATTGAAGAAGTAAATTATCATGTCTTTATCTAAGGTGGTCAAAGATAAAAATATAAAAGAGGACATGCTAATTCTTCTGCATACACCATTAGACATCAATATTAACAAGTTGAAAAAAAGCATTCATCAGCTTAGGGCTGGTGACATCATACAGCTGGTACTGGCCACAAGAGCCTTCTCTGTTGATCTAAGTCAGGCATGATTGCTTTAGATGTGTTCAGTCTATTTTGGTCACCCCTTATTCAAATGGAGCCAAAGAAGCTTAACATGCCTGGACTGAAGGCAGTCAGCGACAAATAAATGATCGCTTACACCAAGAGTGAACCAGAGCTGACTAAGATCTCACTCTATTTCTTCGTGGGGAGCTAGACCAACCATAAATTAGTCAAGGGGATGGAAGGCAACCCCTTACCAAAGCCACACTTGGCCAGAAGATGTAAATCCCCACACACCACATCTACAGATGTACAACATATACTATCTGTTCCTGTTATCTGTGCAATATTTCTGCAGATACAGGCCACAGGATGCATACCTCACAGTTGTTTGTTTCCATCTAAAAGTGGCATTTATGTTCTAATCTTGGACATTTTACAACATTTAAGGCTGAAGATGTCTGGAGCCTAGTACATCCCCCCTCATTCTTAAATTCATATTTTATGGAAGTGGTTTCAATTTGTGACACCAGACAGACAAAATGTCACATTTGGAGCTCAAGTCAATATTTATTAATCATATTTTAGTAGAACAATGCTCGTAACTAAAAGATTAACAATTTTCCTGAAGAAAATCTGAGTCTCCGGGGTACATTGGTCAATGTTTAACCACTAAAGTTTTCAAATTTTAAGACAAGTTTTCTTATAATCACTTTGAATGTAGGGAGCTGCGATAGCTTAGTGGTTAGTGAACTGGACGACTAATAACATGAGGTCAGGTTTGATCCTGATCAATTGCTTCCAGGATCACCCCAGCCTTGAATGGGTACCTGATTTTTTTTTCTGGGTAATTAAAGCGGCATGAGCATAATACCGACCACATTACCCCAAAAATCATGTGCCAAAGGTCTGTAAATATTATGGTCACTAACACCATATTCCCTATACACCACTTGGCGTGACGGGGCACTTTTTTTAACTTTGAATGTGTAATTGAAGATGCTTGTGTATTTAATCTGCCGGGTGAGTCAGAAATGAGTAAATGAACTAAACTATTGGTGACAAACAACTGTGACCAATGAGAGTCTTGTACATCAATGCAGTTGGAGCTGACAGACAAACAAAAGATGGATGAGGCACATCCGAGGCAAAATCTGAAACGGCTAGAATGTTTTTGACTGAAAATCTCCTGAAAGATAATCTGAACGACCACCCATTTCAGCATCTCTCAAATTGTGTTCTCACTGACTGCCCTTGCAAGTTAAACGAGGACACATCTCTGACCAAGCAAATGGATTGATCTTGCCCCATTTTTGTTACCCCTAACTTGGTCAGTCTAGATAGTTCAGTTTAGTCATTGAATTATCACCATCCAACAACTGACTGCAAGTGCTCAGATCTCCTCCCCAGCAGATCCCACAGTGTGAAATGATAAACTGGTTGACAAGTCTACCCCGTTCTCCTTGCAGCTCTCCTGAATTAAGATAACATCCCTCTGGACTAACATGAAGATCTGAGAGTAGCACCAGATTCATGAGCAGCTTCAAAATTGTTATCACCCCACCCTTCTTTTTGAGCATATGACTAGGTTGGAGATATATGAATGTTCATCATAATGAACATAGTGCACACAACAACGGATGCACCCACAATGTTTTATTCACTCAGGGTGCACAAACACTGTAGTGACTACACAGAATCCTTAGAGTGGAACCTTTGGTTAAATTGGTACAACAATCCATATTAGAGAGCTGATCAATCTCTTAATGCATACATACTTTTACTTTAGTTAAATTGATGCAACAATCCATATTAGAGAGCTGATTGATTCATACATACTTTTACTTTAGTTAAATTGGTACAACAATCCATATTAGAGAGCTGATTGATTCATACATATTTTTACTTTAGTTAAATTGATGCAACAATCCATATTAGAGAGCTGATTGATTCATACATACTTTTACTTTAGTTAAATTGGTACAACAATCCATATAAGGGAGTTGATTGACTCATACATACTTTTACTTTGGTTAAATTGGTACAACAATCCATATTAGGGAGCTGATTGATTCATACATACTTTTACTTTAGTTAAATTGATGCAACAATCCATATTAGAGAGCTGATTGATTCATACATACTTTTACTTTAGTTAAATTGGTACAACAATCCATATTAGAGAGCTGATTGATTCATACATATTTTTACTTTAGTTAAATTGATGCAACAATCCATATTAGAGAGCTGATTGATTCATAC
Source organism: Megaustenia siamemsis (assembly GCA_032433765.1). Classification (NCBI taxonomy): domain Eukaryota; kingdom Metazoa; phylum Mollusca; class Gastropoda; order Stylommatophora; family Ariophantidae; genus Megaustenia; species Megaustenia siamemsis. Next base: position 37,673,994 of record JAVIAB010000025.1, on the reverse strand, counting down.
ATACTTTTACTTTAGTTAAATTGGTACAACAATCCATATAAGGGAGTTGATTGATTCATACATACTTTTACTTTGGTTAAATTGGTACAACAATCCATATTAGGGAGCTGATTGATTCATACATACTTTTACTTTAGTTAAATTGATGCAACAATCCATATAAGGGAGTTGATTGATTCATACATACTTTTACTTTGGTTAAATTGGTACAACAATCCATATTAGAGAGCTGATTGATTCATACATACTTTTACTTTGGTTAAATTGGTACAACAATCCATATAAGGGAGTTGATTGATTCATACATACTTTTACTTTGGTTAAATTGGTACAACAATCCATATAAGGGAGCTGATTGATTCATACATACTTTTACTTTGGTTAAATTGGTACAACAATCCATATAAGGGAGTTGATTGATTCATACATACTTTTACTTTGGTTAAATTGGTACAACAATCCATATAAGGGAGTTGATTGATTCAAACATACTTTTACTTTGGTTAAATTGGTACAACAATCCATATAAGGGAGTTGATTGATTCATACATACTTTTACTTTGGTTAAATTGGTACAACAATCCATATAAGGGAGTTGATTGATTCATACATACTTTTACTTTAGTTAAATTGGTACAACAATCCATATAAGGGATCAATTTTTCTTAAAGTGACTTACTTGTCATGGCTTCCATGCGACTTTCTTGGCAGTCTGACACTTGATGTCCTCCGTAACCACAGTTATAGCATGTACTTCCATTACCGTGGCTCTGAACTGCGGCAGAGGTTGTGGCACTTGGACTGGCTGTGGTTGGCAGAGTCCCAGGCACACTTGATTGAGGGGGTACGCTTCCATACATTTGAGCAAAATAAGTTGGTGCAACATGGAAAGGCAATCGTAGACAAGCTCTACAATCAGATGTAACCAAGTTAGAAAATGATTGAGGCTGTGGCTGATGGCCTTGATGATGAATGATTTTTGGATCGAATCCGTTGATTAAACCAACTACATGCGGGCCTCTCCCTCCAACTGGGATGTCGGTAGTCACCTGGTTTTGATATGCTGTAGTGAAGGGGGGACTAGATCGACAGGAGTTACTGCCCCCAACGTGGGACAAAGATTTTGGAGCTGTTTGGCCAGATTCCTCAGGTCTGGAATCAACATTTTCTGCAACATACGATGCTGTCTGCTGTGGGATAATAGGAGATGAGGTGTGGCTCGCATGAGGTCGTGCCGGATGCGACTGTGTGGTTATCGTAATAGACATGGAGTTGGCAATGGTCGTCGGGGCCCCTTGAAGTTGTGAAATAAAATACCTTGGATATGTTCTTCCAGCTTCTGGAAATAGAAGAGGAGTTGAATGTGGCCGAGGACCTAGTTGAGCAAGATAATTCCCTGCAGTTAATCCGATCACATGTGTCGAAGGAATGGAAGAAGTTAAAGGAATGTATGAAGGAAGCGGCATTCTGTCGTGAAGAGCTGGCAAAGTGAAAGTACCAGTGTTACACTTTTCTTGGCTTAGAAACTGCTGGTGTTGCCCATCTGGTGGGCTGACAACATTATTATGAAGCCCCAGGTTAGACTTTGCTGTCAGAGTTGTTTGGAAAGATCTAGAATTGATCACAGTTCTTGAATCTAATAAAGGAGCTTTATTAAGCTGATTAAATGAGAGATCTGATTGGTGCGCATTGGCCCCAGTAACGGCGCTAGCAAAAACATGTGAGGAAGTGGCAGCAACTTGATTTATGGAAGTCATTGATAACGGTGAAGATGATGTTCTGCTTAATTTATGTTCCGCTGTTGCTTGGTTACCATATGGTGCAGCCATCGATATAAGCATATCAGTCACTTTAGGAGTTTCCTTAGGCCTGGAGTAGATGCCTTCATTGATTAGTGGGGCAGACTGTGACTGCTGAGGTTTGCTATATCCTTTGCTTTGAGGATTTCCAAACTTCCGTTGTCCTAAAGTGGAAATAGATAAAGTTTATCAGTAAAATAAAAGATAATCACTGATACTAAAACCAACAGTGGTCTCTGTGTCCAGGACTAGAGGGAATGTGGTCTCTGTGTCCAGGACCATAGGGAACGTGGTCTCTGTGTCCAGGACTATAAGGAATGTGGTCTCTGTGTCCAGGACTATAAGGAATGAGGTCTCTGTGTCCAGGACTATAGGGAATGTGGTCTCTGTGTCCAGGACTATAAGGAATGTGGTCTCTGTGTCCAGGATTTGAGGGAATGTGGTCTCTGTGTCCAGGACTATAGGGAATGTGGTCTCTGTATCCAGGACTATAGGGAATGTGGTCTCTGTGTCCAGGTCTATAGGGAATGTGGTCTCTGTGTCCAGGATTTGAGGGAATGTGGTCTCTGTGTCCAGGACTATAGGGAATGTGGTCTCTGTGTCCAGGACTAGAGGGAATGTGGTCTCTGTGTCCAGGTCTATAGGGAATGTGGTCTCTGTGTCCAGGATTTGAGGGAATGTGGTCTCTGTGTCCAGGACTATAGGGAATGTGGTCTCTGTGTCCAGGACTAGAGGGAATGTGGTCTCTGTGTCCAGGTCTATAGGGAATGTGGTCTCTGTGTCCAGGACTATAAGGATTGTGGTCTCTGTGTCCAGGACTATAGGGAATATGGTCTCTATGTCCAGGATTTGAGGGAATGTGGTCTCTGTGTCCAGGACTAGAGGGAATGTGGTCTCTGTTCTACTACAAGCCACAGTTCTACTACAAGCCACAGTTCTACTACAAGCTACAGTTCTACTACAAGCCACAGTTCTACTACAAGCCACAGTTCTACTACAAACTACAGTTCTACTACAAGCTACAGTTCTACTACAAGCTACAGTTCTACTACAAGCCACAGTTCTACTACAAGCCACAGTTCTACTACAAGCTACAGTTCTACTACAAGCCACAGTTCTACTACAAGCCACAGTTCTACTACAAGCCACAGTTCTACTACAAGCCACAGTTCTACTACAAGCTACAGTTCTACTACAAGCTACAGTTCTACTACAAGCTACAGTTCTACTACAAGCTACAGTTCTACTACAAGCTACAGTTCTACTACAAGCCACAGTTCTACTACAAGCCACAGTTCTACTACAAGCTACAGTTCTACTACAAGCTACAGTTCTACTACAAGCCACAGTTCTACTACAAGCCACAGTTCTACTACAAGCCACAGTTCTACTACAAGCCACAGTTCTACTACAAGCTACAGTTCTACTACAAGCCACAGTTCTACTACAAGCCACAGTTCTACTACAGGCTACAGTTCTACTACAAGCTACAGTTCTACTACAAGCCACAGTTCTACTACAAGCCACAGTTCTACTACAAGCCACAGTTCTACTACAAGCCACAGTTCTACTACAAGCCACAGTTCTACTACAAACTACAGTTCTACTACAAGCCACAGTTCTACTACAAGCTACAGTTCTACTACAAACTACAGTTCTACTACAAACTACAGTTCTACTACAAGCCACAGTTCTACTACAAACTACAGTTCTACTACAAACTACAGTTCTACTACAAGCCACAGTTCTACTACAAGCTACAGTTCTACTACAAACTACAGTTCTACTACAAACTACAGTTCTACTACAAGCCACAGTTCTACTACAAGCCACAGTTCTACTACAAACTACAGTTCTACTACAAACTACAGTTCTACTACAAGCCACAGTTCTACTACAAGCTACAGTTCTACTACAAACTACAGTTCTACTACAAACTACAGTTCTACTACAAGCCACAGTTCTACTACAAGCTACAGTTCTACTACAAGCTACAGTTCTACTACAAACTACAGTTCTACTACAAACTACAGTTCTACTACAAGCTACAGTTCTACTACAAGCCACAGTTCTACTACAAGCTACAGTTCTACTACAAGCCACAGTTCTACTACAAACTACAGTTCTACTACAAGCTACAGTTCTACTACAAGCTACAGTTCTACTACAAGCTACAGTTCTACTACAAGCTACAGTTCTACTACAAGCTACAGTTCTACTACAAGCCACAGTTCTACCACAAGCCACAGTTCTACTACAAACTACAGTTCTACCACAAGCCACAGTTCTACTACAAGCCACAGTTCTACTACAAGCTACAGTTCTACTACAAGCTACAGTTCTACTACAAGCCACAGTTCTACCACAAGCCACAGTTCTACTACAAACTACAGTTCTACCACAAGCCACAGTTCTACTACAAACTACAGTTCTACCACAAGCCACAGTTCTACTACAAGCTACAGTTCTACTACAAGCCACAGTTCTACTACAAGCTACAGTTCTACTACAAGCTACAGTTCTACCACAAACAACAGTTCTACCACAAGCCACAGTTCTACTACAAGCCACAGTTCTACCACAAGCCACAGTTCTACTACAAACTACAGTTCTACTACAAGCCACAGTTCTACTACAAGCTACAGTTCTACTACAAGCTACAGTTCTACTACAAGCCACAGTTCTACTACAAGCCACAGTTCTACTACAAGCCACAGTTCTACCACAAGCCACAGTTCTACTACAAGCTACAGTTCTACTACAAGCTACAGTTCTACCACAAGCCACAGTTCTACCACAAGCCACAGTTCTACTACAAGCCACAGTTCTACCACAAGCCACAGTTCTACCACAAGCCACAGTTCTACTACAAGCCACAGTTCTACTACAAGCCACTGTTCTACTACAAGCCACTGTTCTACTACAAGCCACAGTTCTACTACAAGCTACAGTTCTACTACAAGCCACAGTTCTACCACAAGCCACAGTTCTACTACAAGCTACAGTTCTACTACAAGCTACAGTTCTACTACAAGCTACAGTTCTACTACAAGCCACAGTTCTACCACAAGCCACAGTTCTACTACAAACTACAGTTCTACCACAAGCCACAGTTCTACTACAAACTACAGTTCTACTACAAGCTACAGTTCTACTACAAGCCACAGTTCTACTACAAGCCACAGTTCTACTACAAGCCACAGTTCTACTACAAGCTACAGTTCTACTACAAGCCACAGTTCTACCACAAGCCACAGTTCTACTACAAACTACAGTTCTACCACAAGCCACAGTTCTACTACAAACCACAGTTCTACTACAAACCACAGTTCTACTACAAGCCACAGTTCTACTACAAGCTACAGTTCTACTACAAGCTACAGTTCTACTACAAGCCACAGTTCTACCACAAGCCACAGTTCTACTACAACCTACAGTTCTACCACAAGCCACAGTTCTACTACAAACTACAGTTCTACCACAAGCCACAGTTCTACTACAAGCTACAGTTCTACTACAAGCCACAGTTCTACTACAAGCTACAGTTCTACTACAAGCTACAGTTCTACCACAAGCCACAGTTCTACTACAAACTACAGTTCTACCACAAGCCACAGTTCTACTACAAGCCACAGTTCTACCACAAGCCACAGTTCTACTACAAACTACAGTTCTACTACAAGCCACAGTTCTACTACAAGCTACAGTTCTACTACAAGCTACAGTTCTACCACAAGCCACAGTTCTACTACAAGCCACAGTTCTACTACAAGCCACAGTTCTACTACAAGCTACAGTTCTACCACAAGCCACAGTTCTACTACAAACTACAGTTCTACCACAAGCCACAGTTCTACTACAAGCCACAGTTCTACTACAAGCCACAGTTCTACTACAAGCCACAGTTCTACCACAAGCCACAGTTCTACTACAAGCCACAGTTCTACCACAAGCCACAGTTCTACCACAAGCCACAGTTCTACTACAAGCCACAGTTCTACTACAAGCCACTGTTCTACTACAAGCCACAGTTCTACTACAAGCTACAGTTCTACTACAAGCCACAGTTCTACCACAAGCCACAGTTCTACTACAAGCTACAGTTCTACCACAAGCCACAGTTCTACTACAAGCCACAGTTCTACCACAAGCCACAGTTCTACTACAAGCCACAGTTCTACTACAAGCCACAGTTCTACTACAAGCCACTGTTCTACTACAAGCCACAGTTCTACTACAAACTACAGTTCTACTACAAGCCACAGTTCTACCACAAGCCACAGTTCTACCACAAGCCACAGTTCTACTACAAGCCACAGTTCTACCACAAGCCACAGTTCTACTGCAGGCTACAGTTCTACCACAAGCCACAGTTCTACCACAAGCCACAGTTCTACTACAAACTACAGTTCTACTGCAGGCTACAGTTCTACCACAAGCCACAGTTCTACCACAAGCCACAGTTCTACCACAAGCCACAGTTCTACTACAAACTACAGTTCTACTGCAGGCTACAGTTCTACCACAAGCCACAGTTCTACTACAAGCCACAGTTCTACCACAAGCCACAGTTCTACCACAAGCCACAGTTCTACTGCAGGCTACAGTTCTACTACAAGCCACAGTTCTACTACAAGCCACAGTTCTACTACAAGCCACAGTTCTACTACAAACTACAGTTCTACTACAAGCCACAGTTCTACTACAAGCCACAGTTCTACTACAAGCCACAGTTCTACTACAAGCCACAGTTCTACTACAAGCCACAGTTCTACTACAAGCCACAGTTCTACCACAAGCCACAGTTCTACTACAAGCCACAGTTCTACTACAAGCCACAGTTCTACTACAAACTACAGTTCTACTGCAGGCTACAGTTCTACTGCAGGCTACAGTTCTACCACAAGCCACAGTTCTACTACAAGCCACAGTTCTACTACAAACTACAGTTCTACTGCAGGCTACAGTTCTACCACAAGCCACAGTTCTACCACAAGCTACAGTTCTACTACAAGCCACAGTTCTACTGCAGGCTACAGTTCTACCACAAGCCACAGTTCTACCACAAGCTACAGTTCTACTACAAGCCACAGTTCTACTACAAGCCACAGTTCTACTACAAACTACAGTTCTACTACAAGCCACAGTTCTACTACAAGCTACAGTTCTACTACAAGCCACAGTTCTACTACAAGCCACAGTTCTACTACAAGCCACAGTTCTACTGCAGGCTACAGTTCTACTACAAGCCACAGTTCTACTGCAGGCTACAGTTCTACTACAAGCCACAGTTCTACTACAAGCCACAGTTCTACTACAAGCCACAGTTCTACTGCAGGCTACAGTTCTACTACAAGCCACAGTTCTACCACAAGCCACAGTTCTACTACAAGCCACAGTTCTACTGCAGGCTACAGTTCTACTACAAGCCACAGTTCTACTACAAGCCACAGTTCTACTACAAGCCACAGTTCTACTGCAGGCTACAGTTCTACTACAAGCCACAGTTCTACTACAAGCCACAGTTCTACTGCAGGCTACAGTTCTACTACAAGCCACAGTTCTACTACAAGCCACAGTTCTACTACAAGCCACAGTTCTACTGCAGGCTACAGTTCTACTACAAGCCACAGTTCTACTACAAGCCACAGTTCTACTACAAGCCACAGTTCTACTGCAGGCTACAGTTCTACTACAAGCCACAGTTCTACCACAAGCCACAGTTCTACTACAAGCCACAGTTCTACTGCAGGCTACAGTTCTACTACAAGCCACAGTTCTACTACAAGCCACAGTTCTACTACAAGCCACAGTTCTACTGCAGGCTACAGTTCTACTACAAGCCACAGTTCTACTACAAGCCACAGTTCTACTGCAGGCTACAGTTCTACTACAAGCCACAGTTCTACTACAAGCCACAGTTCTACTGCAGGCTACAGTTCTACCACAAGCCACAGTTCTACTACAAGCCACAGTTCTACTGCAGGCTACAGTTCTACTACAAGCCACAGTTCTACTGCAGGCTACAGTTCTACTACAAGCCACAGTTCTACTGCAGGCTACAGTTCTACTACAAGCCACAGTTCTACTACAAGCCACAGTTCTACTACAAGCCACAGTTCTACTGCAGGCTACAGTTCTACTACAAGCCACAGTTCTACTACAAGCCACAGTTCTACTACAAGCCACAGTTCTACTACAAGCCACAGTTCTACCACAAGCCACAGTTCTACCACAAGCCACAGTTCTACCACAAGCTACAGTTCTACTACAAGCTACAGTTCTACCACAAGCCACAGTTCTACTACAAGCTACAGTTCTACTACAAGCTACAGTTCTACCACAAGCTACAGTTCTACTACAAGCCACAGTTCTACCACAAGCCACAGTTCTACCACAAGCCACAGTTCTACTACAAGCCACAGTTCTACTACAAGCCACAGTTCTACTACAAGCCACAGTTCTACTACAAGCCACAGTTCTACTACAAGCCACAGTTCTACTACAAGCCACAGTTCTACTACAAGCCACAGTTCTACTACAAGCCACAGTTCTACTACAAACTACAGTTCTACTGCAGGCTACAGTTCTACCACAAGCCACAGTTCTACTACAAGCCACAGTTCTACTGCAGGCTACAGTTCTACTACAAGCCACAGTTCTACTACAAGCCACAGTTCTACTGCAGGCTACAGTTCTACTACAAGCCACAGTTCTACCACAAGCCACAGTTCTACTACAAGCCACAGTTCTACTGCAGGCTACAGTTCTACTACAAGCTACAGTTCTACTACAAGCCACAGTTCTACTACAAGCTACAGTTCTACTACAAGCCACAGTTCTACCACAAGCCACAGTTCTACTACAAGCCACAGTTCTACTGCAGGCTACAGTTCTACTACAAGCTACAGTTCTACTGCAGGCTACAGTTCTACTACAAGCCACAGTTCTACTACAAGCCACAGTTCTACTACAAGCCACAGTTCTACTACAAGCCACAGTTCTACTGCAGGCTACAGTTCTACTACAAGCTACAGTTCTACCACAAGCTACAGTTCTACTACAAGCCACAGTTCTACCACAAGCTACAGTTCTACCACAAGCCACAGTTCTACCACAAGCCACAGTTCTACTACAAGCCACAGTTCTACTGCAGGCTACAGTTCTACTGCAGGCTACAGTTCTACTACAAGCTACAGTTCTACTACAAGCCACAGTTCTACTACAAGCTACAGTTCTACTGCAGGCTACAGTTCTACTACAAGCTACAGTTCTACTACAAGCCACAGTTCTACCACAAGCTACAGTTCTACCACAAGCCACAGTTCTACCACAAGCCACAGTTCTACTACAAGCCACAGTTCTACTGCAGGCTACAGTTCTACTGCAGGCTACAGTTCTACTACAAGCTACAGTTCTACTACAAGCCACAGTTCTACTGCAGGCTACAGTTCTACTGCAGGCTACAGTTCTACTACAAGCTACAGTTCTACTACAAGCCACAGTTCTACTACAAGCTACAGTTCTACTGCAGGCTACAGTTCTACTACAAGCTACAGTTCTACTACAAGCCACAGTTCTACCACAAGCTACAGTTCTACCACAAGCCACAGTTCTACTACAAGCCACAGTTCTACCACAAGCCACAGTTCTACTGCAGGCTACAGTTCTACTGCAGGCTACAGTTCTACTACAAGCTACAGTTCTACCACAAGCCACAGTTCTACTGCAGGCTACAGTTCTACTGCAGGCTACAGATCTACTACAAGCTACAGTTCTACCACAAGCCACAGTTCTACTGCAGGCTACAGTTCTACTGCAGGCTACAGTTCTACTACAAACTACAGTTCTACCACAAGCCACAGTTCTACTACAAGCCACAGTTCTACCACAAGCCACAGTTCTACTGCAGGCTACAGTTCTACTGCAGGCTACAGTTCTACTACAAGCTACAGTTCTACTACAAGCCACAGTTCTACTACAAGCCACAGTTCTACTACAAGCCACAGTTCTACTACAAACTACAGTTCTACTACAAACTACAGTTCTACTACAAGCCACAGTTCTACTACAAGCCACAGTTCTACTACAAACTACAGTTCTACTACAAGCCACAGTTCTACTACAAGCCACAGTTCTACTACAAACTACAGTTCTACTACAAGCCACAGTTCTACTACAAACTACAGTTCTACTACAAGCCACAGTTCTACTACAAGCCACAGTTCTACTACAAACTACAGTTCTACTACAAGCCACAGTTCTACTACAAGCCACAGTTCTACTACAAGCCACAGTTCTACTACAAACTACAGTTCTACTACAAGCCACAGTTCTACTACAAGCCACAGTTCTACTACAAGCCACAGTTCTACTACAAGCCACAGTTCTACTACAAGCCACAGTTCTACTACAAACTACAGTTCTACTACAAGCCACAGTTCTACTACAAACTACAGTTCTACTACAAGCCACAGTTCTACTACAAGCCACAGTTCTACTACAAGCTACAGTTCTACTACAAGCCACAGTTCTACTACAAGCCACAGTTCTACTACAAGCTACAGTTCTACTACAAGCTACAGTTCTACTACAAGCTACAGTTCTACTACAAGCTACAGTTCTACTACAAGCTACAGTTCTACTACAAGCCACAGTTCTACCACAAGCCACAGTTCTACTACAAGCTACAGTTCTACTACAAGCTACAGTTCTACTACAAGCCACAGTTCTACTACAAGCCACAGTTCTACTACAAGCCACAGTTCTACTACAAGCCACAGTTCTACTACAAGCTACAGTTCTACTACAAGCTACAGTTCTACTACAAGCTACAGTTCTACTACAAGCTACAGTTCTACTACAAGCTACAGTTCTACTACAAGCTACAGTTCTACTACAAGCCACAGTTCTACCACAAGCCACAGTTCTACTACAAGCCACAGTTCTACTACAAGCTACAGTTCTACTACAAGCTACAGTTCTACTACAAGCTACAGTTCTACTACAAGCCACAGTTCTACTACAAGCCACAGTTCTACTACAAGCTACAGTTCTACTACAAGCTACAGTTCTACTACAAGCCACAGTTCTACTACAAGCCACAGTTCTACTACAAGCCACAGTTCTACTGCAGGCTACAGTTCTACTACAAGCTACAGTTCTACTACAAGCTACAGTTCTACTACAAGCCACAGTTCTACTACAAACTACAGTTCTACTACAAGCCACAGTTCTACTACAAGCCACAGTTCTACTACAAGCCACAGTTCTACTACAAGCCACAGTTCTACTACAAGCCACAGTTCTACTGCAGGCTACAGTTCTACTACAAGCCACAGTTCTACTGCAGGCTACAGTTCTACTACAAGCCACAGTTCTACCACAAGCCACAGTTCTACTACAAGCCACAGTTCTACTGCAGGCTACAGTTCTACCACAAGCCACAGTTCTACCACAAGCCACAGTTCTACTACAAGCCACAGTTCTACTACAAGCCACAGTTCTACTACAAGCCACAGTTCTACTACAAGCCACAGTTCTACTACAAGCCACAGTTCTACTACAAGCCACAGTTCTACTACAAGCCACAGTTCTACTGCAGGCTACAGTTCTACTACAAGCCACAGTTCTACTGCAGGCTACAGTTCTACTACAAGCCACAGTTCTACCACAAGCCACAGTTCTACTACAAGCCACAGTTCTACTGCAGGCTACAGTTCTACCACAAGCCACAGTTCTACCACAAGCCACAGTTATACTACAAGCCACAGTTCTACCACAAGCCACAGTTCTACTACAAGCCACAGTTCTACCACAAGCCACAGTTCTACTGCAGGCTACAGTTCTACTGCAGGCTACAGTTCTACTACAAGCCACAGTTCTACTACAAGCCACAGTTCTACTACAAGCCACAGTTCTACTACAAGCCACAGTTCTACTACAAGCCACAGTTCTACTACAAGCCACAGTTCTACTACAAGCCACAGTTCTACTACAAGCCACAGTTCTACTACAAGCTACAGTTCTACTACAAGCCACAGTTCTACTACAAGCTACAGTTCTACTACAAGCCACAGTTCTACTACAAGCCACAGTTCTACTACAAGCCACAGTTCTACTACAAGCCACAGTTCTACTACAAGCCACAGTTCTACTACAAGCTACAGTTCTACTACAAGCCACAGTTCTACTACAAGCCACAGTTCTACTACAAGCCACAGTTCTACTACAAGCTACAGTTCTACTACAAGCCACAGTTCTACTACAAGCCACAGTTCTACTACAAGCCACAGTTCTACCACAAGCCACAGTTCTACTGCAGGCTACAGTTCTACTGCAGGCTACAGTTCTACTACAAGCCACAGTTCTACTACAAGCCACAGTTCTACTACAAGCCACAGTTCTACTACAAACTACAGTTCTACTGCAGGCTACAGTTCTACTGCAGGCTACAGTTCTACTGCAGGCTACAGTTCTACTACAAGCCACAGTTCTACTACAAGCCACAGTTCTACTACAAGCCACAGTTCTACTACAAGCCACAGTTCTACCACAAGCCACAGTTCTACTACAAGCCACAGTTCTACTACAAGCTACAGTTCTACCACAAGCCACAGTTCTACTACAAGCCACAGTTCTACTGCAGGCTACAGTTCTACTACAAGCCACAGTTCTACTACAAGCCACAGTTCTACTACAAGCCACAGTTCTACTACAAACTACAGTTCTACTGCAGGCTACAGTTCTACCACAAGCCACAGTTCTACTACAAGCCACAGTTCTACCACAAGCCACAGTTCTACTACAAGCCACAGTTCTACTACAGGCTACAGTTCTACTACAAGCCACAGTTCTACTACAAGCCACAGTTCTACTACAGGCTACAGTTCTACTACAAGCCACAGTTCTACCACAAGCCACAGTTCTACTACAAGCCACAGTTCTACCACAAGCCACAGTTCTACTACAAGCCACAGTTCTACTACAAGCCACAGTTCTACCACAAGCCACAGTTCTACCACAAGCCACAGTTCTACCACAAGCCACAGTTCTACTACAAGCCACAGTTCTACTACAAGCCACAGTTCTACTACAAACTACAGTTCTACTACAAGCCACAGTTCTACTACAAACTACAGTTCTACTACAAGCCACAGTTCTACTACAAACTACAGTTCTACTACAAGCCACAGTTCTACTACAAACTACAGTTCTACTACAAGCCACAGTTCTACCACAAGCCACAGTTCTACTACAAGCCACAGTTCTACTACAAACTACAGTTCTACTACAAGCCACAGTTCTACCACAAGCCACAGTTCTACTACAAGCCACAGTTCTACTACAAACTACAGTTCTACTACAAGCCACAGTTCTACTACAAGCCACAGTTCTACTACAAGCCACAGTTCTACTACAAGCTACAGTTCTACTACAAACTACAGTTCTACTACAAGCCACAGTTCTACTACAAACTACAGTTCTACTGCCAAGTCCATGTTTTCCCATAATCTCTTCGAAGCATCTGTTGTCTGATCCTACTTTAGCATTTAGGTCTCCCATCAAGATTATAATATCCTTGGCTCACCTTGCATCCATCTGACATTGTAGCTGTTTATAGAAATCATCTTTAACAAAATCATCTATATCGTTGGTTGGTGCATAGCATTGGATAATGTGTGATTTTATTTTGTTTTTGGTTGTTATAAATGTTGCTCTCATTAGTCTTGGTCCTACTGCTTTCCATTTATAGTGTTCAGTACTTTCATTGATAGCATTATAGCTACCCCTTCACTATGTGGTGCTCCAGGTTCCTGGTGTCGTGATGATAAAATCATCTCTCCTGTATTTAATTTTATTCTTTCCGTTCCTAGCCATCTTGTTTCACCAATTCCCAGAATATCTATCTTGTAGTTTGTCATTTCTGCTGCTACCTGAGCAGCTTTTCCTTGTTCGTTTAGAGTACGAACATTCCAGGTGCCAATTCTGGAGGATTTCCTGGTAGACAAAGGATGATTTGGCAACCCGGACTCCTTATGGCTTTCTCCGGCTTGCGTCATACGTCTCTTAGACAGAGAGCCCCTCTCTTTCCTGGATGGCGGATTTACTTTTTCTTTCTTTGACTTGTCCATGTTTGTGAAGTTTTTTCGGCTTATTTTTTTTACAGTATGGGATAGCCAGTCCCATGCCCAACCCTCCTTTCTCGCCTCTTACGAACATGCCTGGTAGGGTACAGCGCCTCTATTCTTTACTCCCCTTTCGGGCCCCGGCAGCGCACGGGCGTTTCTTCTGTGATGCTTCAAAGTAAAAGTAGATGGAGAAAGATACAATCAATACAACATCTACAGACATTATCTAGTACATTCCTTTCTCCTGTGATGCTTCAAGGTAACAGTAGATGGAGAAAGATACAATCAATACAACATCTACATGAAACAGGGAATGGATGAGGGTGTGTGAAACGGGTGTGTAGCGGGGCAACAAGAGAAACAGAGCATTGATGAGAGTTAAGTGAAATAGACGATATTAGTAGAGAAATAATAAACATCTAGGGGAGACAAACAGAAGTGGTCAGGTGTGAGTGAGTGAACTGTTTTGGGAAAAAGGCGAAATAAGCGTGAATGGGTGAGATGTTTTAAGGGAGGTAGAGAGATGAGAATAGACGTAGATTTTGGGGGACAGTTGATTTCGAGCGATGGTACAGGGAAGACATCTAGAGAAGTGTAGGGGACTAGAAAGGAGTAGTTAATAGATGAAAGTTAAGATAAATATAGGACGGCAGCCAATTAGTTTAGTTATCCTATTTCCAGGAGTTGTGATGGTTAATTACTAAATGTTGTGTTAGATGTGAAGGATATAGAATAGGTGTGATTGTAGCTGTTAAGGTTAGGGTTACCTTATCGGTATAGAAACTGATTGTGAATCAGTGCAATCGACACAGAGGGACATTGTTGGAAATTTGTTAAGTGTCCAACACTCGCCGACTTCGAGGAGGTCGTAGAGTAAAACTTGTGAAGAATATAGAGTAGGTGTGATTGTAGCTGTTAAGGTTAGTGTTACCTTATCGGTATAGAAACTGATTGTGAATCAGTGCAATCGACACAGAGGGACATTGTTGGAAATTTGTGGATTAGCCAACGTTCGCCGACTTCGAGGAAGTCGTAGCGGGAAGTTTAGGAAGTTATGACTAAGCTTCTACCATGAAGAGAGACTTTTATCGATCGTCTAGATCGCACCCATAAGTGGAAACTGAGAGCAAGATTCCACAGAGACGTAGTAGGCTTACGAGCAGCTGCTACAGTGAACCATTGGTTTGATCGATCGTGTCGATCGCAAACACAACTGGGAAACTTCAAGTAAGGTTCCTCAGAGTCTTGGGAGCTTATGACTAGCTTCTACGACACACAATTGAACTTGTTAGTCAAGTAGTTTACACAGAGTTGGGAACTCGACAAGAGAGTTCCACAGAGTTTGGGCTGTATTATCAGTCCATCAGGAGTGCACCTAAGGGTGGCACTATTGTTAACCAAGGGAGGGAATTATCACTGTCAATATATATACTGTTAATTTGTGAAATGTGTTTGTATGATCCGGACATGCGCCTTGTCAAATAAAGATGTTTGGTGTGTAGTAAGGACTTGTGTTGAGTCATTAAAACATCTTCAGTTTTACAACCATCTAGCGAGTGAACGAGCTGGGACAAATCGCGGGGAATTGAGAAGTTACAACGTGAAGTACTAAACTATAGATCATAACGGTCCAAGGAGAGTCGCAACGGCATAACGTGAAGTACGAGGCATCAATCATGGCGGTCCAAAAGACTGGCATGGGCAGTTAGAGCAAGGGGCAGATCATGAAGAGTGGCGAGCAACTCGGCATTCAGCAATCCGGCCATAAGCAGCATCACGAGCCCTCGCTCATCGTGCGAAAGCACCTCTGGTACTCGGGCTCGTGGTGAAGAGGAATGATCTCAGTCTCAAGGTTGACGAGCGGTCAGTCGATCGTTCATGAGTCGGCATTTCATCGGTCACGACATTGATCAGTCAAGTTGATCATCAAGGTTATAAGAAATTGATTACAAGTTGATTGTCAAGTGATTATCAATTCAAGATCAAGAGTATTATTACAAGTGGTACAGTGATATTAGATCAAAGGATATTACACTCTCTCCTTCAAGACACAAGGCTCAACACATACATTATTACATACAGACATTATATAGTACATTCCTTTCTCCTGTGATGCTTCAAGGTAACAGTAGATGGACAAATGTAAGATAATGTAGATAAAATATGAATTTGTACAATATACTTACCATATGATTTGTCATTCTCGGAGTCTGAGCTGTCTGCATGGTCTGAATTTTGATTTGTAAAACGTTTTAAGTCTGAAATTGTTTGTGAACCAGTACGAGAAGTCATCAAAGGCAAAACCATCTGATGATAGGCTACAGGTGGTAGTTGACCAATCGTGTGGCTTTGAGCATGGTCCAGAGTGAGTCCAGCTGGTTGGGAGAGTGGGCTTGGTGGCCGGCTAGATGTGTCCGAGCTTGTGGAGGAACTGTCGTGTGGGTGTGGGTGCACCTGCCCTGTCTGTGCTGAATACATAGCTGGATGGATGAAGTGTTGCAGATACGGGTGGCTGATATGTGCGAATGAGTAGTGGTATGGTGAAGCATAATAGACTTCACATAAGGGATATGTGCCAGAATCAACCAGGCCATTTGTATCTGATGTCCTGAAAAAGAAAGAGAAAAAATAATTTGTCAAGAATTTTTAGAATTGGGGGAAGCGTCTTTTTCTTTCACTTGCATACAGAGTTGTGTTGCACTGTGTTAGCACCTTGTACTCCACTGCACGTCTTTTCAGCACATATTATTTTGGGACTGTTTCCTCATCTTTGATTTCACTCAGTTTCTTTATAAGGCAGCAGTTATTTGTCTTCTGTGTTTGTGCCATGGGAGACTAGTGACTTGTCACAGTTTAACCCGAGAAAACGACACCTTTGTCAAATTTACAAACTCAAAATACAAATTCTTGAAATTCTACATTCGGACAAACATTACTCCCCTCCACATACTTTACTAATTACTGCTTCCTGTGACCCCTGAGTATTTGATTTGTTTCCTTTGATGTTGGATTTTTTTTTTCAAACACCACGTGTGCTTTATAGAAATTATGACGAAGATGTAAAAACATGACTGTTTTTTTTTATAATAAATTTTGCCAATTTTCAAGAAATTTTGTTTTTTCCTTATGACGTGAGAAATCTCTTCGGCTGTCGACATCAAACAGACCTTTGTAACATGGGATAGACAATGTACAACATTAAGAGGAAGCCAACCACACAGATGGAATGATGGCCGACGTTATTGAGCTATTAGCGGGTCATCATTACACTCCGAACATGTCCATAGGTGCTCAGATCCCCTCCACAGCAAGTCTCGAAGTGTCCAGGGACTGACGACTCCAGTTCTGTGTTGATTGATTAGTCTTCTTACACGACCACTAAGTTTCTCGTTTCTGGCTCATCTTAACTCCCATCTCTTTCATCCGAAGGAGTGACATGGACTCATGGTTGTCAAAGTCCTGTGCCCTTCCCACTTGGCCGATGTGTCAATAGACAACATAACACCTCCAGTAGCCCCGACGCCATGCGCAAGAATTTCAGACCATAAATCTAACCTAAGCCAGGAAATGAGTACAGCATCAGATTCCCTCATCTTGGGTAAACACCCAGCTGTGTAGCAAATGTTAAATGGAAATCTTATCTTCCAACCTCCAAATGTTTACAGTGTTCACAATTTTTACGAAGGCGTCGTCAAAACATGACTTACTGATTATGTGCTATAATCTAGGATTAATAATATCTGGAAAGCTAAAGGATTAGCCTTAACTGCTAAACTCAAAATGTTTAATGTAAATATCAAATCGATGCTAATGTATGATTGGAAACAAGGATAGCAAGTGAGAGAATTACAAAAATAAGGAAACTGCAGGGTCGAGGTCTGGCAATAGTAGTACAACATTGGGATTACCACTTTGTTTGTGTTTGCTTTATATCGCTAGCAAAGTCCCAAATAACTGAATTTTGTGTGGATATCACTTTTTTCCTATTTGCCACACCAGCAGCAGTGTGCTCAGGTGTCTCCCACCATACAGGCAGATATTCTCTAGCGTCAGAGGTGTACTCTCATTTTTATCATCGAGAGTTCTAACGTTTTGGATAGAGAAAGATTTTCTTCCGACTAATTTCGCCTGGGCAGCAGCTATTTATGACCTCCTATTTTCAACTTCCAACTGCCAAGGGTTCTTTAACGATAGCAGAATGCACATGGGACTTCCTGTTTTTTTGCTGTTATCTGATTGGACTATACATCAAACCTCACTACCCAGAGACAGGGGAGCGTAAAGCCACAAAGAAATCACAGATTTAGTTTTTTTTAAATTATTTTATTTCCAGCGCCTGTGCAGGATCTTCTGTGACATCTTATTTCTAGACAACCAGGCACTCCCAAATATTGGGATGAAGATTGTGTTGTAGAGTGCCCATCTAGCCTGTACAGTTATTTCCCTGTTGGAGAGTAGTGCTGACTGTTGTCTGCTGTTTTGACAAGCTTTAGTGCATCTTGAGTTTCTTTTACTTTAATTTTTTTTGCACAATGTTCACAGAAGATGGAAAACTAGACAGAGAAATTGACATGAGAATACAAAAAGCAAATGCTGTCACATACCAGCTTTCACCATTGCTAAGACATCCAAACATTTATATGCCAGCTAAACAACAAATGATAAATAGCATTTTCATACCAACTTTGTGCTATGAAAGTCAAACATGGACCCTTTCTAAATCACAATTAAGAAAGATAAATACATGTGAGATGCGATACTTGAGAAAAATAACAAACAACACAAGAAGAGATAGAATACCAAATGAAACCATAAGAAAAATGGTAGGAACAAAACCCTGCCAAGAATATATAGAACAACAACAACTTAAATGGTTTGGCCACCTGGTCAGAATGAATCCTCACCAATCACCATCAAGGGCGTTCTTCTTGAGAATGCATGGAAAAAGACCAAGAGGAAGACCCAGAAGAAGATGGATAGATGCAGTGACAGTGACATGTAACAACAAAGGAAAATCACTAATTCAGACATTTCGAGCAGCACAAGAACGACAAATGATATAAACCACGACACCTTTTAGGTATCAGTGAAAGAGAAAAGAAGAAGATGGATAGATGCAGTAACAGAGACATGTAACAACAAAGGAAAATCACTAATTCAGACATTTCGAGCAGCTCAAAAACGACAAATGATATAAACCACGACAACTTTTAGGTATCAGTGAAAAGAAAAAAGAAGAAGAAGAAAGAAGTGCATCTTGAGTCTATTTCCATAATGTTGATAACAGACCAATAAAGAAAACAATAGAAGAGATTGACAATTAAAAGTGTATGTATAAAAAAAAGAACTTACGTGACCTGACTAAGCGAAGATTGCAGCTTGGCCTGCACTTCGGGGGGTAGCCCAGCTTTAGCAAAGTCTTCTTTGCTCATGTGAAAAATCTGTGCAAAATAAAAAGAGTTATTCGTTAGGTAATGTCGTTCTAAGATCTGTGAGCTCTTGCGTACAGTTCTTTTGTGTCTTCACAGACAGTTGTCAATTGTTGGCCATGAGATCATACGCACGGTCCCTTTGTGTCTTCACAGACAGTTGTCAATTGTTGGCATTGAGATCATACGTACAGTTCTTTTGTGTCTTCACAGACAGTTGTCAATTGTTGGCCATGAGATCATCAGTACAGTTCTTTTGTGTCTTCACAGACAGTTGTCAATTGTTGGCCATGAGATCATCAGTACAGTTCTTTTGTGTCTTAACAGACAGTTGTCAATTGTTGGCCATGAGATCATCAGTACAGTTCTTTTGTGTCTTAACAGACAGTTGTCAATTGTTGGCCATGAGATCATCAGTACAGTTCTTTTGTGTCTTCTCAGACAGTTGTCAATCGTTGGCCATGAGATCATCCGTACAGTTCGTTTGTGTCTTCTCAGACAGTTGTCAATCGTTGGCCATGAGATCATACGTACAGTTCCTTTGTGTCTTCACAGACAGTTGTCAATCATTGGCCATGAGATCATACGTACAGTTCCTTTGTGTCTTCACAGACAGTTGTCAATCATTGGCCATGAGATCATACGTACAGTTCCTTTGTGTCTTCACAGACAGTTGTCAATCATTGGCCATGAGATCATACGTACAGTTCCTTTGTGTCTTCATAGACAGTTGTCAATCATTAGCCATGAGATCATGCGTACAGTTCCTTTGTGTCTTCAGAGACAGTTGTCAATCATTGACCTCTCGGCCTGACACATTCATATTCATCACGGATGAGTAGATTTTGCTTAAAAATTGTTACCCAGTAAGCGGCCACTTTTGGCCTACTCTTATCAATTTTAACTGGCAAGTATTCTTCAACTTGTACGAGGCAGGAGCTCCTGTTTTGTACCATTTTCTGAGAAGGCTAGACATTGAATCTTACTGCCCAGAGACCGGGGGAAGGTAAAGCTACGAAGAAACCATGGATTTAATTTTTGGAAAATTCCCACAACTTGTGGTGGGGAAGTAACCCAGGACCTTCCTGACCTGATGTCTTACCTCTAGACCACCCATTCCCCCAGGGCAGCATAAGACAGATCTGATCTGATTTATCCTCCCCACCAAATTCAGGTGGGAGCCGCGATAGCTCAGTGGTTAGTGAACTGGACTACAAAGGACAAGAGCTAGGGTTCGATCCCAACCGACGACTTCCGGGTTCACCCAGCCTTAAAATGGGTACCGGATTTTTTTCTGGAAAAGTAAAGCAGCACGGGTGTAATACCGACCACATCACCCCAAAAATCATGTGCTGAAGGTCTGTAAAATATAGGGTTACTAACACCATATTTCCCTATACGCCACTTGGCGTGATGGGGGTACTTTACTTTTTTACCAAATTGAGGTGGGAGCCATGATAGCTCAGTGGTTAGTGAACTGGACTACAAAGGACAAGAGTTGATCCCAACCAACGGCTTCCGGTTCACCCAGCCTTTAATGGGTACCAGATTTTTTACTGGGAAAGTAAAGCGGCACGGGCGTAATACCAACCACCTTACCTCAAAAAATCATGTGCCGAAGGTCTGTAAAATTTATGGTGACTAACACCATATTCCCTATACGCCACTTGGCGTGACAAGGGTACTTCACTTTTTTTTTTTCAACCAAATTGGGGTGGGTACAAACCATCAACAAGAAATCAATTATTTCTCTACCATGAAGCCATCTTCTTAAGGCATAATCTGAAGCTGTGATCTCATTCTCAAGATATTTTTTGTTCATTTATTTGTAGTTCTTATCCATTTCCTCTTTCCCCGTGGGTTCCAGGTTAGAGCTTGTCTGGTTAATGCTTGTAGATAGTCAATGGCTTTCTACTGAGAAGATAAACATCACAAAAACCTGAATATTGCAGCATTAAAAAAAAACCAATAGAAATTGAGGAATGTGCTAAACTGATCATTTGAGTGACATATTTATTGTCAAATGAAAAGACAATCAGCGCAGATAAACATAAACGTGTACCTGTGGTAATAAAAATTATCATTACTGCGTTATCCTATTTCTGGGGTCTGCCAAAGTGGGGGAATGACTTAAACGAATGAAGAATATAGGCCATCTGTCCAGTGCAGTCGCTACAAGATGTTCAGGTGTGAATTTTTATTTGATTAGCAGAGGTGGCAATAGAAGTCACAAGAGGCATGGTCTACTAGATAAGACAAAAACATATAAGTGGGTATGGTCTACTAGATATGATAGAAACATGGGCATGGTCTACTAGATAAGACAGAAACATGGGCATGGTCTACTAGATAAGATAGAAACATGGGTATGGTCTACTAGATAAGATAGAAACATGGGCACGGTCTACTAGATAAGATAGAAACATGGGTATGGTCTACTAGATAAGATAGAAACATGGGTATGGTCTACTAGATAAGACAGAAACATGGGTATGGTCTACTAGATAAGATAGAAACATGGGTATGGTCTACTAGATAAGACAGAAACATGGGCATGGTCTACTAGATAAGATAGAAACATGGGCATGGTCTACTAGATAAGATAGAAACATGGGTATGGTCTACTAGATAAGATAGAAACATGGGCATGGTCTACTAGATAAGATAGAAACATGGGTATGGTCTACTAGATAAGACAGAAACATGGGCATGGTCTACTAGATATGACAGAAACATGGGCATGGTCTACTAGATATGACAGAAACATGTAAGTGGGCATGGTCTACTAGATAAGACAGAAACATGGGCATGGTCTACTAGATATGACAGAAACATGGGTATGGTCTACTAGATATGACAGAAACATGGGTATGGTCTACTAGATAAGACAGAAACATGGGCATGGTCTACTAGATATGACAGAAACATGGGTATGGTCTACTAGATAAGACAGAAACATGGGTATGGTCTACTAGATATGACAGAAACATGGGTATGGTCTACTAGATAAGACAGAAACATGGGTATGGTCTACTAGATAAGACAGAAACATGAGCATGGTCTACTAGATATGACAGAAACATGGGTATGGTTTACTAGATAAGACTGAAACATGGGTATGGTCTACTAGATATGACAGAAACATGGGTATGGTCTACTAGATAAGACAGAAACATGGGCATGGTCTACTAGATAAGACAGAAACATGGGTATGGTCTACTAGATAAGACAGAAACATGGGTATGGTCTACTAGATAAGACAGAAACATGGGTATGGTCTACTAGATATGACAGAAACATGGGCATGGTCTACTAGATAAGACAGAAACATGGGCATGGTCTACTAGATAAGATAGAAACATATAAGTGGGCATGGTCTACTAGATAAGACAGAAACATGGGCATGGTCTACTAGATAAGACAGAAACATGGGCATGGTCTACTAGATATGACAGAAACATATAAGTGGGCATGGTCTACTAGATAAGACAGAAACATGGGCATGGTCTACTAGATAAGACAGAAACATATAAGTGGGCATGGTCTACTAGATAAGACAGAAACATGGGCATGGTCTACTAGATAAGACAGAAACATGGGCATGGTCTACTAGATAAGACAGAAACATGGGCATGGTCTACTAGATAAGACAGAAACATGGGTATGGTCTACTAGATATGACAGAAACATGGGTATGGTCTACTTACTAGATATGACAGAAACATGGGTATGGTCTACTAGATATGACAGAAACATGGGTATGGTCTACTAGATAAGACAGAAACATGGGCATGGTCTACTAGATATGACAGAAACATGGGTATGGTCTAATAGATATGATAGAAACATGGGCATGGTCTACTAGATAAGACAGAAACATGGGTATGGTCTACTAGATAAGACAGAAACATGGGCATGGTCTACTAGATATGACAGAAACATGGGCATGGTCTACTAGATATGACAGAAACATGGGTATGGTCTACTAGATATGACAGAAACATGGGCATGGTCTACTAGATAAGACAGAAACATGGGTATGGTCTACTAGATAAGATAGAAACATATAAGTGGGCATGGTCTACTAGATAAGACAGAAACATGGGCATGGTCTACTAGATAAGACAGAAACATGGGCATGGTCTACTAGATATGACAGAAACATATAAGTGGGCATGGTCTACTAGATAAGACAGAAACATGGGCATGGTCTACTAGATAAGACAGAAACATGGGTATGGTCTACTAGATATAACAGAAACATGGGTATGGTCTACTAGATATGACAGAAACATGGGTATGGTCTACTAGATATGACAGAAACATGGGTATGGTCTACTAGATAAGACAGAAACATGGGCATGGTCTACTAGATATGACAGAAACATAGGTATGGTCTACTAGATATGACAGAAACATGGGTATGGTCTACTAGATAAGACAGAAACATGGGCATGGTCTACTAGATAAGATAGAAACATGGGCATGGTCTACTAGATAAGATAGAAACATGGGTATGGTCTACTAGATAAGATAGAAACATGGGCATGGTCTACTAGATAAGATAGAAACATGGGTATGGTCTACTAGATAAGATAGAAACATGGGCATGGTCTACTAGATATGACAGAAACATGGGCATGGTCTACTAGATATGACAGAAACATGTAAGTGGGCATGGTCTACTAGATAAGACAGAAACATGGGCATGGTCTACTAGATATGACAGAAACATGGGTATGGTCTACTAGATATGACAGAAACATGGGTATGGTCTACTAGATAAGACAGAAACATGGGCATGGTCTACTAGATATGACAGAAACATGGGTATGGTCTACTAGATAAGACAGAAACATGGGTATGGTCTACTAGATATGACAGAAACATGGGTATGGTCTACTAGATAAGACAGAAACATGGGTATGGTCTACTAGATAAGACAGAAACATGAGCATGGTCTACTAGATATGACAGAAACATGGGTATGGTTTACTAGATAAGACAGAAACATGGGTATGGTCTACTAGATAAGACAGAAACATGGGTATGGTCTACTAGATAAGACAGAAACATGGGCATGGTCTACTAGATAAGACAGAAACATGGGTATGGTCTACTAGATAAGACAGAAACATGGGTATGGTCTACTAGATAAGACAGAAACATGGGTATGGTCTACTAGATATGACAGAAACATGGGCATGGTCTACTAGATAAGACAGAAACATGGGCATGGTCTACTAGATAAGATAGAAACATATAAGTGGGCATGGTCTACTAGATAAGACAGAAACATGGGCATGGTCTACTAGATAAGACAGAAACATGGGCATGGTCTACTAGATATGACAGAAACATATAAGTGGGCATGGTCTACTAGATAAGACAGAAACATGGGCATGGTCTACTAGATAAGACAGAAACATATAAGTGGGCATGGTCTACTAGATAAGACAGAAACATGGGCATGGTCTACTAGATAAGACAGAAACATGGGCATGGTCTACTAGATAAGACAGAAACATGGGCATGGTCTACTAGATAAGACAGAAACATGGGCATGGTCTACTAGATATGACAGAAACATGGGTATGGTCTACTTACTAGATATGACAGAAACATGGGTATGGTCTACTAGATATGACAGAAACATGGGTATGGTCTACTAGATATGACAGAAACATGGGTATGGTCTACTAGATATGACAGAAACATGGGTATGGTCTAATAGATATGATAGAAACATGGGCATGGTCTACTAGATAAGACAGAAACATGGGTATGGTCTACTAGATAAGACAGAAACATGGGCATGGTCTACTAGATATGACAGAAACATGGGCATGGTCTACTAGATATGACAGAAACATGGGTATGGTCTACTAGATATGACAGAAACATGGGCATGGTCTACTAGATAAGACAGAAACATGGGTATGGTCTACTAGATAAGATAGAAACATATAAGTGGGCATGGTCTACTAGATAAGACAGAAACATGGGCATGGTCTACTAGATAAGACAGAAACATGGGCATGGTCTACTAGATATGACAGAAACATATAAGTGGGCATGGTCTACTAGATAAGACAGAAACATGGGCATGGTCTACTAGATAAGACAGAAACATGGGTATGGTCTACTAGATATAACAGAAACATGGGTATGGTCTACTAGATATGACAGAAACATGGGCATGGTCTACTAGATATGACAGAAACATGGGTATGGTCTACTAGATAAGACAGAAACATGGGCATGGTCTACTAGATATGACAGAAACATGGGCATGGTCTACTAGATAAGACAGAAACATGGCATGGTCTACTAGATAAGACAGAAACATGGGCATGGTCTACTAGATATGACAGAAACATGGGCATGGTCTACTAGATAAGACAGAAACATGGGCATGGTCTACTAGATAAGACAGAAACATGGGCATGGTCTACTAGATAAGATACATGGGCATGGTCTACTAGATAAGACAGAAACATGGGTATGGTCTACTAGATATGACAGAAACATGGGCATGGTCTACTAGATATGACAGAAACATGGGCATGGTCTACTAGATAAGACAGAAACATGGGTATGGTCTACTAGATAAGACAGAAACATGGGCATGGTCTACTAGATATGACAGAAACATGGGTATGGTCTACTAGATATGACAGAAACATGGGCATGGTCTACTAGATAAGACAGAAACATGGGCATGGTCTACTAGATAAGACAGAAACATATAAGTGGGCATGGTCTACTAGATAAGATAGAAACATATAAGTGGGCATGGTCTACTAGATAAGATAGAAACATATAAGTGGGCATGGTCTACTAGATAAGACAGAAACATATGAGTGGGCATGGTCTACTAGATAAGACAGAAACATATAAGTGGGCATGGTCTACTAGATAAGACAGAAACATATAAGTGGGCATGGTCTACTAGATAAGACAGAAACATGTGCATGGTCGACTAAATAAGACAGAAACATGGGCATGGTCTACTAGATATGACAGAAACATGGGCATGTTCTACTAGATAAGATAGAAACATATAAGTGGGCATGGTCTACTAGATAAGACAGAAACATGGGCATGGTCTACTAGATATGACAGAAACATGGGCATGGTCTACTAGATAAGACAGAAACATGGGCATGGTCTACTAGATATGACAGAAACATGGGCATGGTCTACTAGATATGACAGAAACATGGGCATGGTCTACTAGATATGACAGAAACATGGGCATGGTCTACTAGATAAGACAGAAACATATAAGTGGGCATGGTCTACTAGATAAGACAGAAACATGTACATGGTCTACTAGATAAGACAGAAACATGGGCATGGTCTACTAGATAAGACAGAAACATGTAAGTGGGCATGGTCTACTAGATAAGACAGAAACATGGACATGGTCTACTAGATATGACAGAAACATGTAAGTGGGCATGGTCTACTAGATATGACAGAAACATGGGCATGGTCTACTAGACATGACAGAAACATGTAAGTGGGCATGGTCTACTAGATAAGACAGAAACATGTAAGTGGGCATGGTCTACTAGATAAGACAGAAACATGTAAGTGGGCATGGTCTACTAGATAAGACAGAAACATGTAAGTGGGCATGGTCTACTAGATATGACAGAAACATGGACATGGTCTACTAGATAAGACAGAAACATGTAAGTGGGCATGGTCTACTAGATAAGACAGAAACATGGGCATGGTCTACTAGATAAGACAGAAACATGTAAGTGGGCATGGTCTACTAGATAAGACAGAAACATGTACATGGTCTACTAGATAAGACAGAAACATGGGCATGGTCTACTAGATAAGACAGAAACATGTAAGTGGGCATGGTCTACTAGATAAGACAGAAACATGGACATGGTCTACTAGATAAGACAGAAACATGTAAGTGGGCATGGTCTACTAGATATGACAGAAACATGGACATGGTCTACTAGATAAGACAGAAACATGTAAGTGGGCATGGTCTACTAGATAAGACAGAAACATGGGCATGGTCTACTAGATAAGATAGAAACATGTAAGTGGGCATGGTCTACTAGATATGACAGAAACATGGGCATGGTCTACTAGATAAGACAGAAACATGGGCATGGTCTACTAGATAAGACAGAAACATGGGCATGGTTTACTAGATAAGACAGAAACATGGGCATGGTCTACTAGATAAGACAGAAACATGGGCATGGTCTATGAGACAAGGATGAGCAGATTTGGAATCACAAATAGAGAGATAAGAGAGGGGTCTATAAAAAAATAGTGAAACTGATTAATGCCAAAACGAGCCCATAATGCATACTGAAAGGTTATCTGGGATGTACTTACTTCAATTGCTCAATCCATACTGAATGGTTATCTGGGATGTACTTACTTCAATTGCTCAAGGAATATGAAATGATCCTGATGGCTCAGATGTCTGCAGAAGTCACATCAGATAGTGTTTCTTGTCAAAGATAAACGTTCCCTCCCCTGCCAGGCTAGGTGTATGGGGAATATGTTGTTAGTGACCATATTTGTCCATGACAACTACACAGTTTTGGGTTATGTGGTCAGCATCACACCAGGTCAACTTTACTTCCCAGAAATATTTCTGGTGCCCATTTTTAGAGACTGGGTGAACCCCCAGAACCTTGTCAGTCCAAAAAAATAATCCACCACTTCTGGGAATCGAACTTGACCCTTGTTATCAGGAAGCAAGCATACTAACTATTGAGCCAGCAAGGCTCCACATTTCTGGTGCCATAACTTAAAGCTGGGGATGCTTTAAATGAGAAGAAAAAATTAGTACCACGTCTGGTGAAGTGAATAATAGGTGAACTTACCTGGTGAAGTGAATAATAGGTGAACTCACCTGGTGAAGTGAATAATAGGTGAACTCACCTGGTGAAGTGAATAATAGATGTACCCACCTGGTGAAGTGAATAATGTGTGTACCCACCTGGTGAAGTGAATAATGTGTATACCCACCTGGTGAAGTGAATAATAGGTGAACTCACCTGGTGAAGTGAATAATGTGTACCCACCTGGTGAAGTGAATAATGTGTGTACCCACCTGGTGAAGTGAATAATATGTGTACCCACCTGGTGAAGTGAATATGTGTACCCACCTGGTGAAGTGAATAATATGTGTACCCACCTGGTGAAGTGAATAATGTGTGTACCTACCTGGTGAAGTGAATAATATGTGTACCCACCCGGTGAAGTGAATAATATGTGTACCCACCTGGTGAGGTGAATAATATGTGTACCCACCTGGTGAGGTGAATAATCCTTGAGGTGTTCATAGTACTCTTCAAGATGAAGTATATGCAGAAGTTGGAATGTCTGGTCTGTAATGTGAACAAACGGCTGGAGTCTGCTCAAATCAGAGACAGCCACATTGCCGGTGCTTGAAGTAGTGCAGTTGCTCTTGCCTTCTCCATTGAAGGTCAAAGGTGAAGGTGAGGATGTTCGAGAGCTGCCTGGAGAACTAGTAGTTGAGGACATTTGAGTTGAGCAGTGGCCGTAGTGACCCATGCTTGGATACTGTGGTATCAATCTGCAGAGAAATTAAACCAGCGGTCGAGAAGTTGCTAAAAATAGCTGTTGGAAAATATCCAGTAATGAAACACTGGAAAACTAAGTGACAACAAGAGAAAGTAAGAGATGCCAGGGAAGGTTAGGAGAAATAGTCTTGGATGAAAAGACAAAGTTAAAGAAAGGATGAGTGTGTATATAAGTTTGACTTTATACTTTTGCTGTACTTGTTTCTTGTACAACATATAGGCCATCTTGTTCTTTTATTAACACATTCTTGATAAGTGACAAACGCATGACATGTTCAACAACGCAAGAACATATTTATTGATGTACTATTGTTACTCCCGTGTGTTACCGTGGCCTCATGAGGGAAGTAAAGAATAGTGACACTGTGACCTTCCAGGCATGTCGTAAGAGGCGACTAAGGAGATTGATCGATGGCTTGACAAGCTGTCATTGTAAAAAGTGTTGTTATGGAAACAGAAAGCAGTGATCTCTGCAATATGTGCCATTTTGGCACGCAAGGTTTCAGTTTTTTTGAGATTGTGGTTCTGCCCTATGTGCCGTCTTCGGCTCGAAAGGACGATAGATAGATAGATAGATAGATAGGTAGGTAGGTAGGTAGGTAGGTAGGTAGGTAGGTAGATAGATAGATAGATAGATAGATAGATAGATAGATAGATAGATAGATAGATAGATAGATAGATAGATAGATAGATAGATAGATAGATAGATAGATAGACTATTGTTACAGTCCTGTAGTCATGAGTTATATTAACACATAATACATTTCATGGACGATATATATCAGTTGTAGATTTAAGTCAATAACGATACAATAGGGGGCGGTATGGATATCCACTGGACTCAAATACTTCTGGAATGATGAAACACATCACAGATGACATGTTTAGGTATCTAGACATCAGTCCTGTTGTGGAATAACTACATCTCCTCTTACGCTAAATCTCTAGTTACTCCTCTGCTCTACAGAAAAGATCATCTGCTGCCTTGCAGGAAGATTGGGGACAATCAAAGGCTAAGGAATGCAAGCCTGAATAAAATGCTGGCTGAAATCGGATGCACTGGGGCACTGGCGCAGAACACAGTGCAACGTTTTAACGGGTGTTCAATCGGAGTGGATCTGGCAGACTCTAATTGTGATGTTCTGTCTGTGGGGGCGATCAACGCACTTAACCTGACAGCTAACTTCATGTGAGAGTCTGGAATCCTACTCTGATTGAGTCCTGATCGCAGAGAGAGAGAGAGACTCCTCTGCTTATCCCTGCCCATCTGTGTCTGTCTCTATATGTCTGATGGTCTCTGATTGTCTTTAATATATATTAGCCACTCCTTTTCACCCGCAAACGTGTCTAATATTTTTAGTATTTCTTTCCTTTACGTCTACATCTTCCCATGCACACCTGGTTGACCTCGCCCCAAAGTCTGTCAGTCCACAATGTCTGGTCTGGTAACCTTGGCCCCATTTTGTTGTGAACTATTAACTGCAATTTCTCTTTCACTTCTACAAGAGAAGTACAATCAGGCACCGGCACATCACATGTCTACCCAAGGTGTACCAGGTACTGACACATCACAGGTCTCTACCTAAGGTGTGCCAGGTACTGACACATCACAGATCTCTACTCAAGGTGTGCCAGGTACTGACACATCACAGGTCACTACCCAAGGTGTGCCAGGTACTGACACATCACAGGTCTCTAAACAAGGTGTACCAGGCATTGACACATCACAGGTCTCTACCTAAGGTGTGCCAGGTACTGACACATCACAGGTCTCTAAACAAGGTGTGCCAGGTACTGACACATCACAGGTCTCTAAACAAGGTGTACCAGGTACTGACACATCACAGGTCTCTACCCAAGGTGTACCAGGTACTGACACATCACTGGTCTCTACCCAAGATGTGCCAGGCATTGACACATGACATGTCTACCCAAGGTATGCTAGGCATTGACACATCACTGGTCTCTACCCAAGGTATGCCAGGCATTGACACATCAGTGGTCTTTACCCAAGGTATGCCAGGCATTGACACATCACATGTCTACCCAAGGTATGCTAGGCATTGACACATCACAGGTCTCTACCCAAGGTATACCAGGCATTGACACATCACAGGTCTCTACCCAAGGTATACCAGGCATTGACACATCACAGGTCTCTACCCAAGGTATACCAGGCATTGACACATCACAGGTCTCTACCCAAGGTATACCAGGCATTGACACATCACTGGTCTCTACCCAAGGTATACCAGGCATTGACACATCACAGGTCTCTACCCAAGGTATACCAGGCATTGACACATCACTGGTCTCTACCCAAGGTATACCAGGCATTGACACATCACTGGTCTCTACCCAAGGTATACCAGGCATTGACACATCACTGGTCTCTACCCAAGGTATACCAGGCATTGACACATCACAGGTCTCTACCCAAGGTGTACCAAAAACACATCACAGGTCTCTACCCAAAGTGTACCAAAAACACATCACAGGTCTCTACCCAAGGTGTATCAAAAACACATCACAGGTCTCTACCCAAGGTGTACCAAAAACACATCACAGGTCTCTACCCAAGGTGTACCAAGAACAACACATCACAGGTCTCTACCCAAGGTGTACCAAGAACAACACATCACAGGTCTCTACCCAAGGTGCACCAAGAACAACACATCACAGGTCTCTACCCAAGGTGCACCAAGAACAACACATCACAGGTCTCTACACAAGGTGCACCAAGAACAACACATCACAGGTCTCTACACAAGGTGCACCAAGAACAACACATCACAGGTCTCTACACAAGGTGCACCAAGAACAACACATCACAGGTCTCTACACAAGGTGCACCAAGAACAACACATCACAGGTCTCTACACAAGGTGCACCAGGAACAACACATCACAGGTCTCTACACAAGGTGTGCCAGGAACAACACATCACAGGTCTCTACACAAGGTGTACCAAGAACAACACATCACAGGTCTCTACACAAGGTGTGCCAAGAACAACACATCACAGGTCTCTACACAAGGTGTACCAAGAACAACACATCACAGATCTCTACACAAGGTGTACCAAGAACACATCACAGGTCTCTACACAAGGTGTACCAGGAACAACACATCACAGATCTCTACACAAGGTGTGCCAAGAACAACACATCACAGGTCTCTACACAAGGTGTACCAGGAACAACACATCACAGGTCTCTACACAAGGTGTACCAAGAACAACACATCACAGATCTCTACACAAGGTGTACCAGGAACAACACATCACAGATCTCTACACAAGGTGTGCCAAGAACAACACATCACAGGTCTCTACACAAGGTGTACCAGGAACAACACATCACAGATCTCTACACAAGGTGTGCCAAGAACAACACATCACAGGTCTCTACACAAGGTGTGCCAGGAACAACACATCACAGATCTCTACACAAGGTGTGCCAAGAACAACACATCACAGGTCTCTACACAAGGTGTACCAGGAACAACACATCACAGGTCTCTACACAAGGTGTACCAGGAACAACACATCACAGATCTCTACACAAGGTGTGCCAAGAACAACACATCACAGGTCTCTACACAAGGTGTACCAGGAACAACACATCACAGATCTCTACACAAGGTGTGCCAAGAACAACACATCACAGGTCTCTACACAAGGTGTGCCAGGAACAACACATCACAGTCTCTACACAAGGTGGTCACAGGTGTCTACACAAGGTGTGCCAAGAACAACACATCACAGGTCTCTACACAAGGTGTACCAAGAACAACACATCACAGGTCTCTACACAGGGTACCAAGAACAACACATCACAGGTGTCTACGCAAGGTGTGCCAAGAACAACACATCACAGATCTCTACACAAGGTGTACCAAGAACAACACATCACAGGTTTCTACACAAGGTGTGCCAAGAACAACACATCACAGGTCTCTACACAAGGTGTACCAAGAACAACACATCACAGGTCTCTACACAAGGTGTACCAAGAACAACACATCACAGGTGTCTACACAAGGTGTGCCAAGAACAACACATCACAGGTCTCTACACAAGGTGTGCCAAGAACAACACATCACAGATCTCTACACAAGGTGTGCCAGGAACAACACATCACAGGTCTCTACACAAGGTGTGCCAAGAACAACACATCACAGGTGTCTACACAAGGTGTGCCAAGAACAACACATCACAGATCTCTACACAAGGTGTGCCAGGAACAACACATCACAGGTCTCTACACAAGGTGTACCAAGAACAACACATCACAGGTCTCTACACAAGGTGTACCAAGAACAACACATCACAGGTCTCTACACAAGGTGTGCCAGGAACAACACATCACAGGTGTCTACACAAGGTGTGCCAGGAACAACACATCACAGGTCTCTACACAAGGTGTGCCAGGAACAACACATCACAGATCTCTACACAAGGTGTGCCAAGAACAACACATCACAGGTTTCTACACAAGGTGTGCCAGGAACAACACATCACAGGTCTCTACACAAGGTGTGCCAAGAACAACACATCACAGGTTTCTACACAAGGTGTGCCAAGAACAACACATCACAGGTCTCTACACAAGGTGTGCCAAGAACAACACATCACAGGTCTCTACACAAGGTGTGCCAAGAACAACACATCACAGATCTCTACACAAGGTGTGCCAAGAACAACACATCACAGGTCTCTACACAAGGTGTGCCAAGAACAACACATCACAGGTCTCTACACAAGGTGTGCCAAGAACAACACATCACAGGTCTCTACACAAGGTGTGCCAGGAACAACACATCACAGGTCTCTACACAAGGTGTGCCAAGAACAACACATCACAGGTCTCTACACAAGGTGTGCCAAGAACAACACATCACAGGTCTCTACACAAGGTGTGCCAAGAACAACACATCACAGGTCTCTACACAAGGTGTGCCAAGAACAACACATCACAGGTCTCTACACAAGGTGTGCCAAGAACAACACATCACAGGTCTCTACACAAGGTGTGCCAGGAACAACACATCACAGGTGTCTACACAAGGTGTGCCAAGAACAACACATCGCAGGTCTCTACACAAGGTGTGCCAAGAACAACACATCACAGGTCTCTACACAAGGTGTGCCAAGAACAACACATCGCAGGTCTCTACCCGAGGTGTACCAGGAACAACACATCACAGGTCTCTACACAAGGTGTGCCAAGAACACATCACAGGTTTCTACACAAGGTGTGCCAGGAACAACACATCACAGGTCTCTACACAAGGTGTGCCAAGAACACATCACAGGTTTCTACACAAGGTGTGCCAGGAACAACACATCACAGGTCTCTACACAAGGTGTGCCAAGAACAACACATCACAGATCTCTACACAAGGTGTGCCAGGAACAACACATCACAGGTCTCTACACATGGTGTGCCAGGAACAACACATCACAGATCTCTACACAAGGTGCACCAAGAACAACACATCACAGATCTCTACACAAGGTGTGCCAGGAACAACACATCACAGATCTCTACACAAGGTGCACCAAGAACAACACATCACAGGTCTCTACACATGGTGTGCCAGGAACAACACATCACAGATCTCTACACAAGGTGCACCAAGAACAACACATCACAGGTCTCTACACAAGGTGTACCAAGAACAACACATCACAGGTCTCTACACAAGGTGTGCCAAGAACAACACATCACAGGTTTCTACACAAGGTGTGCCAGGAACAACACATCACAGGTCTCTACACATGGTGTGCCAGGAACAACACATCACAGGTTTCTACACAAGGTGTGCCAAGAACAACACATCACAGGTTTCTACACAAGGTGTGCCAGGAACAACACATCACAGGTCTCTACACAAGGTGTGCCAAGAACAACACATCACAGGTTTCTACACAAGGTGTGCCAAGAACAACACATCACAGGTTTCTACACAAGGTGTGCCAGGAACAACACATCACAGGTTTCTACACAAGGTGTGCCAAGAACAACACATCACAGGTTTCTACACAAGGTGTGCCAAGAACAACACATCACAAGTTTCTACACAAGGTGTGCCAAGAACAACACATCACAGGTTTCTACACAAGGTGTGCCAAGAACAACACATCACAGGTTTCTACACAAGGTGTGCCAAGAACAACACATCACAGGTTTCTACACAAGGTGTGCCAAGAACAACACATCACAGGTTTCTACACAAGGTGTGCCAGGAACAACACATCACTGGTCTCTACACATGTCCAGCTGGTCTGCAGCAACCAAGAAGACATAATTTTGTCTTTACCCATGTCTAGCTGGACTGCAGCAGCCAAGAAGACATAATGACTTTTACCTGCACTCACTTCTCTACTATGAAGAATGGGATTCAAACTTGACAAGTCTGATGGAAGGAGTTCAGAAGACTTTGTGATTTAAGAACCTAAAATTATCTGAACACACATGAAATTATAAAGAGACAAATATCTAGAACAACAAATCTATGTTAATTGATATGATAAAGAGAGCTCACTGATGAGAGAGAACCAATTCTGATCTATGGAAGCAAAACATAGACAAAGATATGAAAAGATGATTAGAGGCCACAGAGATTGGATTTCTCACTAAAATGTTGAGAGTTCTGTGGACAGCTAAAGAGACCAATGAGGAAATTCTCAAAGAGGCCAACACAAAAAGGGAGCTCTAATAAAAACATAAGAAAAGAAACAATCAACATTTTTCAGACACATCTTGAAAAGAGAAAATTTGGAATACTTGGTTACAACTGGCAAAATACGGGGAAAGAGAGATCGTGGATGACAGAGAGATAGCTTGGTGTCATGGTAAAGGAAACAGTCAACAACAGAATTGGTACGATGAGCTGTAGATAGAAAACTGTGGAAGGACATGATCGCCTACATCAATCAGTACAGCCATGATGAATAAATAAATGATGATGGGCATGGGATTATGTCAACTTGATTAAAATCATTCAGATTTAGGATAGGTATGACTTGACAAATAACAAATTGTTTGAAAGTTTCCTCACACTGTGGGGTGATACTGTGGTGTCCCTTGTCTTGTTTCTGAAATGAAAAAATATGTCAACATTATTTCTTTAAAACGGGCTGTTAGTAAAAAGAATGTAGCTTATTTGTTGACTGTGAAAAATAAAATATGACACATGTGTTATGCACAGCTGTAGAACACTGCGTTATAAAGGGACAGACTTTTCTAGGAACGTGATAAAATGGAGACATAAATGAACATTCAATGTAGAAAGGCACTCAAATGGTTAGAGTCACAAGACTACACCCACGCATGTACACTGAGTGATTCGATGAGCATGATAAAAAAGTGGACGCGGGCTCTGTACGCATGCAATGGGTAGAGTCGTTGCAGAAATCCAAAATACGTAAGGTCACCTTTGTCTATGTCCCTGGACATGCGGGAGTACGGGGAAATGAAAGAGCGGACAGGTTGGCTAGCTGTGCTGTCGTTGAGGACGGGCAACCGATGGATCGGGTGGACATCATCAATGCCCTCCGAGATGTGGGAAGAGCACATGACTTCGACAAACACAGATCCATGCCACTTCTTCGGATAATGGAAATGGGAGTTAAGTTGAGCACAGCCAGAAATGAGACACTTAGTGGCCATGTAAGAAGACTTATCAACCAACATAGAACTGGAGTCGTCAGTCGCTGGACACTGAGGGACTTGCTGAGGAGGGGATCTGAGCACCTATGGACATGTTCGGCGTGCAATGATGATGACCTGCAAATAACTCAATGCAGCAAGGGCAAACCAAATATAGGGACAGCTAGTCCCTATACTTCAGTACAAGACAGTACCTATCATCACAAAGAAACATCTTAAGCCAAGTATAATCATTCCCATATTGTGGTGTCAGTGCCAAACATAGTCACTTATGACTACACATAAAAGGAAGCTAGTCAGCACAGAGATGAGATGTTTGAGAAAAGTGACTGGAGTGACCAGAAGAGATAGAAGAGAAATGTTGTTGTAAGTGAGAGATTGGGCATAGAATCAAATCTAAACTAAATACAGAGACAACAAATGGTTTGCTCATCTGGAAAGAATGCCAAGAGATTCTAGACCACACAAAACATTTATTAAAAGAGGAGATGGAGGCACTTGCCTGTGATAGACCCAGAGAGAGAGAGATGGATTGACAACATCTGAGAAGCTCTATAACACCGAATGACAATAGTTGAGGCTGTCAGAAGGGCAAGAAGTAGAACTTTGTATCTCCCTCGACACCAGGAGGAGGGAATGTGAGAGAGAGTTTTCAACATGCTGATAGCTCCAGCTACTTGATTGTTAATTCACAAAGCCTATTTGTCTGCCAATCCTTTCCCCCACTCTTGGAATAAACATAGTGGAGATAAGGATACAAAACTGTGTCAGACTTTGTGATCACAGACGTTCTAGGGAGACCAAAAACAAGAATAAAAAAAAGAAAAAGTAAAGTACCCCCGTCATGCCAAGTGGCATATAGGGAATATGGTGTTAGTGACCATAAATTTTACAGACCTTCAGCACATGATTTTTGGGGTAATGTGGTCGGTATTATGCCCGTGCCGCTTCACTTTCCCAGAAAAAAATCTGGTACCCATTAAAGGCTGGGTGAACCCGGAAGCCGTCGGTTGGAATCGAACCCTACCCCTTGTCCTTTGTAGTTCAGTTCACTAACCACTGAGCTATCGCGGCTCCCACAAAAAAAAAAACAAGAACAGATAACACAAAAAATAAACAATAAGAAAATACAGAAATAAGTAATCACTGACCAGAAATCAAAACAATGAAAAAGTCAGTGATAGGAAAGAATGACAGAGTAGATAGACTGCATTGACCATTACAGCCGTTTCCAATTATGTGAAAGAAGGGCATTGAGGGAAGGGTGAGAGAAAATTATTAGAACACAGAAAAACACAATTAAACCAGAAAAAATGAGTGAGAAATGTTTATTCCCTACAGAGATAGAGAACCCTTGCGTGCTATTAGCCAATTCTTTCATACATTCTAGACTCTAACTATGTTCTCCACACTGTCAGCTCTACTGCTTCAAGCCATTCACACTCTCGGGCTTGTTTCCAGATGTCTGATGGCACAAGATTGTAGTTTCTTCATTTGTCATCTAAATGGTAATCCATTCATTATTTTTAAAGAATAATATCCATAAAGGTATTTTCCCATTTCGGGAGTCTGTCAGGAACTGAAAGTAAAGACTGTAAGCTAAATGCTGTCATTGTGCGGCAAACAGGTCAGGATTTTTACTTCAAGCCAGTTTAAAAAAAAAAAAAAAAAAAAGATGTATTTTTACCAAAAATCTGAACCATGTTCGCAGAATTGGAAATCAGCCAGTGTCTAATGGTCTCAGAGAAACACTTTGGAATTATTGACTAACAAGATAAACACTTCAGAATTTGTGACTAACGAGGTAAACACTTCAGAATTATAGACTTACAAGATAAACACTTCAGAAGTAGTGACTAACAAGGTAAACACTTCAGAATTATAGACTTACAAGATAAACACTTCAGAAGTAGTGACTAACAAGGTAAACACTTCAGAATTATAGACTTACAAGATAAACACTTCAGAAGTAGTGACTAACAAGATAAACACTTCAGAAGTAGTGACTAACAAGATAAACACTTCAGAAGTAGTGACTAACAAGATAAACACTTCAGAAGTAGTGACTAACAAGATAAACACTTCAGAAGTAGTGACTAACAAGATAAACATTCCAGAATCTGTGACTGGCAAGCTTAAAAAGTATTACTACAAAATAAATTGAACGTTCACAATTATTATAGACAGGCATGTTTATAGAATACGCCAGTGTTATTTTATTGTTTATGTTAATCTAGATCTAAATACTGGATAGCTTGGTGTCATAGCATGGAAAACAGTCAACAACAGAACTGATACGATGCACTGTAGATAGAAGATTGTGGAGGGACATGATCACCTACGCCAACCGGTATGGCACTTGATGATGATGAACCTAGATCAATCATTAAAAGGGAGAACAAAAAAAATGGACATTTTACTAATAAAATAGGCAAAAAAAAAGAAACAATGATCATGTTGCAGTCAAGGGTTTTTATCAGAGGTGACAAAAGTATCATCGTCATCAGGTGCCTTGCCGGTTTGTGTAGGTGATCATCTCTCTCCACAACTGCCATCTGGATAACCTGTTCAATATTTTTTCCCTTCATTTTCCCTTGTTTTTATAGCATTCTCAATGCCTTCTTTTCACACAACATGCCCAACAAATGCAGATTGCCTTTTCCTTATGATTTTGATATTTCTGGTTTCTCCAGCTCATTTTAAACATTCTTCATTTGTAATTTTTGCTATCCATGGAATTCGTAGCATTCTTCTGATAAACCACATCTCAGCTGTCTCTGTGTTATCTTACTTATCTTCCATGACTCACTTCCATATAGTAGAACATGTTCGATGTAGCACTTTAGGATATTAATTTACAGCGATTTCTGCATACGATGTTTCTCTAGAGTTTATGACAGCTCATTTTCAACAATGTTTTCTCCTATAGATCACATGGTATGCTTCAATGAGAGTATCAAAGCTATCCCCTTCTCGATCTGTGATGCAGGTTCCAGCATTTGGTCTGAATGTAAGAAACTGGCTGAGACATCAGGAATATGTTCTTTCAATAACCATCACACAGACTTGTATCTGGACTGCCTTCAGAATTCATCAAGAAAATGTTCTTTCAATAACCATCACATAGACTTGTATCTGGACTGCTTTCAGAATTCATCAAGAAAATGTTCTTTCAATAACCATCACATAGACTTGTATCTGGACTGCTTTCAGAATTCATCAGGAAAATGTTCTTTCAATAACCATCACATAGACTTGTATCTGGACTGCCTGAAATGTTTATTTTTGCATTTAACCTGATTTATTTGGATTTCCATATATTTCCTAGCACAATAAAGCCGTCTATTGCATTTTGTATCATTCTCTGTTCCTCCACCTTTGTCTATCTTACGTTGCCTAAATATAATATGATTTTACCTCTACTAGAGATATTTCTCGTAGTCCTATTTGGTTATTGCCAAATGCTTGCATCATTTGGCCCAACATATTGAACTTCATTATATATCAGATTTTCATCATCATCATCGTGTGCCTTCTCCGCAACGAAGGTTGGCTACCATGGATCGCCATTCTACTCTGTTTCTTGCTTTGATGGTGCAGGCTGACATAGATTGACTTGTCCATCTTTTGATGTTACTCGTCAATGTTAGTCTTGGTCTGCCTCTGCCTTTTTTACCTTGCATTTTTCCTTCCAATATTACTTTTAGTAGACTGTTGTGTCTTTTAACATGCCCCAAAAATTTCATTTGTCTTGTCTTAATTGTATTTAGTAGTTCTCTTTTTATTTTCAGTTGTTTTAAAATTTCATCGTTTGTTTATCTTTTGTTTCCATCCAATTCTACCTATTCTTCTATAAATCCACATTTCAAA
Source organism: Megaustenia siamemsis (assembly GCA_032433765.1). Taxonomy (NCBI): domain Eukaryota; kingdom Metazoa; phylum Mollusca; class Gastropoda; order Stylommatophora; family Ariophantidae; genus Megaustenia; species Megaustenia siamemsis. The sequence continues at coordinate 37,633,494 of JAVIAB010000025.1, read as the reverse complement.
GACTTCAATTTTCTGTTCTGTTTTCTTGTTTAATGTCCATGTTTCTGCACCATACAGGAATATTGAGAAGACGTAACATTTTGCCATACTTAGTTTCAGCCCTGCTGATATTTGTTTTGTTGTTAGTATATTTTTCACTGCAATAAAATTACTTTTTGCCATACCTATTCTTTTGTTTATTTCAGTTTTGCATTTTCCATCATTGGTTATAGTATGTCCCAGGTAGTTGTAGCTCTGGACTGTCTCCAGATGTATTCCCTCAACTGTGATATTTAATTGTAGGTCTTGAGAATTTTCTTTGTTTATGATCATAGTTTCAGTCTTTTTGATATTCATTTCTAGTCCATATTTTTGCTTGTTGTGTTTATCACATTAAGCAATTGTTGTAGGTCTTTAGGATTTTCTGCTAGTAGAACAGTATCATCAGCATATCTTAGGTTATTGATTATCTTTCCATTAATGTTTAGGCCTGGTATCTCTGAGATGTTTTTAAAGATTTGCTCAGTGTATAGATTGAACAAGCTTGGTGATAGGATGCATCCTTGTCTTACTCCTCTTTTTATGTCCATGGGTGTAGAGTTCTCCTTGTTATATCTTATTATTGCTGTTTGCTCCCAGTACAAATTACATATTAGTCGTATGTCTGTGTCGTCTAGATTTATATCCTTTAGGCAGTTTATGAGTTGGTTATGGTGTATTCTATCGAAAGCTTTGGTGTAGTCTATAAAGCAGGCATATATTGGTTTGTTTACTTCTGTGTACTTTTCAATCAATGTTCTCATGCTGAATATGGCTTCTTTTGTCCCACTGTTTTTCCTGAATCCAAATTGTTGCTCATCTAATTCAGTATTGATTTTATTCTGAATCCTTCCATGTATAACTTTTAGTAAAATTTTTGTTACCTGTCTCATTAGGTTTATTGTTCTGAAATCACTGCATTCAACTGCACCGTTCTTTTTAGGCAATGCAATGAAAGTTGATGTTTTTAGATCGTTTGGTATGTATCCTGTATGGTATATGTCATTGCATATGTCTGTGATCACTTCGACGCCAAACTCTTCTAGAGCCTGTATCATCTCTATCTGTATATTGTCAGGCCCTGCTGCCTTTCCCAGATTTTAGGACTGGGTTTATCTTCTGTTTTCTCTCTACTCACTTTCCCTGGCCAAGATACCTGTTTTTGAGATCGTCACACTCGGACTGATGAAACAGAAACAACATTACAGGCCGCAAGAAAATGAATACAATATACAGACAATCATGATTACCAGACCTTTCCCCAGGTGAGGTCCGTACGGCTGACTAGGTCTGAAAGGATAATGTTGGACACCTGATGTCTGTGGATGGATGATAAGGCTACTTCCATCATCAAAATCATCCTGTGGAAGTTACAGTAGTAGGTCATTACAAATAACATCACACTTTATGAGGGAATAACAACATTACATTGTATGAGTTCATAACAATAACACTACACAGTATGAGGTCATTACAATAATAAACACAATGTATGAGGTCATTACAATAACAACATGCTGTATGAGGTCATTACAATAATAAACATGCTGTATGAGGTCATTACAATAATAAACACCCTGTATGAGGTCATTACAATAATAAACACACTGTATGAGGTCATTACAATAATAAACACTGTATGAGGTCAATACAATCATAAACACACTGTATGAGGTCATTACAATAATAAACACACTGTATGAGTTCAATAACACACTGTATGAATTACAATAAAACACACTGTATGAGGTCATTACAATAATAAACACACAGTATGAGGTCATTACAATAATAAACACACAGTATGAGGTCATTAAACACACAGTATGAGGTCATTAATAAACACACAGTAATGAGGTCATTACAATAATAAACACACAGTATCATCATTACAATAATATAAACACAGTATGAGGTCATTACAATAAACACACTGTATGAGGTCAGTACAATAATAAATACACTGTATGAGGTCATTACAATAATAAACACACTGTATGAGGTGCCTTTATTACCAGTGCAGCATTTCTTCATTATGAAGTCCATAACAACTCCAAATAACAAGGGCGATAAAATACATCCTTGTTTAACCCCAGTTTCTATTGGGAAACATTCACTCAGTCCTTCCTCTGTTCGAACTGCACATGTGTAACCATCATACATGTCTTTAATAATATTTATGATTTTTTATGGTAAGCCATATTGCTTCAGAATTTTCCACAAAGAATCTCAATGAATATTGTCAAATGCTTTTTTGAAGTCGATGAAGTTAAGTACAAAAGGTTTTTGCTTTTCAATGTGTTTCTCCAATATAAGTCGTAGAGTAAAAAACGTATTATATTATTATATATTTATATACAATATATATTATAATATATATTATTTATATTACACAACAAAAATACTTACAAAATCTTCTACCTTTTTAGCTCCCTGTGGAGCATAGGTCTTCAACAAACACTTTCCAAGTCGTTCTGTTTTTTTGCCATTCTTTTAATTTTTAAGATCATTCCATGTCTTCCCCATCATCTTCATCTCTCCTTCTATCTGTCTTCTCCAAGAATTCCTAGGTCTTCCTCTTTGTCTTTTCCCCTGGGGATTCCAAAAAAGGGCCTGTTGTGTAATACTCTCAGTTGGCTTCTGTAGTGTGTGTCCTATCCAGCGCCATCGTCTTCGCTGTATCTCTTTATCCACTGGTGTTTGACTGGTACATTTCCATAATTCTATGTTAGTGATTTTGTTCTGCCATTTCCATCCTTTTATTCTGCGTAAGCATCTATTAATGAAAGTCTGTATCTTCGAGATTGTCAATTTTGTTGTTCTCCATGTTTCACGGCCATATAATAGGACCGCCTTAACATTTGAGTTGAAAATTTTAATTTTTGTATTTAACCTAATTTCTTTGGATTTCCATATGTTTCCCAGTGCAATGAAAGCTCCTCTTGCTTTTGATATCCTTATTTTGGTATCATTTTCTGTTCCTCCCTCTTTATCTATATTACTGCCCAGATATATGTAAGATTGTACGTCTAGTAGAGGTATTTCTCCTAGTTTTATTTGGTTATTGCCAACTGTATTAATTCTCATAATGTGGTCTTATCTCTATTAATCTTCAGTCCTAGCTGTTGTGATCTCTCATCAAGTATGCTCATTTTATCCTGCCTCTGTTGATGGCTGTGGGATAGGAGAGCTATGTCATCAGCAAAGTCTAAATCATCAAGTTGTTTGGTCAGTGACCACTGGATTCCATTTCTGTTGTTTTGAGTTATTTTCATAATCCAATCTATGGCCAGTAGAAAGAGAAATGGAGACAGAAGGCATCCCTGCCTTACTCCTGTTATTATTTCAAATGCTTCTGTAAGCTGTCCTTCATGCACCACACTACATTTCGTTCCTTCATACATTGTTTTTATCAGGTTAATAAACTTTATGGGGATTCTGTAATGACTCAGCAATTTCCAAAGCATTCTTCTGTCTAAACTATCAAATGCCTTTTCGTAATCTATGAATCCAATATAAAGTGGGGATTTTAGTTCTAAACTTTGTTCAACTATTATACGTAGAGTAGTTATTTGATCAGCACATGATCTGTTCTTCCTAAAACCTGCTTGTTCATCTCTCAAATGCTTCTCTATGGCCTCTTTTAGTCTCTCCAGAATGATTCTACTTAATATTTTTCCTGGCACTGACAGTAGCATAATTCCTCTATAATTTGTGCACTCCTGTAAACTTCCTTTCTTTGGTAGTTTGATCATATAACCTTCTTTCCAGTCTTTAGGTATTTCTTCCCTCTTCCAAATTTTATCTAATAGATTATGTAGCATCTTGGTAAAGGTGTTAATATCTGCTTTGATGGCTTCCGAAGGAATTTCATCTGGTCCTATGGCTTTACCATTTTTTAATAGTTTGATGGCTTTCATTATTTCTTCTTTGCTTGGTTTTCCACAGTTAACGTGTAACTCTTCTTCTGCTGGTAGTATATCTGGAGGATTATTTGAGCCGGGTCTATTCAAAAGTTCTTCAAAGTGCTCTTTCCATCTTTCCATTTGTTCACTTATATTACTAAGCAGATTTCCTTTCTTATATTTAATAAAGGCATTGATCTGTTTGTATTTTCCACTTAATTTCTTTGTGCTGTTGTACAGTTCTTTCATATTCCCTTTATTTGCTGCTTCTTCTGCCTCTTTAGCTAGTTCATCTATATATTTCCTCTTATCCCTTTTAATGCATCTTCTCACTTCTTTGTTCACCTCTGTGTAAGCTTCCTGCGTCTTGGCTTTATTACTTCTCGTTTTGCTTTTATTTATGTCTGCTTTCTTGTTCTTTCTTTCTTTAATTTTGTCCAGGGTCTCTGCTGTCATCCGTGCCTTATTCTGGTGTTCTCTTTTCCCTGGTGTTTCTTCGCATGATTCTTTCCATATACCTTTTACCTGTTTCCAATGATCTTCTATATTTATTGTATTTTCTAGTTGTTGGAGGACTTAGTATTTGTTTGATATTGTGACTACGAATTTATCTTTAATTCCTTGTTCTTTAAGGAACCCTACATTGAAATACTTTCTACCCTTATTCGTTGTAGTATACCTTTTTAGTTTAATTTTAAGTTTGGCTATCAGAAGATGATGATCCGAAGCTACATCTGCCCCTCTATATACTTTTAGATCCTGTAAGGATGACTTCAACTTATTATTAATACATATGTGATCAATTTGATTTTCCGTTCTATGATCTGGTGACACCCATGTAGCTTTGTGTATTCTTTTATGTTGGAATATTGTTCCTCCTAGGCTCACTTGATTAAGGGCGCAGAAATTCACAAATATCTCTCCATTCTCGTTTATATCTCCAAGTCCATGTCTTCCCATAATCTCTTCGAAGCCTCTGTTGTCTGATCCTACTTTAGTATTTAGGTCTCCCATCAAGATTATAATATCCTTGGCTCGTCTTGCATCCATCTGACATTGTAGCTGTTTATAGAAATCATCTTTAACTAAATCATCTTTATCATTGGTTGGTGCATAGCATTGGATAATGTGTAATTTTATTTTGTTTTTGGTTGTTTTAAATGTTGCTCTCATTAGTCTCGGTCCTACTGCTTCCCATTCTATTAGTGTCTTCTGTGCATTCCATGATAGCATTACAGCTACCCCTTCACTATGTTGTGCTCCAGGTTCCTGGTGTCGTGATGATAAAATCATCTCTCATATATTTAGTTTTATTTTACCCGTTCCTAGCCATCTTGTTTCACACATTCCCAGAATATCTATCTTGTAGTTTGTCATTTCTGCTCCTGCCTATGCAGCTTTTCCTTGTTCGTTTAGAGTACGAACATTCCAGGTGCCAATTCTGGAGGATTTCCTGGTAGACAAAGGGTGAGTCAGCAACCCGGACTCCTTACGGCTTTCTCCGGCTTGCGTCATATGTCTCTTAGACAGAGAGCCCCTCTCTTTCCTGTATGGCGGATTAACTTTTTCTCTCTTTGACTTGTCCATGTTTGTGAAGTTTTTTCGGCTTATTTTTTTACAGTATGGGATAGCCAGTCCCATGCCCAACCCTCCTTTCTCGCCTCTTACGAACATGCCTGGTAGGGTACAGCGCCACTATTCTTTACTCCCCTTTCGGGCCCCGGCAGCACATGGGCAAACTTACAAAATAATAGAGTATTAATTTACACAGCTTACAAAATAATAAAGTATTATATTACACAACAAAAATAATTACAAAATAATAGATTATTATATTACACAACAAAAATACTGACAAAATAATAGAATATTAATTTACACAACTGACAAAATAATGGAGTATAATGTTACACAACAAAAAATACTAAATAGAACACAATAATAAAGTGTTATCTTTACATGGAGCCTGGGTGGTCTAGATGTCAGGTCTCAGACTCTGGATAGGAAAGTCCTGGTCTCAATTCCCACCATAGGCAGAGTTATTTTCATGGATTTACCCACCTCAGGGATCTGGGTATTGAGATCCGATGTCTAGCCATCTTGGATGACGGCTAAAGACAGTATGCCCCATGTGCATTCTGGGCATATTATGTGCATTCTGGGCATATTATGTGCATTCTGGGCATATTATGTGCATTCTGGGCATATTAACCCTTAACTACAATACCTTTCTGTGACTGGTGTTTTACGATACTATAGTAAAGATTACTACCATAAATTGGGGTGGGGTAGTTTGACCTCACCAAAATGTCAATTTTTAAATAACTTGTGTTTTTGATGTGGTAATTTCTACGATGATATCATAATCAAGGGTTAAAGAACCCTAAGCTGTTGAAAACTTAAAAGTAGACCAAAACTGGCTGCTGCCTGGGGTAAAATTGTATTTATGTATGGTCTTTGGCGTCTTGACACATGGTTGGTAGCAATATAATAAAAAATATTAGTGTCTTATGTTGGATGTTGTTTTTGCTGAACAGCTTCTCTTGTGGCTGAATCTGCCAATATTGAACAGATTCGACAGCAGAATGAACTAGATGTATTTGTGGTGCCTGGCCTCGTCTCCTTTCTCCTACGCCTTTTGTCTTCTGAATTTGATATCAATGGTTTCTCAAATCCTGTGATGCCATTTTTATTTTTTTTCTCCATGTGCTACGACCTGCAGCCTTCCCCATATCCTCCCAAGTTTCTTTCACTGATAGAGAATTCACTTAAGGAAGCCCTGCAAACACCCTTATATGTCAGGACTGGTTTGCCCTTCTATCTCTTTCTGTCTCTAATGGTGACACAAAAAAAGATGCCAAAGGCCATATATATATATATATATATATATATATATATATATATATATATCTATCTATCTATTGACCTTTCGAGCCATAACCGGCCCATAGGGCGTAGACCAAGATACACCTTCTCCTATATGGATTTTTTTGTTCTAGCAGTTTTCTTTTAAAGATATTTTATCAAATCTCGCCATCTGTCTTTGTTCTGTGCAAGCAGTTCTATCTCATTGAGGGAGCCGACTCCTGCTGCTCTTGCCTCTCTCATCAATGTTCTTCTCAGTGTCTCCCTGGGTCTTCCTCTTTTTCTTTTACCTGTTGTTTCCCATATGAGGGCTTGCTTTGCTATTCGGTTATTATCTCTTCTCATCACATGTCCAACGTATGACCATCGTCTTTTCTTTATTACTGAAGATATTAGTGGTTGATTGGCGATTTCTCTAATTTCCTCATTTGTTTTGAATTCGTTCCATGCTATACCAAGTATTTTCCTTAGACATTTATTTTCAAATGCGTTCAACTTTGTTTCTATATCTCTTGTTGTTTTCCAGCTTTCACACGCATACGTAAGGGTTGATAGTACATTTGATTTGAATAGCCTAAGTTTTGTGTTTGTGCTGATAAGTTTTGATTTCCACAACTTTTCAAGGCTTCTGAAAGACATTGCTGCTTTAGCTATTCTGATTTTAATTTCTTTGCTCGTATCCCCTTCTCGATCAATGTGACTTCCAAGATAGATAAAGTGATCGATCTCTTCTACTGGTTTGTTTTCCATGTATATTTTGTCACCTGTTGGAATTAAACTAGTCATGACTTTAGTCTTTTCATGATTGATCTCAAGCCCAATTTTGCTGGCTATTGATGATAGTTCATTTGTGTTTTCCTGCATCGTTTTTATCTGACTGCTGATGAGGACTATGTCATCAGCAAGTCGAGGTCCTCCAAATGGTCTCCTTGTATCCATTCGATGCCTTTATTACCAGTGCAGCATTTCTTCATTATGAAGTCCATAACAATTCCAAATAACAAGGGCGATAAAATACATCCTTGTTTAACCCCAGTTTCTATTGGGAAACATTCGCTCAGTCCTTCCTCTGTTCGAACTGCACATGTGTAACCATCATACATGTCTTTGATAATATTTATGATTTTTGATGGTAAACCATATTGCTTCAGAATTTTTCCACAAAGAATCTCTATGAATACTATCAAATGCTTTTTTGAAGTCGATGAAGTTAAGTACAAAAGGTTTTTGCTTTTCAATGTGTTCCTCCAATATAAGTCGTAGAGTGAAAATGTGGTCAATACAGCTTCTCCCTTTTCTAAACCCAGCCTGTTCTTCACGCATTACTGTATCTATTGAATCCTGTATTCTATTTAGGATGATTTTGCAGAATAACTTTGAGGCAACTGACAAAAGTGTCACGCCTCTCCAGTTGTTACAATCTCTAAGATTGCCCTTTTTGGGATCTTAACAATGATTCCTTTTTTCCATTTATGAGGCGTCTTCTCTGTTTTCCAAATGATGTTGAACATTTTTTGGAGATGTATTAGATTATGGCTATCAATTGCCTTGAGGATCTCAGCTGTTAACTTATCCTCTCCAGCAGCCTTGTTATTGGTCATAAGCTTTAAGGTGGTTTCTATTTCACTCAAGGTGAAGTCATCTAAATTTACATTTAATTCTGCTGCTGGTGTTTCAGTTTCAAAATCTATTAAACTGTGGGGTAGTGGACGGTTAAGAATTTCTTTGAAGTGTTCCGCCCAACGGGCTTTTATGTCTGCGCTTGTTGTTAGCATTGATCCAGATTTGTCTAGAATTGGTGTTCCACTGGATGTATAGGTGTTTGTCAGCATCTTTTGCACAGTATAAAGAGTTCTGCTGTCTCCTGTAATTGCAGCTGTTTCTGCTTTCTCTGCCAAATTGTCTATATAAGCTCTTGTATCTCTTCTTGCTGAACTTTTCACTTTGTTGTCTAATTCTTTGTATGTTGCTATATATATATATATATATATATATATATATATATATATATATATATATATATATATATATATCTATTGTCCTTTCGAGCCGAAGACGGCACATAGGGCAGAACCACAATCTCAAAAACAGAAACCTTGCATGCCAAAATGGCACATATTGCAGAGATCACTTCTCTGAAATCTCTGGATCTGTTTCCATAGTAATACTTTTTTACAATGACAGCTTGTCAAGCCATCAATCAACCTCCTTAGTCACCTCTTACGACATGCCTGGAAGGTCACAGAGTTACTATTCTTTACTTCCCTCATGAGGCCCCGGTAACACACAGGAATATATATATATATATATATATATATATATATATATATATATATATATATATATACTATGCCATTTAATAATGTACTCAACAAAATTTCTATAACATCACAATAAAATAAAGATATGCACAACACCATACATTATGTTACACAACCCCATACTTTACTTTACTATTATTGTTGTTACACTAATGCAATAAATAATATTATATTTTATATATATATATATATATATATATATATATATATATATATATATATTATAACCTACTGAAGCGATTCATGGATAGTAGACAAACAAATAAAAAGACAATTGGAGGCCATAGAGACAGGATTTCTCAAAGAATGTTGAAAGTTCCCTGGACAGCTAAAAAGGCCAATGAGGAAATTCTCAGAGGCCAACATAAAAAGGGAGCTCCTAAAAAAACAGAAAGAAACAATCAACATTATTCTTTCACATCATTATTGAGATAAAGGAAAGTTGGAATACTTGGTTACGACTAGCAAAATACAAGGAAAGATAGATCGCAGATGACAAAGAGAGAAGATACTAGATAGTTTAGTGGAAAACACTCAACTACAGAATTGATAAAATGATATGATGCACTGTGGATAGAAGATTGTCATTGTGGAAGAGCTTGACTTAGGACCTAAGCCAGCCTGTATGGCACATGATGATTAATATTTCATAAAATCTAACTATGATATGACTTCTCATGTAAGGTACCCAAAACATAATTTTTTTTTATTTCAATTCATTATTCATTGATAACTAAATAATAATAACCACATTGAACAACAACAAAGCAAAATAAAAATAATAATACCCCAAGTATTCCTTGCATGTAAGTCTCCACTTTTTCTAATATTTGTCCCAGCTGATTCCGCTGATAAAAGGAGAAAGCTGGATGGCGAACTGCCATAGTTAATATCATACTAATCTCAGTATGAGTAGCACCTTTACTTGAAGAATTGTCGTGTAGAAGATCCAAGACATTGTTGAAGTCGTTCTGAAGTATCTCAAAAATAATATCAGCGCAAGGAGAATTGTTAGAGCTCATAAGTGCCAAGGCGGTAATAATTTTCGCTCTAAGTTTCGTGTCACTTAAACTATTTGAGTTATTACTCGAAAGATCAGACCGCTGGTTAGCTTTAATCTCCTGATCCCGTAAAACATGGAAATCTTTCTTGGCTAAATCCTCTAGGACCGTGCCAAGGAACCTCAGTTCTAGAGGAAGACACAGACGCAACAAGCCACACAAGTAATCAAGCCGTTTGTGGGACGGCAGAGCTTTAAACCAGTCACATAAGTCTTCTTTTCTCACCATGATGTTACGAAATGTTCTCGGAAATTGTGTATGGAGATGTAAACGCTACCTAGGACGAGAGAGACTGTTGTGAACGAGATTCTTCAGGTAATGCCTTGGTCGCCTCCATCACGGACTGGAAACAGAAAACAGAACTACATCCGGGCACTGGACTTCTCACTAAACCAGGGATTCTCAACTTTTGGGGGCCGCTGACTTCTCAACCTTTAACCAAGAAAATGACTCTCACGTTAGATGTTTCAGCTTTGCAAATAAGACAAGGCTGGATAATTAAACTTTAAGATTTTTTTAAAAAATATGTAACTGGAGGTTAACACAAAAAAGCATTACAATTCATTATAAAAGTGGCCATCAGAAAGTCAATAATCGAAAGCGAAAGTAAGAAAACAAAACAAAAACTTAACATGATTCACGTCGTTCACAGCGAGCGACCCAATGGCCCAGCTGCTGGCAGAAATGGGTACCAGGGTTCAAGAGTCTGGAAAGGTGAGAAATGGCTCCTAGCTAGTAAGTTATAATGTTTGAGGCGACACTAGACAGGAGTCTCCGAACACTTCTGGATAGCCGGCCGAGCATATATGGGTGAAAAAAAACAGGTGCTAAGACGCTGATTCAAGTCTCGTACCTTTATCTTTTTTTCGGTGTTGCCAATTTATATTTTTTTTCCCCCAGCTTGATCTAGAGGGTTAAGTACCCATTTAGCGTATAAAAATATTTTATCCAGCTAAACTGGGATTCTGGAAATATTTAAATCACTGGCCACGGACTTTTATGAGTGTCTGTCTAAAAATAAAAATATTATGCAAAAAAAAAAAGACTTTCGCATTCCTACTCTAACTAAACTTCTAGAATTCATTAAAATTCCAGTGACAAAAAAAAAAAAAAAAAAAAAACGAAAGAAATCTTTACCAATGACGAGGAAGAGTTTCAGTTTCATTTAATGTTCCTAATTCTTAAAATTCTTGCTTTTTTAGTTTCAGTTTCCAGTAAAGACTTCTTTCGGACTCGGGATTTCCGATTTTTTTCTTGGTGTTCTATAAATAAATAATTTGTAGTCAGAAGTGAGAGACAACATATGCTGGAAGTGAGAGATTTTCTGATGGTTAGAGGAGAGGGCAACATGCTGGGAGCTACAGTGAGAGGTCTTCTGATGGTCAGAAGAGACAGCAACATGCTGGAAGCTACAGTGAGAGGTCTTCTGATGGTCAGAAATGAGAGACAATGTGCTGGAAGCTACAGTGGGAGGTCTTCTGATAGTCAGAAGAGACAGCAACAAGCTGGAAGCTACAGTGAGGGGTTCTCTGATGGTTAGAAGAGACAGTAACATGCTGGAAGCTACAGTGAGGGGTTCTCTGATGGTCAGAAGAGGCAGTAACATGCTGGAAGCTACAGTGAGGGGTTCTCTGATGGTTAGAAGAGACAGTAACATGCTGGAAGCTACAGTGAGGGGTTCTCTGATGGTCAGAAGAGGCAGTAACATGCTGGAAGCTACAGTGAGAGGTCTTCTGATGGTCAGAAGAGACAGCAACATGCTGGAAGCTACAGTGAGAGGTCTTCTGATGGTCAGAAATGAGAGACAATGTGCTGGAAGCTACAGTGGGAGGTCTTCTGATAGTCAGAAGAGACAGCAACAAGCTGGAAGCTACAGTGAGGGGTTCTCTGATGGTTAGAAGAGACAGTAACATGCTGGAAGCTACAGTGAGGGGTTCTCTGATGGTCAGAAGAGGCAGTAACATGCTGGAAGCTACAGTGAGGGGTTCTCTGATGGTTAGAAGAGACAGTAACATGCTGGAAGCTACAGTGATGGGTTCTCTGATGGTTAGAAGAGACAGTAACATGCTGGAAGCTACAGTGAGGGGACTTCTGACGGTCAGAAGAGACAGTAACAAGCTGGAAGCTACAGTGAGGGGTTCTCTGATGGTCAGAAGAGACAGTAACATGCTGGAAGCTACAGTGAGGGGTTCTCTGATAGTCAGAAGAGAGAGCAACAAGCTGGAAGCTACAGTGAGGGGTTCTCTGATGGTCAGAAGAGACAGTAACATGCTGGAAGCTACAGTGAGGGGTTCTCTGATGGTCAGAAGAGATAGCAACAAGCTGGAAGCTACAGTGAGGGGTTCTCTGATGGTCAGAAGAGATAGCAACATGCTGGGAGCTACAGTGAGGGGTTCTCTGATGGTCAGAAGAGATAGCAACATGCTGGAAGCTACAGTGAGGGGTTCTCTGATGGTCAGAAGAGAGAGCAACAAGCTGGAAGCTACAGTGAGGGGTTCTCTGATGGTCACAAGAGATAGCAACATGCTGGGAGCTACAGTGAGGGGTTCTCTGATGGTCAGAAGAGAGAGCAACAAGCTGGAAGCTACAGTGAGGGGTTCTCTGATGGTCAGAAGAGGCAGTAACATGCTGGAAGCTACAGTGAGGGGTTCTCTGATGGTCAGAAGAGGCAGTAACATGCTGGAAGCTACAGTGAGGGGTTCTCTGATGGTCAGAAGAGACAGTAACATGCTGGAAGCTACAGTGAGGGGTTCTCTGATGGTCAGAAGAGACAGTAACATGCTGGAAGCTACAGTGAGGGGTTCTCTGATGGTCAGAAGAGATAGCAACATGCTGGGAGCTACAGTGAGGGGTTCTCTGATGGTCAGAAGAGACAGCAACATGCTGGGAGCTACAGTGAGGGGTTCTCTGATGGTCAGAAGAGAGAGCAACATGCTGGAAGCTACAGTGAGGGGTTCTCTGATGGTCAGAAGAGAGAGCAACATGCTGGAAGCTACAGTGAGGGGTTCTCTGATGGTCAGAAGAGGCAGTAACATGCTGGAAGCTACAGTGATGGGTTCTCTGATGGTCAGAAGAGACAGTAACATGCTGGGAGCTACAGTGATGGGTTCTCTGATGGTCAGAAGAGACAGTAACATGCTGGAAGCTACAGTGAGGGGTTCTCTGATGGTCAGAAGAGACAGTAACATGCTGGAAGCTACAGTGATGGGTTCTCTGATGGTCAGAAGAGGCAGTAACATGCTGGGAGCTACAGTGATGGGTTCTCTGATGGTCAGAAGAGACAGTAACATGCTGGAAGCTACAGTGAGGGGTTCTCTGATGGTCAGAAGAGGCAGTAACATGCTGGAAGCTACAGTGAGGGGTTCTCTGATGGTCAGAAGAGACAGTAACATGCTGGAAGCTACAGTGAGGGGTTCTCTGATGGTCAGAAGCGACAGTAACATGCTGGAAGCTACAGTGAGGGGTTCTCTGATGGTCAGAAGAGACAGCAACATGCTGGGAGCTACAGTGATGGGTTCTCTGATAGTCAGAAGAGACAGCAACAAGCTGGAAGCTACAGTGAGGGGTTCTCTGATGGTCAGAAGAGACAGTAACATGCTGGAAGCTACAGTGAGGGGTTCTCTGATAGTCAGAAGAGACAGTAACATGCTGGAAGCTACAGTGAGCGGCCTTCTGATGGCCAGAAGAGAGAGCAGATGTGCTGGAAGCTACAGTGAGGGGTTCTCTGATGGTCAGAAGAGAGAGCAACAAGCTGGAAGCTACAGTGAGCGGCCTTCTGATGGTCAGAAGAGAGAGCAGATGTGCTGGAAGTTACAGTGAGCGGTCTTCTGATGGTCAGAAGAGAGAGCAGATGTGCTGAAAGTTACAGTGAGCGGTCTTCTGATGGTCATAAGAGAGAGTAAATGTGCAGGAAGATATAGTGATGAGTCCTTTGATGACTAAAATTCCCCACAAAGCTGCTGTCTGAATTTTTTGACGTAAATTATAATCAACGAGGAGTTTCTAAGAAAAGTCGTTTCAAATGAAAGATATGAATGACAGCAACGCATAGCTTTCATGCTCCACGCACGGATTTTCCAATTGGTCCGGTCTCAGTTCTGAAAATGTTCTGTTAGTATTTATATCTTTACGGTAATTTATGACAACTGGACACCATCTACAGGCATACATTCCTCCTGCGACGCTTGAAAGCAACAGCAAGGGAACAAGAAAACAAGCAATACATCAGCAGATATTAGTTTATATACATTCTTTCGTTTTCTTGTAATTCTTGAAGGCCACAGTTGACGGACTAAAGAAGGTAAGCCAACCTCGATACATTCTTGTAATCTCTGTTGAGGTGTGTCGTGGATAGAAAGGGTAGTTTAGTTTAATTTAGTCGACGGATCATGCTAATTGCACACCGGAGATGTCCGTAAGTGTTCAGATCTCCTCATCAGTATGCCCCTCAGTATGTGGTGACTGATGACTCCAGTTCTGTGTTTTGTTATTCGTTTGTTGCGCAGCGCAGCGCTCCTGTCTGTCATAGAAAGGGTAGATATCGTAATTTACTGTAAACCATGACTAACTCATGACCCTCAACATAAAAAAGACAGAAACTATGATAATATCAAAGAAAACAATCACACACGAATGTAGAGAAAAACTAAATGAAAAAATCATGAAACAAGTTCATAGATTCAAATACATGGGATCAATAATAACATCAGATGGCAGATGCACTGCAGAAATGATTAAAAGAATAGGATAAGCAAAGACATAATTTCATTGAATAAAAAAAAAACATTCTATGTAAAAAATCATTGCTAATTAATGTTAGAAAACGTGTCTTAAATTGCGAAATCAAACCTGGTTTACTATATGGAAGCGAGTCATGGACGGTAAGTGAGACAACACAAAGAACATTAGAGACAGCTGAGATGTGGTTTATCAGAAGAATATTACGAATTCCAAGGAAAGCAAAAATTACAAATGAAGAATGTTTAAAACGGTCCGGAGAAACCAGAAATATCATCAAAATCATAAGGATGACACAATCTACATTTATATCACGTGTGATGCGAAAAGAAGGCATTGAGAATACTATAACATCATCATCATCATTGAGTGCCGTCTCCGCATCGAATATTGGCTACCATGGAGCGCCATTCCACTCTGTCTCTTTCTTTGATGGTGCAGATTGCCATAGGCTGACTTGTCCATCTTTTGATGTTATTCGTCCATGTTAGTCTTGGTCTGCCTCTGCCTCTTTTACCTTGTATTTTCCCTTCTAATATTACTTTTATTAGACTGTTGTGTCTTTTAACATGACCAAAAAATTACTATAACAACTGGCAGAATGAATGGAAAGAAGAGCAGAGGAAAACCAAGAGAAGCAAATATTGAACAGCTTATCCAAATGGTAAAATAAAAGATCACAGAATGAAATGATGGCATGCATGAATGACCGAGTGACGTGGAGAGAGATGATCGCTTACGCCAGCAGGCTTGGTACTTAATGATGATGATAGATCACCGAATGAAATGATGGCATGCATGAAGGACCGCGTGACGTGGAGAGAGATGATCGCCTACGCCAGGTCGGGTAATTTTACCTACTACTGTAAGCAGTAAACAGTACAACCTGTGGCTGACCTGCTGCCTTGCAGGTAAGCTCGGGAGAATAAAAGGCTAAGGGAGGGTACCCCGAAGTAAAACAACCCTACTGCCTTGTGGGTGAGACTTTTTAGTCAAAGGCTAGCGGAGCCAACCGTAAACAAACCGACAAAAGGCAACAGAAAATCACCGTCGTAATTTCTTTGTATAATCACGAATCGCCACAAAATTAGACATAACGACAACAACGTTAAGGGGGATTCCCATGGAAAACCCTCGTTCGGGTCAAGGACAATAGGCCAACAGACAAGAAAATCACTGGAGTCTGTAGAAATGTGGCTTTACAGAAGAATGTTGAGAATACCATGGATAGCTAAGACTAAGAAGAGTAATGAAGAGGTTCTGAGAGAGGTCAAGGCAAAAAGAGAGCTAATTTCAAATGTTAGGAAGAGACAATCATCATTTTTTGGCCATGTAATGAGAAGAGAACAACTGGAATATATTGTAACAACTGGGAAAATTGAGGGACGAAGAGATAGAGGGAAGCAAAGAGAAAAAAATAACAGACAGCTTAAGAGAATGGCTTGGCAGAAGGTCAACAACAGAAATGATAAATAGCTGCCGTGATCGAAAGTTGTGGAGAGACATGATCACCTACGCCACTAGGCTCGGTACTTGATGATGATGTAGGATTAGTTTTATTCACTTACATATATGTGTGTGTGTGTTGTTTGTTTGTTCCTGCTGAAGGCCTATTATGCTTTAACGTTGTTCAGATTTGTATGGTCTATCAATTACGTTAAGCTTTTACCATAGTTTCTGTTTGTTTCAATTCTCCCCTACTCCACAGGGAGCTCACCTCAACCGCCGGAAACGTCCGGCGCTCAGGATGAATGCATTGCGCATGCGCAACCACAGCAAGAGGTCGGAACGGATGCTGATGTCTGACGATCTCCCGTGGAAAGCGAATTTCCATTCTATTTTTCAGCATTTACAATGGCCAGCAAAGATCAGGCACTTCTTTTAGACCCACCTGGAGAATTACGTTTCAAGGGTATGTAGCTTTCAAGCAAGATAATCATAAGTTGTGGTATAGTGGAGTTTTAAAATTGAATTGCTAAACGTCACCGACCTATCCTTGTCTTCAAAGTTCCGGTGCTTCTTCTACTTCTACTCAAGTCTACTGACTTAAGTCAAGTCTACTCGTTAGTTAGTTCAAGATATTTACTTAATTTACCAACGATTTTGTTGTTGTGCTTATTTCTGTCCGTAAATAAAAGTGTTATTTTTCTTTTTGTTGTATTTGTCGTTGTTATGCTTTTGACTTTGTAGCTGGACAAGACATTGAATTACATGTAATATATTGTGTGACGTCAATATGTAAACGTTACGGTTAGTTAACCTGCTGAGAAGACGGACCGACGGCGGTGTTTATTGTTGACTGGTGGTTGTTGTCTTAGTTGAGTCACCCCCCTGGTCATGGAGTTCCTATGAATAATTTATAAATCAATAGTAACTATAACTATATAACAGTCTCTGCTGTACTGCAAGTGTACTTTTGGACTCTATAGATCAGTACTTGAGTACTGATGAGTGTAAAATGTATATAATATCAATGTACATTGAATAATAGAAAAATTATAAATAAATGTTGCAATCACATATCCTCTAAAATGAAGATTCATTTTCTTACAGAATCCAGTATCCATTCAGTTTTTCAGAGTCAACATATGCATAACTCATTAACTGTAGTGTAACTGTTAGATCAAAGTCCAATCTATTATTATTATTATTGTAATAATGGGGACAAGTTTGTGTACCTATCCTATAAGGAATGGCATTTTCATTTCAATCAAAATGTGTCTAAAAACATGCAAGCTACAACTGTTACATGAAAATATTTGACAATTTAAGGGGTTCCTTTAACAGTCTACCCCCCCCCCCCCCCCCATAGCTGCCCTAGTTTCATAAATGTGCTATCTCTCCACCTTTATGCTGCATAGTTCCATAACTCTGCTATCTCTCCATCTTTATGCTGCATAGTTCCATAAATGTGCTTGCTATCTCTCCATCTTTATGCTGCATAGTTCCATAACTCTGCTATCTCTCCGTCTTTATGCTGCATAGTTCCATAACTCTGCTATCTCTCCGTCTTTATGTTGCATAGTTCCGTAACTCTGCTATCTCTCCATCTTTATGTTGCATAGTTCCATAACTCTGCTATCTCTCCGTCTTTATGTTGCATAGTTCTGTAACTCTGCTATCTCTCCATCTTTATGTTGCCCTAGTTCCATTAATGTGCTATCTCTCCATCTTTATGCTGCATAGTTCCATAACTTACTCTGCTATCTCTCCATCTTTATGCTGCATAGTTCCATAACTTACTCTGCTATCTCTCCATCTTTATGCTGCATAGTTCCATAACTTACTCTGCTATCTCTCCATCTTTATGTTGCATAGTTCTGTAACTCTGCTATCTCTCCATCTTTATGCTGCATAGTTCCATAACTTACTCTGCTATCTCTCCATCTTTATGTTGCATAGTTCCATAACTTACTCTGCTATCTCTCCATCTTTATGTTGCATAGTTCCATAACTTACTCTGCTATCTCTCCATCTTTATGCTGCATAGTTCCATAACTTACTCTGCTATCTCTCCATCTTTATGCTGCATAGTTCCATAACTTACTCTGCTATCTCTCCATCTTTATGCTGCATAGTTCCATAACTTACTCTGCTATCTCTCCATCTTTATGCTGCATAGTTCCATAACTTACTCTGCTATCTCTCCATCTTTATGCTGCATAGTTCCATAACTTACTCTGCTATCTCTCCATCTTTATGCTGCATAGTTCCATAACTTACTCTGCTATCTCTCCATCTTTATGCTGCATAGTTCCATAACTTACTCTGCTATCTCTCCATCTTTATGCTGCATAGTTCCATAACTTACTCTGCTATCTCTCCATCTTTATGCTGCATAGTTCCATAACTTACTCTGCTATCTCTCCATCTTTATGCTGCATAGTTCTGTAACTCTGATATCTCTACATCTTTATGCTGCTCTAGTTCCGTGACTCTGCTATCTCTATGTCTTTATGCTGCCCTACCTCTGTGACTTTGCTATCTCTATATCTTTCTGCTGCTCTTGCTCTGCGACTTTGCTATCTATACATCTTTATATTGCCTTAGTTCTGTGACTCTGTCATCTTTATTCTGCCCTAGCTCTGTGACTCTGCTATCTCTGTATATCTTTATATTGCCTGACAATTGATAATAATGATCATGGACATGTGGTGTCTAGAATTTCTTGTGCCATCTTTGGCTCAAAAGGATAATATATATTATTATTATTTTTTTTCTGTTTTTTTTTTTCAGGGCCGTTCACAGATGTTGTCACTGCAGATTTAAAACTGACTAATCCAACAGACAAGCGAGTATGTTTCAAAGTAAAGACAACGGCGCCAAAACGATACTGCGTCCGTCCCAATAGTGGTATTCTGGAACCACAGAAGTCCATATCTGTAGCTGGTTGGTGCTTTTTTTATGTCGGAGAAACTGGTTTTCTTGTTTGATTGTTGTTGTGATCATCATCGCTGCACACTGGAAAAATCACTAGGTGCTCTTGATATCCCCCTTGAGAAAATCCTATAAGAATCCTTGCCCAGTTGCACGAATCCCATAGCAGGCCTGGGATCCACTGTGTGGGTTGGATTCTGCTGACAATATTGCCCAGGCAGCGGCATATATTTATGGCCTACACTTTTAGATTTTAACTGCCAAGGGATCTTTAACGCATGCAAGCACAGACGGGACCTCCTGTTTATTGCCATTATCAAAGTGGTGTAGATGTTGGATCTCACTACCCAAGCTATCAGGGGAGGTTAACGTGGTAAAGAAACCACGGATTAATTTTTCCCTATTTTTGAAAAATCACAAATGCTTCTGGTGGGCTTTGAACCTGGGTCCTTCCTGTCATGATGTTTTACCACTAGACTACCACCTCCATTTTCTTACAGCCTACATATCAAATAATCTCTACCAAGTTAAAGCTACTGGTTTTTCAATGTAGCTCTTTTTGAGGGAAAGGGAGAATGTTTTTGCTAACATGAGCCAGTCTCTGATGCTCTCCTGGATAGGGCAGGGGCAGTGAGTGAGCTGAAGGTGGTTCTTCACTCAAACCTTGTATCAGATAATGAACCAGAACTAATCAAGTCCCCGCTCTACATATCCTTCTTCTTTCCTTCCTCATCTGCCTTTCAGCATCGAGGGGAGATATAATTTGCGGTCTTTTGCTCTTCTGTCCGCCTCTGCTGCTGTTATGCTTCCTAGTGCTTCTAATATTCCATCGATCCATCTTTTTCATGGTCGACCCTTGGGTCTGGTGTTCTCACAACGTTTGTTGAAGGCTCGTCTACATATCCTTGGTGCCTTAAAAACAGACTAACCCATCTGGCCGAGGCTAACCCATCTGGCCGAGGCTAACCCATCTGGCCGAGACTAACCCATCTAGACAAGTGATTATAATTGGAGAGAGGGAATACTGGTGCTCGGAAAGCTGGATTTGCTTGTATAAAACAACACAATTATGCCCCCTTAATGTTCTTTTAATGGTGGGTAATTAAAAAATGTAATCTTCTGTGATTGCTAGAGAAAATAAGACTCATTTATTTTAATTGGTGAGCAGTTGTATAGAAGAAAACCAGATTGATAGTTTCAGCTTTCATGCAAGGTATACAGTACATTTGAAAGTATTGAAGTCCTGACAGGGTGTTTGTAGTGAAATGACAGGCTGTGCACATTTCATGGATTATTATTATTTTTTTTTAAAATAAAACTACTCTTCTATAGAAAATTGTGAAAATAACTGTTCTGCATTTATATAAATATGTACACGTCTTATGATGTATTGTGTCCAACTCATTCCTGATATAAATATATCTTCTTCTTCTTTCTTCTTTTCTCTTTGCACTGATACCTAAAAGGTGTCGTGGTTTATATCATTTGTCGTTCTTGAGCTGCTCGAATTGTCTGAATTAGTGATTTTCCTTTGTTGTTACATGTCTCTGTCACTGCATCTATCCATCTTTTTCTGGGTCTTCCTCTTGGTCTTTTTCCATGCATTCTCGAGAAGAACGCCCTTGTTGGTGATTGGTAAGGGTTCATTCTGACCAGGTGGCCAAACCATTTAAGTTGTTGCTGTTCTATATATTCTTGGCAGGGTTTTGTTCCTACCATTTTTCTTATGGTTTCATTTGGTATTCTATCTCTTCTTGTGTTGTTTGTTACTTTTCTGGGTGTCCGGTTAGCGCAATCGATAGGCGGTTGGCTTACCACGGCAACAGCCGGGGTTCGTACCCTGGCGAGGACACCTGGCTTTTACTAATTCCCTAAAAATTAGTACCTCTGAAGTCGGAGTAAATCTGCCTGCATGGCGAGGGGCATCCTGTAATGGGATAAAACAGACTTTACACGCAAAATTCAGTCCCACAAAATTGAGTGGGTGGGACTTCGTCAGAGGTCAAAGCTGACGAAAGCGAACGAACGAACGAACGTTACTTTTCTCAAGCATCGCATCTCACATGTATTTATCTTTCTTAATTGTGATTTAGAAAGGGTCCATGTTTGACTTTCATAGCACAAAGTTGGTATGAAAATGCTATTTATCATTTGTTGTTTAGCTGGCATATAAATGTTTGGATGTTTTAGCAATGGTGAAAGCTGGTATGTGACAGCATTTGCTTTTTGTATTCTCATGTCAATTTCTCTGTCTAGTTTCTTATAAATATATATTGTCCTAAAAAGTTAACATTTTTGAATAACTTTTTAAAAGTGAGATTCTTATGTTCGGACATTCACCTAATGACCCACTAAAGGACTGAACAGCACTCTTTATGTTTTCCCTGTAAAATGAGGTTAAATGGGCGTAGATGCAAAGTCTTGTGGCTTGCAGAAAGGCTGTGATATTTGCACATTCTGGCCCAACACATCTGACATCAGTGTGGCATTTTTGAGTTCTTGATTGCCTTCCCACTTCGGTCCATACTTGCTTGACCAGGCTGGATAGTTTGGAGCACTGCTGGGAGCCGGAGCAGGGTCTTGATCAGCTCTGTGAGTCAGTAGCTGCAGTTAGCCTAGTCGCTGGATGGTCGCCTTGGTCCCCAACAGTTGATTTAATTAAAAGATGTATTTTTAAAATATGTTGATTGATATAGGTCAAGGCAAAAAGAGAGCTAATTTCCAATATTAGGAAGAAACAATCATCATTTTTTGGCCATGTAATGAGAAGAGAACAGCTGGAATATACTGTCACAACTGGGAAAATTGAGGGACGAAGAGATAGAGGGAAGCAAAGATAGAAGATACCAGACAGCTTAAGAGAATGGCTTGGCAGAAGGCCAACAACAGAAATGATAAATAACTGTCGAGATCGAAAGTTGTGGAGAGACATCACCTACACCAGCAGGCTTGGTACTTGATAATGATGATGGTGGTGATATCCGGTTCTCAGCAGAAGTATCAGACTTTGGTTACAGTCAGATAAATGTTGATGTTCAAACTCTTGATACCAAAATAAGGATGCAAAAAGCAAGAGTAGTCTTCGTTGCACTAGGCAGCATATGGAAATCCAAAGAAATTAGTTTAAATACTATAACAATGTGTAACTCCAGTGTTAGATCAGTCCTATTATATGGCTCTTGCACATGGAGAGCAACAAAAATGACAATCACGAAGATACAGACTTTCATTAATGGATGCTTACGCAGAATAAAAGGATGGAAATGGCAGGACAAAATCACTAACATAGAATTATGGAAATGTACCAGTCAAACACCAGTGGATAAAGAGATACAGTGAAGATTATGGTACTGGATAGGACACACACTGCGGAAGCCAACTGAGAGTATTATATGACAGGCTGTTTCTTGTAATCCCCAAGGGAAGAGACTAAGAGGAAGATCAAAATATTCTTGGAGAAGACAGATAGAAGCAGAGATGAAGATGATTTGGGAAGAAATGGAATGATCTTAAAAGAATGGCAAGAAACAGGACAGCTTGGAAAGTGTTTGCTTTATACCTAATGCTCCACAGGGAACTGAAAAGATGAAGAAGAAAATCTTCTGGCAACTCCTGCAATGTTGCTGACACCAAACTGTATTATTTACTGATGCTTCTTTGGAAATATCATTCATATTCTGCTTTTAGTTAAAAATATGAGAACAGAACAAGATGTGTGCCACAGTGTCATCAGAATTTATGTCTTATGTACCCTATACCTCAGTCAGATGTTTCAAATATGTGAAGAAATCGGATGCCAGCAAATGCACAGACTTATGCAATAATGAGGGCAACACACCCATGTGGCTAGCGGCGCTCTGACCATGGTTAGGGGAGAAATGAATAGAGCCACTGTCACCTGCCATGCATGTCGTAGGAGGTGACTAAGGAGATTGCGTCAAGGTCTTTGCCAGTGCTAAGGAGTTTACGTATCTGTGATGAAGCAATCTTTAGTGCTTTCACCAGTGAGTGATGAGTATGCTTCATCCTGGGGAATGTGCTGAGCTGGGGATCTGAGTACTATAGGGCTGTCCGTGACTAAATTAAAACTCACATGTGCCATACTGGTTGGTATAGACAATCATGTCTATCCACAATTTTCTTTCCACAGTGCATCTTATCAGTTTTGTTGTTGGCTGTTCATCATGCCATGACACCAAGCTATTCAGTATTTTCTCTCTTTGTCATCCGCAATCTCTCTTTCCCTGTATTTTTCCAGTTGTAACCAAGTATTCCAACTTTCCTCTTCTCATGATGTGTTTGAAAAATGTTGTTTCATTCCTATTGTTTTTAGGAGCTCCTTTTTTGTTTTGGCCTCTATTAGCATGCCCTTGTTGGTCTTTTTAGCTGTCATGGGAATTTTTGACATTCTTCTGAGAAATCCCATCTCTGTGGCCTCTAATTGTCTTTTCATTTGTTTGTCTACTGTCCATGATTCGCTTCCATAGGTCAGAATTGGTTCTATATAGCACCAATGAACTCTCTTTCTCATTTCTATAGCATAAGAAATGATAGATATAATAGTAAAAGAAAGCAACAAGAAAGGTCTCAGTCTGAATAGTAAGAAAACAGAAGTAATGGTTATATCGAAGAAACAATCATCACCATTATGCAGCATAAAAATAAACAAGACAAATCTGAAACAAGTGCAACGTTTGAAATACTTGGCACAGTGATAACATCAGATGGAAGATGCAACACAGAAATAAAAAGCAGAATAGCTCAGGCCAAAATAGC
Organism: Megaustenia siamemsis; assembly: GCA_032433765.1. Lineage (NCBI taxonomy): Eukaryota > Metazoa > Mollusca > Gastropoda > Stylommatophora > Ariophantidae > Megaustenia > Megaustenia siamemsis. The sequence goes on along the minus strand of JAVIAB010000025.1, from coordinate 37,609,434 downwards.
ATTTGAGAAAATGAAAAATATCTTATGCAACAAATCTATGTCAATAGAAAGGAGAAAGAGAGTTCATCGATGCTATATAGAACCAATTCTGACCTATGGAAGCGAATCATGGACAATAGACAAACAAATTAAAAGACAATTAGAGGCCACAAAGATGGGATTTCTCAGAAGAATGTTGAAAGTTCCCTGGACAGCTAAAAAAACCAATGAGAAAGTTCTCAAAGAGGCCAACACAAAAAGGTAGCTCTTAAAAAACATCACAAAGAAGCAATCAACATTTTTTGGGCACATCGTGAGAAGAGGAAAGTTGGAATACTTGGTTACAACTGGCAAAATGCAAGGAAAGAGAGATCGCGGACGACAAAGAGAGAAAAAACTTGATAGCTTGGTGTCATGGCATGGACAACAGTCAACAACAGAACTCATACGATGCACTGTGGATAGAAGATTGTGGAAGGACATGATCGCCAACCGGTACAGCACATGATGATGATGATAGCACAATTTTACTCTAGTCATGTTTCACAACTGGGAAAAGTTACCAAAACTACTAAAATATCATCAGCAAAGTGCTGCGGTCATTTACTAGCTGGAATATTATCCTTCCTATTGTTCTATACAATGCTTGGCTTGCCGTGCTATTGTTTTACTAAACTTACACACTGGACAAAGAAAACTGTGTCAGTAACATACCAGCAGATTTTTTGTTTGTTTTTTTTTTTTTTTTTTGCTGTTTTTTTTTTTTTTGCATTCGCCAGCTTTCACCTCTGACGAAGTCCCTAGAGACTAGGAACTGAAATTTGTGTATTAATCCATTTTTCCCTGGCAGCCGTATGCACAGGTGTCCCTCGCCGTAAAAAGGCAGATAACTCCATCTTCGAAGGTACTCATATTTTTTCCGTCGATGAGTAATTGACGTTTCAAGCTGGGCCTCACTGCTGAGATCAGCGTTGGTTACCGCAGAGAGAAATCATAAATAAAAATCCCAACTAGTTCAGCCAGGATTTTGAACTCACAACCTCTCTGTCTCAATGCCAGCATCTTGCCTTGAGACCAACCAGTCCCCCAAATGTGGAATTTATCTACTTGTAGAGATGATCCGACCACCAGAAACTGCCAATGTTTTGTTTGATAGCGACACACATCATAAACCCAGGCAAACTAATTATCTAAAGTGAGCGCTCCCAGGTGGCACTCACAAAAGTAGGTCAGAGCAACATGACTTCCAGTTACTGAGAGATTTTTCAACTTAGGCAAAAACATCTAAAGTGCAATTTGTGAACAATTGTGCTCACCACTTTCCTCCCATTGGTGTTTGTTTAAAAGAAAATGTTTCTGATCACTTCCCTTCCCATTGGTGTTTATTTAAAAGAAAATGTTTGTGATCACTTCCCTCCCCATTGGTGTTTATTTAAAAGAAAAAGTTTGTGATCACTTCCCTCCCATTGGTGTTTATTTAAAAGAAAATGTTTGTGATCACTTTCCTCCCCATTGGTGTTTATTTAAAAGAAAAAGTTTGTGATCACTTCCCTCCCATTGGTGTTTATTTAAAAGAAAATGTTTGTGATCACTTTCCTCCCCATTGGTGTTTATTTAAAAGAAAATGTTTGTGGCCGCTTTCCTCCCCATTGGTGTTTATTTAAAAGAAAATGTTTGTGATCACTTCCCTCCCATTGGTGTTTATTTAAAAGAAAATGTTTGTGATCACTTCCCTCCCCATTGGTGTTTATTTAAAAGAAAATGTTTGTGATCACTTCCCTCCCCATTGGTGTTTATTTAAAAGAAAATGTTTGTGATCACTTCCCTCTCATTGGTGTTTATTTAAAAGAAAATGTTTGTGATCACTTCCCTCCCCATTGGTGTTTATTTAAAAGAAAATGTTTCTGATCACTTCCCTCCCCATTGGTGTTTATTTAAAAGAAAATGTTTGTGATCACTTCCCTCCCATTGGTGTTTATTTAAAAGAAAATGTTTGTGATCACTTCCCTCCCCATTGGTGTTTATTTAAAAGAAAATGTTTGTGATCACTTTCCTCCCATTGGTGTTTATTTAAAAGAAAATGTTTGTGGCCACTTTCCTCCCATTTGCAGTGATGCTGCAGCCCTTTGACTATGATCCAAATGAGAAGAATAAGCATAAGTTTATGGTGCAGTCCATGTACGCTCCTGAGGTAGTTGGTGACAGCCAGGACAACTTGGTGAGTGCTTCAACCACACGTGTGATTCTGTTAGTTTGGTAAAGAACATTCAGATTCAATGTTTATTGCTTTCTGCTAGTTTTTCTATCTCATTATTTATTTGACATTTTTCAAATTGTTCTTTAACTAATGCAATAGACTGTTATTTATATATTTGTGTAGTCTGAATTTCTCCCATGATTGATTTCATATATCAGTTACATGCTGAAGTCGGATGTGTTGGGCCGAAAGGCACAAATATCACAGTTATTCTGTAAACCACAACACAACGCAGACATGCCTACTTAACGTCCTTTTAAGGGCGGATGATGACGAGGTACACTCCTTAAATCATCGGGCGAACGCAAGCAAGCATATATCAGTTAACAAGTTTCTCCCATGGTTAATTTCATATATCAGTTAACAAGTTTCTCCCATGGTTAATTTCATATATCAGTTAACAAGTTTCTCCCATGGTTAATATTATATATCAGTTAACAAGTTTCTCCCATGATTGATTTTACATTCCACTTAACAAGTTTCTCCCATGATTGATTTCACATTCCATTTAACAAGTTTCTCCCATGATTGATTTCACATTCCATTTAACTAGTTTCTCCCATGATTGATTTTACATTCCACTTAACAAGTTTCTCCCTTGATTGATTTCACATTCCATTTAACAAGTTTCTCCCTTGATTGATTTCACATTCCATTTAACAAGTTTCTCGCATGATCGATTTTACATTCCATTTAACAAGTTTCTCCCATGATTGATTTCACATTCCATTAAACAAGTTTCTCCCATGATTGATTTCATATTCCATTTAACAAGTTTCTCCCATGATTGATTTCATATTCCATTTAACAAGTTTCTCCCATGATTGATTTTACATTCCAGTTAACAAGTTTGATCTGTCTTTCCCTACACAGGGGGCACCTCTGTGGTTTTCAGTCTCACATTATAAGATGTTTCAGCTGAGAAAAATTTGGTGCTTTTTTTTTTCTCCTGGCTACAATAAGATATCTATTTGTCTGTTTCACTTATTTTTTTGTTCTTTTGTCCTTCTGCCATTGAAGTGTTGCAGAAGAAAGAAGGAATGTACATTACAGGGTGTTTATAACACAGCGCTTCCTGCAGCCTAACTGCCATATTGACAGGAAGTCAGTATACAGGGTGTTTATAACACAGCGGTTCCTGCCACCTAACTGCCATATTGACAGGAATTCAGTATACAGGGTGTTTATAAAGTCACCGTGTGGTGACTTGAAAATATATTTGAAATTCCGTCACCGATTGACAAAACTTATGTTATGATATTCTGTGTCCAAAATCTTGTCTACAGCATAACACAACAAGCTGTTGTTATATTCACGGTTTCATTCCTAAAAGGAAACGGTGTTAAACATTGAAAACAGAGTATTTTTGGTTAAACATGTCTTCCGTAATGGTGGCAAATATACTAAAGTAATTTGACAATTTGTGCTGAAATTTCCTGACTCACAAGTCCCACACCGCATTGCAGTTAGGAATTTGATCGACAAGTTTTGTGCGACGGATAGTGTGGTAGATGCATACTGATCTGGAAGGTTTCAACTTCAGAAGACACGGTGCTTAATATCCAGACCAGAATGAGCCCTAATAAATCTTTAGGGCAGTTGTCTCAACAGGTAGATTTACCAATGGGTACCATCCACAAGGTTCTGAAGAGTAAGTTTCACCTTCGTCTTTACAGATTAACTGAATCGTCTCAGCTCCATGAAAGAGATTGCCTGTCCTGATTGAACTATTACATGTGGTTCCAGAACCTTATTTCTGAACAAGGTGATGAAATCCTTGACATGACTTTCTTCACTGGTGAGGCATGGCTTCATCTCTCCAGTTACGTCAACAGTCAGAACAATCGTGTGTGGAGTAGTGAAAACCCATATAACTTACACCAAGCGCTACTTCTCGATCAGAAAGTCAGGATAATTGGGGCAATATTTGTCAATGCAACAACCAACGCAGAACATTACTGTACTTTAATCCTGGAACCATTCATAGCCCACCTTACAGAGCAGGAAGTTAAAGGAGCCCGGTTCCTGCAGGATGGAAAAACAGCACACACAGCCACAACATTACTTACTTATTTGGAAGGCATATTTACCAATCGCATTATTTCACATGGAGTCTGGCCTGCTCTTTCGTCAGACTTAACTCCGCCTGACTGTTACCTGAAGGCAGGAATTGCCACCCAAATCCAACAAATATCACCAGTCATTATCCAGAAGGGAGCCGCGATAGCTCAGTGGTTAGTGAACTGGACTACCATGGACAAGGGGTAGGGTTCAATCCCAACCGACGGCTTCCGGGTTCACCCAACCTTAAATGGGTACCAGATTTTTTTCTGGGAAAGTAAAGCAGCACGGGCGTAATACTGACCACATTACCCCAAAAATCATGTGCCTGTAAAATATAGGGTCACTAACACCATATTTCCCTATACGCCACTTGGCATGACGGGGGTACATTACTTATTATCCAGAAGGTTTTTGAAAATATGAAGAGGCGAGTCAACAAATGTCTTGAGGCCCATGGTAGACATTTTGAAGACTTGCTGTAGATACAACTTCATTGTGTGAACAGCCACTTTACCCAATACAGGGCAGTATAGATGAAAATACAAATTTGCGTTATAATTTCCTGTCATTTCACAAATATTTTCACTGCACGTCGACTTTATTTATAAACAGCCCCTATAATGTGATGTCTGTAGATGTTGTATTCATTGTTCTTTTGGTCCCTTCCCTTTTAGATGTTGTGTCATTCTTGGGGCACATCTGGGGCACTGTTAGAATAGAAATGATTTGGTTATTGTATATGTCTTTGTTCTGTCTGTCCATCTCTTCCTTGGTCTCCCTCTTGTTCTCTGTCCCGATGTTTTGAGGCAGAAAGCCTTTGATGTTGTTTGATCTTGTTTCATTCTCACCAAGTGTCTGAACCGTTTCATTTGTTGTTTGTAGATATATTCCAGGCATGGTTTAATTCTGATCTGTTCTCTGATTTTCACATTGGGTGTTCCATCTATCGTTTATCTTTATCTTTCTCAGGCACCTCACAGGTTGTGATCTTCTGTGTGTGAGAGTTGTTCATTGTCCATGTTTGATATTGGTAACATAAGATGGTATAAAAATGCTTTTTATCATTTGTTTCTTAGCTGTTAATGAGATATTTGGATGTTTCAAAAGTCTTTAACTTATTAATGATGATATTTTTTTTATCAAAATTGGCTGTCAGTAATTCATGTCTTTGATGTTTGACAATTTGGTCCACAGTGGAAGGATGCCCCACCAGAAAGCCTGATGGATACAAAGCTGAAGTGTGTGTTTGAGATGCCAGATGGGACACAGCAGAGAATTTCTCCAGAGACCACTAGATCTCTTGAATCAGTCCCAGTTTATGTAAGTTCACAACCTTGTTCTTCATTCTTGAAGAGAAGTGGAGTAGAATGAAGTGGAGGAGAATGAAGTGTGTGTGTTTGAGATGCCAGATGAGACACAGCAGAGAATTTCTCCAGAGACCACTAGATCTCTTGAATCAGTCCCAGTTTATGTAAGTTCACAACCTTGTTCTTCATTCTTGAAGAGAAGTGGGGGAGAATGAAGTGGAGGAGAATGAAGTGTGTGTTTGAGATGCCAGATGGGACACAGCAGAGAATTTCTCCAGAGACCACTAGATCTCTTGAATCAGTCCCAGTTTATGTAAGTTCACGACCTTGTTCTTCATTCTTTAAGAGAAGTGGAGTAGAATGAAGTGGGGAGGAGAATGAAGTGGAGGAGAATGAAGTGGAGGAGAATGAAGTGTGGAGGAGAATGAAGTGTGTGTTTGAGATGCCAGATGGGACACAGCAGAGAATTTCTCCAGAGACCACTAGATCTCTTGAATCAGTCCCAGTTTATGTAAGTTCACGATCTTGTTCTACATTCTTTAAGAGAAGTGGAGAAGAATGAAGTGTGGAGGAGAATGAAGTGGACAGTGATGTATATATTGAGAGACTGAGGAGTCTAAAAATGGAAAAGGGGCCTGGTCGATCCGGAGTGCATAGTGGGGAAAAGCAGATATCTATAATCAGCACCTTAAGAAACAAGTCTGTATGCGTTTTGAAAAAGGCTGGGGATGGATGGTGGAGCAGATTTGGGGGATGCCCCAACTATGATGAAACTTATTCCATGAATAGAATAGGATAGTATTTCAAATTTAATTTATTTCAGGAGGTCATCTGAGCTCTGAATTGTTCAAAGTTTGAATCAGCTTTTTCACCTAACTTCATTTGTTGGTACAGCAATTATTGATGTGGCATGCTCACTGATCTTAAATCCACATATTTGGCACGGGTGCAATGAGAACATGTTACCCGTGACAGTGACCTGGATGTATAAAATGTATTTATTATGAGCTGTTCACCGTTTGTACAGCGTGCAGTGAGTTCAATATTACAGCTTTGTGCACGTCATGGCACACAATTTTCAATGAACACATGTTCAACAGAACAATATAATGGACACTTTGATGGTTGTTGAAATGGGGACTGAGTGGTTTGTGCTCCCCTGCAGTGAAGCCATTCTGTTCTGAATTCTAAGTCATGTGTGTGCCCACGTCGTCTGAAACAAAATATATGATAAATGTTTTGTTATTGAAGTTTGTTATGACCTTTATGTATCTCTTGCTGGAAATTTATAATAATGTATTGTACATTGCTTGATGAAGCTGGACTTGTATCCTGTGCCTCAATTAGGGCTGCATGGTAGTTGACCTTTTCAACAGAATTCACCAACACAATTTGGGGGAAGCTGTGACTTGAGTGGAGCAAATATGAGAAATTGGTAACTGTAGTAAAACTGATTCTTTGAACAGAACAGCTTGCTAAAGATTCAGTGTCCTGTGGGCCTTGTTCATTTTTGTATGTAATACATTGCTTTGTTTTTGATGGGGAGCCTGTCGAGTCCCTGCACTTTCAGGTTTCTTTTCCTATATGATAAAGAATGCTTGTGCTAACCATTTGATAAGGAATGACTGGGTTGACGTTAATATTTGTTAAAATGTGTACGGGCGACAACATCTTCTTCTTCTACCTTTTTAGCTCCCAGTGGAGCATAGGTCTTCAACAAACACTTTCCAAGTCGTTCTGTTTTTTTGCCATTCTTTTAAGATCATTCCATGTCTTCCCCATCATCTTCATCTCTGCTTCTATCTGTCTTCTCCTAGAATTCCTTGGTCTTCCTCTTTGTCTTTTCCCCTGGGGATTCCAAAAAAGGGCCTGTTGTGTAATACTCTCAGTTGGCTTCCGTAGTGTGTGTCCTATCCAGCGCCATCATCTTCGCTGTATCTTTTTATCCACTGGTGTTTGATTGGTACATTTCCATAATTCTATGTCAGTGATTTTGTCCTGCCATTTCCATCCTTTTATCCTGCGTAAGCATCCATTAATGAAAGTCTGTATCTTCATGATTGCCAATTTTGTTGTTCTCCATGTTTCACAGCCATATAATAGGACCGCCTTAACATTTGAGTTGAAAATTTTTATTTTTGTATTTAACCTAATTTCTTTGGGCGGCAACATAGACATCATTAATATTTGTCAAAATTGTTCCTGCATCGGCATAGACATTATAAATATTTATCAATATTTGTTTGGGCAGCAATATACAGCAGCATAGACATAATTATTTATTTTAATTTGGGCATACAGTGACATAGATATTAATATCTGGTATAATGTGCACCGGCGGCAACTTAGACATTAATATCTGGTATAATGTGTACAGGCAGCAACTTAGACATTAATATCTGGTATAAAGTGAACAGACAGCAACTTATACATTAATATCTGGTATAAAGTGCACAGACGGCAACTTATACATTAATATCTGGTATAAAGTGCACAGACGGCAACTTAGACATTAATATCTGGTATAAAGTGCACAGACGGCAACATAGACATTAATATCTGGTATAAAGTGCACGGACTTGGCCTACTCTTTATGTGCTTCACAGCAATTATTTTTCTTGCTGATGCCATTCTAAATGTAATGTTTACCCATCAAACATGCTCTGTGATGATTTCATCCTTGTGTCCACCGTTCACCGTTTATTTTCCTTTCTTATGCACTTATTCATAGGCTTGCCTTATTAATTTGTGATTTATTATTTTTCCTCCTAGTTAACTTTTTTTTTCTATTTCTTGCAGTCGGACAGCATTTTTGATGATTCTTCAAGAAAGGCTGATTCTCCTAAGGTAAGAATTGCTGTTTGTCAAAGTGGCTACCTTTTATGTAAGAGTTTTGAGCTGTTTGTCAAGGTGGCTACCTTTTATGTAAGAGTTTTGAGCTGTTTGTCAAAGTGGCTACCTTTTATGTAAGAGTTTTGAGCTGTTTGTCAAGGTGGCTACCTTTTATGTAAGAGTTTTGAGCTGTTTGTCAAAGTGGCTACCTTTTATGTAAGAGTTTTGAGCTGTTTGTCAAAGTGGCTACCTTTTATGTAAGAGTTTTGATAGATTCACTATTTTATATTTCTGGAGTGTGTAACATGGGTGGTAGGTGATGTTGTTAGGGTGTGTAACATGGGTGGTAGGTGATGTTGTTAGGGTGTGTAACATGGGTGGTAGGTGATGTTAGGGTGTGTAACATGGGTGGTAGGTGATGTTGTTGGAGTGTGTAACATGGGGGGTAGGTGATGTTGTTAGGGTGTGTAACATGGGTGGTAGGTGATGTTGTTGGAGTGTGTAACATGGGTGGTAGGTGATGTTGTTAGGGTGTGTAACATGAGTGGTAGGTGATGTTGTTAGGGTGTGTAACATGGGTGTTAGGTGATGTTGTTAGGATGTAACTTGAGTGGTAGGTGTTGTTGTTAGGATGTATAACTTAAGTGGTAAATTATGTTTTCCCCAATTTCTCTCATTGATGTAGAAGCCAAGCTCAGCAACATCAGATGATGTGAGGAAGCTGCAGCTAGAGCTAAAGAAGGCCCAGGGAGAGGTGTCATCACTGAAAGCTGAGAACAGCCAACTAAAGGTACAACCTCATCTTTGTATGTGTGTCATCATCTCACTCTTTACCTGTCATGCTGTATACAAGGAATTTAGAATAACACACAGAAAGGATGGAATCCAGTGGTCACTGACCAAACAACTAGATGACCAGACTTTGCTGATGACATAGCACTCCTATCATATAATTATCAACATCATCACTAAGTACCATCTCGGCATTGAAGGTTGGCTACCACGGAGCACCATTCCGCTCTGTCTCTTGCTTTGATTGTAAAGTAAAAAGTAAAGTACCCCCGTCACGCCAAGTGGCGTATAGGGAAATATGGTGTTAGTGACCCTATATTTTACAGACCTTCAGCACATGATTTTTGGGGTAATGTGGTCAGTATTACGCCTGTGTTGCTTTACTTTCCCAGAAAAAAATCCGGTACCCATTTAAGGCTGGGTGAACCCGGAAGCCGTCGGTTGGGATCGAACCCTATCCCTTGTCCGTGGTAGTCCAGTTCACTAACCACTGCTTTGATTTGATTGTGCAGGTTGTCATAGGCTGACTTGTCCATCTTTTGATGTTACTCGTCCATGCTAGTCTTGATCTGCCTCTTTTACCTTGTATTTTCCCATCCAAGATTACCTTTAGTAGGCTGCTGTAAACTATCAACAGATGCCTGATAAAATGAGTATACTTGATGAGAGATCATGGAAGTGAAAGTAAATAGAAGTAAGACCAATATCATGAGAATAAATGCACTTGACAATAACCAAATAACATTAGGAGAAATACCTCTACTAGATGTAGTATCTAAACTTTGTTCAACTATTTTAAAGTTTAGAACTAAAATCCCCACTTTATATTGGATTCATAGATTACGAAAAGGCATTTGATAGTTTAGACAGAAGAATGCTTTGGAAGTTGCTGAGTCATTACAGAATCCCCATAAAGTTTATTAACCTGATAAAAACAATGTATGAAGGAACAAAATGTAGTGTGGTGCATGAAGGACAGATTACAGAAGCATTTGAAATAAGAACAGGAGTAAGGCAGGGACGCCTCCTGTCTCCATTTCTCTTTCTACTGGCCATAGATTGGATTGTGAAAATAACTCAAAACAACAGAAATGGAATCCAGTGGTCACTGACCATGCAACTGGATGATTTAGACTTTGCTGATGGCATAGCTCTCCTATCACACAGCCATCAACAGATGCAGGATAAAATGAGCATACTTGATGAGAGATCACAACAGCTGGGACTAAAGATTAATAGAGATAAGACTAACATTATGAGAATTAATGCAGTTGGCAATAACCAAATAAAATTAGGAGAAATACCTCTACTAGACGTACAATCTTACATATATCTGGCCGGTAATATAGATAAAGAGGGAGGAACAGAAAATGATACCAAAATAAGGATATCAAAAGCAAGAGGAGCTTTCATTGCACTGGGAAACATATGGAAATCCAAAGAAATTAGGTTAAATACAAAAATTAAAATTTTCAACTCAAATGTTAAGTCGGTCCTATTATATGGCTGTGAAACATAGAGAACAACAAAATTAACAATCATGAAGATACAGACTTTCATTAATGGATGCTTACGCAGAATAAAAGAATGGAATATGACAGGACAAAATCACCAATATAGAATTATGGAAAAGTGCTTGTCAATTACCAGTGGATAAGAGGATACAAGGATGGATATGACAGGATAAAGTCACTCTCTCTGCCATCTCCGCATTGAAGGTTGACTACCATGGAGCTCCATTCCTATCTGTCCCTTGCTTTGAAGGTACAGGTTGTCATAGGTTGTCTTGTCCATCTTTTGATGTTACTCGTCCTTGTTAGTCCCCATTCCTATACCTCCCTAATTATTACTTCCAATAACCTCTGAGTGTTGGATTTGTTTCCTTTGATGTTGGATCAGACACAAACATGCACACCATATAAACTACAGTCGAACCTGGTCTTAGGACCACCTGTTTAAAGCGTTTCCCTGGTTATAGGACCGGGTCTACAATTTCCCCGAGTTTTTTACTATATGCTAACACTGATTACGGTGCTCACCGTATGACGCGACCAGAGACCAGGCTAATTAACCGCCGCCAATGTTATTTATCCCGTTTACGACACGCGGGTAATCCGATGGGAGCCATAAACGATCGACACAGGTGTCTACAGGTGTCGAGGTTTTCCCGTATTTAGTGAGTCCCAGATTACAGTGGGACGTGTTACGTTTATCAGTCAATACTGGTGTGAGAAAAACGGCAGACACAGATCTATGATTCGTGAAGTGACATCACTTCGCGGTTCCGTCTAGACCAGAGTAGACCATTGCGTGGCCCGTATAAATTACAGGAATTAACTAAAGAATTAGTTATTGCCCGCTTAGAGTGTATTCACGTACATGTACAGTATCTCAGTGAATTATTTTTGTGGATTTTAAAAGTGTTACACACAATATAGGAAATGGCCAGTGTCAAAAGTGTAAAACCAAAAGCATTAACGCTGGAAGAACGAATATCAGTGATTCGACAAAATATTTTTGTGTGTTTAACTATCGTGTTTTATGAAAAGTGTCCAACCAGTGGCTATTGTAGACCGACATGTGCACTATGTTCTACTCATGGATTACGCTGATTTGCAGGTTAGTTTTCATAGTGCTTAGGATAAAATTTTTTTTATCGCTCTATTTATTATGTAAAACCTGTGAGGCAGGACCACCTGTCCTATGGGACCAGTTTTTGAAAGTCCCGTGAATGGTCGCCTTAGACAGGTTCGACTGTACTTATCTATATATATATATATATATATATATATATATATGAAATAACCCCCCAAAGAGTAAAATCAATGGAAGGGATATAATTGGAAAAAGTCATGGCAATGTTTATTGGTTACGTCCCTTACAGAATGGAAAGGTATTGCTTTAAAGTGAAAATATTTGTATTCATCTGCGGTACCCACACAAGTTTTACAATAGCGTAAATATATGACGATGGAAAGGAAGGTGTTAAACAAACCTAAATTCATCCTTTACGATGAGGCCCCCATACTAATTTTTCACAGTTTAGCTCCTCTTGGTCTAATGAAATCCTACCTGTCCTATTGTCTATTGATCTTGTAACTAACCTCTACATAAATCCTGGCCACCGTCTCTTTCCGCTATTTTTTAGATCAGTGTTAGGAGGTGCGCGTGGCAGTGCGGCTAAAACCACTGTTCTGCTGGCTGAAAAGCCGACGTTCGGTGTTCGAAGCCCGCGGTAGACAGAAAGGATTTTTTCTATCGGGGGTGAAATAAAAATCCTGAGTCTCACACGTCGTGGCGACTGCTTGGCCAAGCGGCCTTTATCCCTCTGGTTCTATCGTTGCCCCCCGTCAAACACCAGCAGTGGTACTATGTGACGTAAAGATAGTTAGTGTTGTGTTGTTCTGGCTTGGATTTATCTAAGTTGAATAGTTTGCTTGTTATATTCGATGCCAGCTTTTATTAGTTTAACTACTCCATACCATTTTATGTCTATTTTTACATCAACCTACAGTATTCATTTTCAGCTGTTCTGGCAGGATCTGTAAATTGGTACTGTTTCAATTAATATAACATACATTTTCAGGATGACAGTGTGCGTCTCCGCAAAGTAGCATTGTCCGACACAGTTACGTCAACTCCTTCGCACCACGCACAAGCTTCAAGTGTCAAGGTTCACACTTTCCCGCCTGTGGTGTACATTTTAGCCGCCATTATAATTGGCCTCATCATCGGCAAATTTTTACTTTGATGTGTACGTTCTGGCTGTTCCATTTTTCTCTCCGTTTTTACAAAAGTGAATTTGACAGGATGTGTGTGAATCTGTCGCATGAAACGGTGAGAGTTGAGCAATTACTAATGAGATGAATGACACTGTTGTATCAGAAGCAAAGAAGTCAGCCAGACTTACAAATTCTGTTTCAACAATATTATTGCTGTTTTTGTACGTCACTTTTAATTGCCTTTGTACCAGTTTGCTATCAAGTATGTGGTTGTCAGTAATGTCTTTTATTTGATTGCTCATTTTGTCATAGTTAAAGTCATGGTTGTGGAGACATTCTGGGGCTGAGCTGGACACCCGAGAAACTGTGGAGCCATAGAAATGAGATTGGGCTGGAGAAAAGTAGAGGCGATATGGGAATAGAATTGAGTGGAGAAGAAACAGGGGAGACGTAGAATGGGAAATGAGGAGCGGAGAAAGAGGGGAGATGTAGAATGGGAAATGAGGAGCGGAGAAATAGGGATGTTGAATGGGAAATGAGGAGCGGAGAAATAGGGGAGATGTTGAATGGGAAATGAGGAGCAGAGAAATAGGGGAGATGTAGAATGGGAAATGAGGAGCGGAGAAATAGGGGAGACGTAGAATGGGAACTGAGGAGTTGAGAAATAGGGGAGACGTAGAATGGGAAATGAGGAGCGGAGAAATAGGGGAGACGTAGAATGGGAAATGAGGAGCGGAGAAATAGGGGAGACGTAGAATGGGAATTGAGGAGTGGTGGAGAAACAAGGGGAGATGTTGAATGGGAATTGGGCTGAGAGGAAACTGTAAAAATTGAATTGAGAAGGGGGGAGTTGGATTGTAGAAAAATTTATGAATTGTGAAATTAGAAACGAGCCAATTTGAGTTTAGTTGCATTCATTCACCCTAGAATATGATACCTACCTGTGACACATGTTGTTACATTTCGTAGTACAATTACTACCACTTACTTGTAACATTAGGAGCACTAAAAATAGTTTTTTCTTTGAGTTTTTGACACACAACTGTGTGCTTACCAAGTAGACACATGGGGAACTCGGATTTTCTGTCTTTGTTTCATGATCCAAAACTGACCACTTGGACTAGACATGTTACTTTGTCCATTCAGATGGTCGCTGTAAGTTCATCATTATGTACCTCATAGCATTATTCGCTGTGTTTCACAAAGGGTTGTGTGATATCAGCCGTTGGCCAAGGAAATTTCCCTGTTTACAACAACTGCAAATATTTTTGTTTAAAAACTGACCAATTTGTTGAAATTTGTCAAATTTTTGTTGTATTATAGGATCATATTTCACGAAACGGAAAAAAAAAACAATCAAACATCAATATAAATAAATCTGATAGTCAGGGACTCTTTGGAAGTAGTAATTAAGAAGGTACACAGAGAGATGGGGGAGAGAATATTTGAACACCATAAACTATATCAAATTTGGAAGAATTTGTGTTTTGATGCGGTAATTTTTTTAACTAACAGTATCGTAATCTAGGGTTTTAAAAAATGACAACATCCCCAGTTAAGTGAGAGACACATAGAGAAGTTGTTGGAGTCAAGCAGTGGAGAAATGAGATGTTTTTGCTGGATGTATGTTTGGGTTGCTAAGAGTAAATAGAAACTCCACATGTCTTGTTGGTATTACTTTGTTCTAGAATAGAGTCTTGTGAAATGAGAAAGTCTGCCATTTGTCTTACTTTGTGTTTTAAGAAAGTCGGCCATTTGTCTTACTTTGTGGTATAAGAAAGTCGGCCATTTGTCTTACTTTGTGGTATAAGAAAGTCTGCCAATTGTCTTACTTTGAGGTATAAGAAAGTCTGCCAATTGTCTTACTTTGTGGTATAAGAAAGTCTGCCAATTGTCTTACTTTGTGGAATAAGAAAGTCTGTCATTTGTCTTACTTTGTGGTATAAGAAAGTCTGTCATTTGTCTTACTTTGTGGAATAAGAAAGTCTGTCATTTGTCTTACTAGTGGTATAAGAAAGTCTTGTCATTTATCCTACTTTTTGGTATAAGAAAGTCTGCCATTTGTCTTACTTTGTGATATGCTTGTAGTGACATGGTTATATTTCTTTGTTCTTTTTGGAGAATGATTTTGGTTGTTTAATTTTTCCAAGTCTGGCCATCATGCTCTGGTTGCTATGGCCTCTTTTACTGCTATTCCGTTCCACATCTTTTGTTTCCTTGTGTGTAATTATCAAGCTAATTCTTCTGATTTTTAGTCTCGCACCTCGTACGCAAACAATAAAATCCACCCACTTTATTTGGTCTATGATCAACATTAGAAGAGTGCCCAGACTGTGGGCACACACTGGATCTTTATCTCCACTGATCTTTGCCAAGTTATACTTGTCTGCATTATTTTCTCTTTAGACCATGGCTTGATGATATTTGTGACTATTTAAAAAAAAATGTGACTAAATACATGACTTATCCAGTATCCGAGTCGGCATATTTTTGGATTAATTGTTTATTAAGAATATATCCATATCCATTTTGTATGTTCACTTTATATTTGTTGTTGTCTTATTCTCTCAGATAAGCATGTATATCTTGTTACTTGTGGCTAGCTATCGCCAGTATTTCTTGTTACTTGTGGCTATATCCAGTATATCTTGTTACTTGTGGCCATCTCCAGTATATCTTATTATTACATGTGGCCATCTCCAGTATATCTTGTTACCTGTGGCCATCTCCAGTATATCTTATTATTACATGTGGCCATCTCCAGTATATCTTGTTACCTGTGGCCATCTCCAGTATATCTTATTACTTGTGGCCATCTCCAGTATATCTTGTTACTTGTGGCCATCTCCTGTATATCTTATTACTTGTGGCCATCTCCAGTGTATCTTATTACCTGTGGCCATCTCCAGTATATCTTGTTACCTGTGGCCATCTCCAGTATATCTTGTTACCTGTGACCATCTCCAGTATATCTTGTTACCTGTGACCATCTCCAGTATATCTTGTTACCTGTGGCCATCTCCAGTATATCTTATTACCTGTGGCCATCTCCAGTATATCTTGTTACTTGTGCCCATCTCCAGTATATCTTGTTACTTGTGGCCATCTCCTGTATATCTTATTACTTGTGGCCATCTCCAGTATATCTTATTACTTGTGGCCATCTCCAGTATATCTTATTACCTGTGGCCATCTCCAGTATATCTTGTTACTTGTGGCCATCTCCAGTATATCTTGTTACTTGTGGCCATCTGCAGTGTATCTTGTTACTTGTGGCCATCTCCAGTATATCTTGTTACCTGTGGCCATCTCCAGTATATCTTATTACTTGTGGCCATCTCCAGTATATCTTGTTACTTGTGACCATCTCCAGTATATCTTGTTACCTGTGGCCATCTCCAGTATATCTTGTTACTTGTGGCCATCTCCAGTATATCTTATTACTTGTGGCCATCTCCAGTATATCTTGTTACTTGTGGCCATCTCCAGTATATCTTGTTACTTGTGGCCATCTCCTGTATATCTTATTACTTGTGGCCATCTCCTGTATATCTTATTACTTGTGGCCATCTCCTGTATATCTTATTACTTGTGGCCATCTCCTGTATATCTTGTTACTTGTGGCCATCTCCAGTATATCTTATTACTTGTGGCCATCTCCAGTATATCTTGTTACTTGTGGCCATCTCCAGTATATCTTGTTACCTGCGGCCATCTCCAGTATATCTTATTACTTGTGGCCATCTCCTGTATATCTTATTACTTGTGGCCATCTCCAGTATATCTTGTTACTTGTGGCTATCTCCTGTATATCTTATTACTTGTGGCCATCTCCAGTATATCTTGTTACCTGTGGCCATCTCCTGTATATCTTATTATTACATGTGGCCATCTCCAGTATATCTTGTTACTTGTGGCCATCTCCAGTATATCTTGTTACTTGTGGCCATCTCCAGTATATCTTATTACTTGTGGCCATCTCCAGTATATCTTGTTACTTGTGGCCATCTCCAGTATATCTTGTTACTTGTGGCCATCTCCTGTATATCTTATTACTTGTGGCCATCTCCTGTATATCTTGTTACTTGTGGCCATCTCCTGTATATCTTATTACTTGTGGCCATCTCCTGTATATCTTGTTACTTGTGGCCATCTCCTGTATATCTTATTACTTGTGGCCATCTCCAGTATATCTTGTTACCTGTGGCCATCTCCAGTATATCTTGTTACTTGTGGCCATCTCCAGTATATCTTATTACTTCTGGCCATCTCCAGTATATCTTATTACTTGTGGCCATCTCCAGTATATCTTATTACTTGTGGCCATCTCCAGTATATCTTGTTACTTGTGGCCATCTCCAGTATATCTTATTACTTGTGGCCATCTCCAGTATATCTTGTTACTTGTGGCCATCTCCAGTATATCTTATTACTTGTGGCCATCTCCAGTATATCTTGTTACCTGTGGCCATCTCCAGTATATCTTATTACCTGTGGCCATCTCCAGTATATCTTGTTACCTGTGACCATCTCCAGTATATCTTGTTACCTGTGACCATCTCCTGTATATCTTGTTACCTGTGGCCATCTCCTGTATATCTTGTTACCTGTGGCCATCTCCTGTATATCTTGTTACCTGTGGCCATCTCCTGTATATCTTATTACCTGTGGCCATCTCCTGTATATCTTGTTACCTGTGGCCATCTCCTGTATATCTTGTTACCTGTGGCCATCTCCTGTATATCTTGTTACCTGTGGCCATCTCCTGTATATCTTATTACCTGTGGCCATCTCCTGTATATCTTGTT
This sequence comes from Megaustenia siamemsis, assembly GCA_032433765.1. Lineage (NCBI taxonomy): Eukaryota > Metazoa > Mollusca > Gastropoda > Stylommatophora > Ariophantidae > Megaustenia > Megaustenia siamemsis. Next base: position 37,591,673 of record JAVIAB010000025.1, on the reverse strand, counting down.
ACCTGTGGCCATCTCCTGTATATCTTATTACCTGTGGCCATCTCCTGTATATCTTGTTACCTGTGGCCATCTCCTGTATATCTTATTACCTGTGGCCATCTCCTGTATATCTTGTTACCTGTGGCCATCTCCTGTATATCTTATTACCTGTGGCCATCTCCTGTATATCTTATTACCTGTGGCCATCTCCTGTATATCTTGTTACCTGTGGCCATCTCCTGTATATCTTATTACCTGTGGCCATCTCCTGTATATCTTGTTACCTGTGGCCATCTCCTGTATATCTTATTACCTGTGGCCATCTCCTGTATATCTTGTTACCTGTGGCCATCTCCTGTATATCTTATTACCTGTGGCCATCTCCTGTATATCTTGTTACCTGTGGCCATCTCCTGTATATCTTGTTACCTGTGGCCATCTCCTGTATATCTTGTTACCTGTGGCCATCTCCTGTATATCTTGTTACCTGTGGCCATCTCCAGTATATCTTATTACCTGTGACCATCTCCAGCTGTGTCCATTACCCATCCTGACTGACACTATGTATATGTGATGTCAACATATTTGCTTCAACATTTATTCGCTTTACTTTGGTTGTTATCACTCCAGATGATAAGGTAACTAAAGACCATGTTATCACACCTTGAGAATTGATTTGAGCTGCTAGATAAAAATATCAAATTTGTATTTTATTGTTCATTAGTTTCTCTCAGGCTGAACATGGCACATAAGGAGCAAGTTTAAACAAAAAAAATGGTGAAACTTTGCTGCAATTTTCGCAGCTAGGTTTTTGATTGTTTAACTCTTTCAGATTGGAAGGTTTTTATCAACGGAAGAGATTTTGGGACAAAATTTATCATGGTTTTCATGATCAATCTACATATTTATATAACACATTATATATGAGTAGATAATTGAACATGGAATTAGATTTCACCAATACCAAGATGATACAAGACATGTAAAGAGAATATGGTTTGATGATGGTTCACACTAATGAAATTGAGAGTGAAGCACTTAATAGCTAAATGTATGTGGCAGAAATCGTCAAGACGCCCAGCTGTCTAAATGTATGTGGCAGAAATTGTCAAGACGCCCAGCTGTCTAAACGTATGTGGCAGAAATTGTCAAGACGCCCAGCTGTCTAAATGTATGTGGCAGAAATTGTCAAGACGCCCAGCTGTCTAAATGTATGTGGCAGAAATCGTCAAGACGCCCAGCTGTCTAAATGTATGTGGCAGAAATCATCAAGACGCCCAGCTGTCTAAATGTATGTGGCAGAAATTGTCAAGACGCCCAGCTGTCTAAATGTATGTGGCAGAAATCGTCAAGACGCCCAGCTGTCTAAATGTATGTGGCAGAAATCGTCAAGACGCCCAGCTGTCTAAATATATGTGGCAGAAATTGTCAAGACGCCCAGCTGTCTAAATGTATGTGGCAGAAATTGTCAAGACGCCCAGCTGTCTAAATGTATGTGGCAGAAATTGTCAAGACGCCCAGCTGTCTAAATGTATGTGGCAGAAATTGTCAAGACGCCCAGCTGTCTAAATGTACGGAAAGAGTGTTGTTGCAACAACTCTGAATGTTTCGTGACTGTTGCTTGTTGTAGCAAGCTTCCTTCAGCTTGACTGTTGCAACAACTCTGAATGTTTCGTAATAGTAGCTTGTTGTAGCAAGCATCCTTCAGCTTGACTGTTGCAACAACTCTGAATGTTTCATGACAGTAGCTTGTTGTAGCAAGCATCCTTCAGCTTGACTGTTGCAACAACTCTGAATGTTTCATGACAGTAGCTTGTTGTAGCAAGCATCCTTCAGCTTGACTGTTGCAACAACTCTGAATGTTTCATGATAGTAGCTTGTTGTAGCAAGCATCCTTCAGCTTGACTGTTGCAACAACTCTGAATGTTTCGTGACTGTAGCTTGTTGTAGCAAGCATCCTTCAGCTTGACTGTTGCAACAACTCTGAATGTTTCGTAATAGTAGCTTGTTGAAGCAAACTTCCTTCAGCTTGACTGTTGCAACAACTCTGAATGTTTCGTAATAGTAGCTTGTTGTAGCAAACTTCCTTCAGCTTGACTGTTGCAACAACTCTGAATGTTTCATGACAGTAGCTTGTTGTAGCAAGCATCCTTCAGCTTGACTGTTGCAACAACTCTGAATGTTTCATGACAGTAGCCTATTGTAACAAGCATCCTTCAGCTTGACTGTTGCAACAACTCTGAATGTTTCATGACAGTAGCCTATTGTAACAAGCATCCTTCAACTTGACTGTTGCAACAACTCTGAATGTTTCATAATAGTAGCTTGTTGTAGCAAGCATCCTTCAGCTTGACTGTTGCAACAACTCTGAATGTTTCATGACAGTAGCTTGTTGTAGCAAACTTCCTTCAGCTTGACTGTTGCAACAACTCTGAATGTTTCATGACAGTAGCCTATTGTAGCAATCATCCTTCAGCTTGACTGTTGCAACAACTCTGAATGTTTCATGATAGCAAGCATCCTTCAACTTGACTGTTGCAACAACTCTGAATGTTTCATGACAGTAGCTTGTTGTAGCAAGCATCCTTCAGCTTGACTGTTGCAACAACTCTGAATGTTTCATGACAGTAGCCTATTGTAACAAGCATCCTTCAGCTTGACTGTTGCAACAACTCTGAATGTTTCATGACAGTAGCCTATTGTAACAAGCATCCTTCAACTTGACTGTTGCAACAACTCTGAATGTTTCATGACAGTAGCCTATTGTAACAAGCATCCTTCAGCTTGACTGTTGCAACAACTCTGAATGTTTCATGACAGTAGCCTATTGTAGCAATCATCCTTCAGCTTGACTGTTGCAACAACTCCTGAATGTTTCATGATAGTAGCTTGTTGTAGCAAGCATCCTTCAGCTTGACTGTTGCAACAACTCTGAATGTTTCATGACAGTAGCCTATTGTAGCAATCATCCTTCAGCTTGACTGTTGCAACAACTCTGAATGTTTCATGATAGCAAGCATCCTTCAACTTGACTGTTGCAACAACTCTGAATGTTTCATGATAGCAAGCATCCTTCAACTTGACTGTTGCAACAACTCTGAATGTTTCATGATAGTAGCTTGTTGTAGCAAGCATCCTTCAACTTGACTGTTGCAACAACTCTGAATGTTTCATGATAGTAGCTTGTTGTAGCAAGCATCCTTCAGCTTGACTTCACTTTCTTGTGTTGAAGCACAAAATCAGACACTAATATTCTAATGGATGACATTTTGGGGCTCTCAACATTAAAGTGATTGGTCTGTCCAGGATAATAGGACTTGAAATTAACACGGGTATAGCACAGATGATGAAAAATAACAATACCTCAGAGGGCAATATAGATCGAAATTGTAAGACATTGGAAAGAGTAGTACACTATATATATATATATATATATATATCTTGGTAGTAATATAGATCAAGACGGTGAAACAAAGAGAGAGATCAAAAGCAGCAACGAATCTAAAAAACTGGGACAAAATATGGAAATCAAAAATACTAAGCAAGAAAACCAAACTTAGAATATTCAACTCAAAGATATTAACCCTTACCTACGCATGTGAAAGCTGGAAAACATCAAAAATATTGAGAGAAAACTAAACGCTTTTGAAGACAAATGTCTAAGAAGAAAACTTTGTATACAATAGAATGAATTCAAGACTAATATAGAAATAAGAGGAATGGGCATGCGAACAGCGATCTACAATTAGGAAGAGAAGATGGGAATTTGTTGGACTTGTATTGAGAAGAGACAACCATAGAATTCCAAAACAGGCTCATGTATAGGAAACATCAGAGTACAGAAAAATGGAAAGACATAGAGCAGCACTGAAAAGTACACTTATAAGAGAAGAAAAGTTGGCAGGCATAGACCTCATTAAATACGATTGAATATCTCATCAAGAATAGAAATGGATGGTGAATAACACTGCGAGCCCTAGATGACATCGAGCGGCGAGAGAAGGATCAAGATCTGTCCAGGATCTCTCTTTTCTTTGTTCATGTCAGCTCATTGGAAGGTGGTCTTCTTGATCACCACATGAAGCCAGTCAGTGACAGTGCTGTCCCAAGATATAATCCTGACTAGAGTTTGTTTCCTTCCACCATGTAGCAATGATCCTGGCTAGAGTTTGGTTCCTCCACCTTGTAGCAATGATCCTGGCTAGAGTTTGGTTCCCTCCACCTTGTAGCAATGATCCTGGCTAGAGTGTTGTTCCCTCCACCTTGTAGCAATGATCCTGGCTAGAGTTTGGTTCCTCCACCTTGTAGCAATGATCCTGGCTAGAGTGTTGTTCCCTCCACCTTGTAGCAATGATCCTGGCTAGAGTGTTGTTCCCTCCACCTTGTAGCAATGATCCTGGCTAGAGTTTGGTTCCCTCCACCTTGTAGCAATGATCCTGGCTAGAGTTTGGTTCCCTCCACCTTGTAGCAATGATCCTGGCTAGAGTGTTGTTCCCTCCACCTTGTAGCAATGATCCTGGCTAGAGTTTGGTTCCTCCACCTTGTAGCAATGATCCTGGCTAGAGTGTTGTTCCCTCCACCTTGTAGCAATGATCCTGGCTAGAGTGTTGTTCCCTCCACCTTGTAGCAATGATCCTGGCACCTTGTAGCAATGATCCTGGCTAGAGTTTGGTTCCTCCACCTTGTAGCAATGATCCTGGCTAGAGTGTTGTTCCCTCCACCTTGTAGCAATGATCCTGGCTAGAGTGTTGTTCCCTCCACCTTGTAGCAATGATCCTGGCTTGAGTTTGGTTCCTCCACCATAACAACAATCTAGACCAGCTTCAACTCTCATGCTTCTGTTATTTTTGTTCTCATCTTCTATTTTCTGTGTTCATAATTATAATAATGCTGCTTATTATCTTATTTGTATTGAGCTTATCTTTTCATAAATATTTATTATGACCTGGATTATAAGTATAAAAAATAACCCGTAATCATAAGTAGCAGAAGTAACTTTATATGTCAGAAATGACCTCTCGTCCCATAATTGTAATGACCTCTCATGTAAAGATATAAAGAAAAGACCTTTCACCATAAAGATATCAAAAAAGATCCTTCACCATAAAGATATCAGAAAAGATCCTTCACCATAAAGATATCAGAAAAGACCTTTCACCATAACGATATCAGAAAAGACCTTTCACCAAAAAGATATCAGAAATGGCCTTCAGTCAAAGAATTGATGCCATGGTTTCGTTACTCTCCAATAGTATTTATTATTATATTCAAAACAACATTCTTTGATTGGATGTCATGCTTCAGACTTTTAAGAAAGAAAAGCATACTTGTTTAATAGTGCATGAAAGCTGTCATGTCATGGAACAGATTTGTGTGTGTGTGTGTACTTTTATACCAGCTCTGGATGTACTGTACATATGTACACACATTTTTAGGAGTAACTTTTTGATTTAGTGATTTTCTTTTTTTTTTTTAAATAAAAAAATAATAAATCTACAAATCTCCAATTTTTGTGTCTAGGTTGTTGGAGCATTTTCATATGTTTATATCTCTGTATAGGTTACCCTGCATAGATTACTCTGCATACATTTTTGGAATCGTTGCCTGTGTGCCGATTCAGGCTGCACAGTAGTTGACCTTGTCCACAGAATTTGCCAATGCACTTTGGTGGGAGCTGTGACATGAGTGGAGTGTATATGGGGCATTCCCGACTGCAGTGAAAATGATTCCATGAACAGGATAGATTAGCAACACAGAGACTTGTAACATGATATAGGCATGTCGTAAGAGGCGACTAAGGAGGTTAATCGGTGGCTTGACAAGCTGTCATTGTAAAAAGTATTATGGAAACAGCGCCATATATTTTAGAGCAGTGATCTGTGCAATATGTGCCACTTTGGCACGCAAGGTTTCTGTTTTTAAGATTGTGGTTCTGCCCTATGTGCCGTCTTCGGCTCGAAAGGACAATAGATAGATAGACCATGATATAGATTACCAGACTTGTAACATGATATAGGCATGTCGTAAGAGGCGACTAAGGAGGTTAATCGATGGCTTGACAAGCTGTCATTGTAAAAAGTATTATGGAAACAACGCCATATATTTTACAGCAGTGATCTGTGCAATATGTGCCACTTTGGCGCGCAAGGTTTCTGTTTTTGAGATTATGGTTCTGCCCTATGTGCCGTCTTCGGCTCGAAAGGACAATAGATAGATAGACCATGATATAGATTACCAGACTTGTAACATGATATAGAATACCGACAGAGATTATAGAAAGTGCTGAAGTCTGTATATGTCTTCCAGAGTAGAACAAACGTTGAGACTGTCTTTGTATTATTTTGTGTCTGTCACTTTGTGATTCTTCTGAGTCATTCTTATAAAACTGGGAATGACTTCAGCGGAAATTTCGACTGGCATCTTTCTATTTATAGATGAAGAATTAAAAGACCTGCAGAATAAAGCAGCCGATGTAACTGACTTTGTTTATTGTTTATCTGGGCAATGGGTGTGCCAATCAAGCTCCAGACTTGCAAGAACAATATAACAGGTTCATAATCTTTCATCTCCTCCGCATTTCAACAGAAAAGTCAATATATTTGAGAAGACCATCATTGAGTTTAGGGCATTACCCATGTCCCACACATCTTTCTTTCAACTCCTTCTACACTAAAGGTCATCAACAAACACTTTCCAAGTCATTTTCTTTCTTTCCTTTCTCTTAAGATCGTTCCCTGTCTTCTTCAAGAATATTTAGGCCTTCCCTTTTTGTCTCCTCCCTTGGAGATTCAAAAAAAGGTCTTGTCATGTAATACTTTCAGTTAGTCTTCACATTTGGTGATTCCAAAAAAGGTCTTGTCATGTTATACTTTCAGTTGGTCTTCACATTTGGTGATTCCAAAAAAAGGTCTTGTCATGTAATACTTTCAGTTGATCTTCTCCTTTGGTGATTCCAAAAAAAAGGTCTTGTCATGTAATACTCTCATTTGGTCTCCTCGCTCGGTGATTCCAAAAAAGGTCTTGTCATGTAATACTTTCAGTTGGTCTCCTCGCTTGGCGATTCTAAAAAAGGTCTTGTCATGTAATACTTTCAGTTAGTCTCCTCGCTTGGTGATTCCAAAAAAGGTCTTGTCATGTAATGCGCTCAATTGGTCTCCTCCCTTGGAGATTTAAAAAAAAAAGGTCTTGTCATGTAATACTCTCAGTTTTTCAAAAAAGGTCTTGTCATGTAATACTTTCAGTTGGCCTCCTCACTTGGTGATTCCAAAAAAGGTCTTGTCATGTAATACTTTCAGTTGGTCTCCTCGCTCGGTGATTCCAAAAAAGGTCTTGTCATGTAATACTTTCAGTTGGTCTCCTCGCTTGGTGATTCCAAAAAAGGTCTTGTCATGTAATACTTTTAGTTGGTCTCCTCGCTTGGTGATTCCAAAAAAGGTCTTGTCATGTAATACTTTCAGTTGGTCTCCTCGCTTGGTGATTCCAAAAAAGGTCTTGTCATGTAATACTTTTAGTTGGTCTCCTCGCTTGGTGATTCCAAGAAAGGTCTTGTCGTGTAATACTTTCAGTTGGTCTCCTCGCTTGGTGATTCCAAAAAAAGGTCTTGTCATGTAATACTCTCAGTTGTTCTCAGTGTGTCCATCATCTTTGTCTTATTTAACCTTGTACATCTAGTTGTTCCATATCACATGAGTGATATCATTCACTTCAACAAATCAAAACAATCTCCTTTCCTTTATTTGGAATCTTTATCCAATGAAAGACTTCCCCATCAGGTACAAGAAAACAAGACAGACCAAGAGAATTGCTACGCAGAACAATGACTAGGGAAGGCTCAACCATGGGACTAAGAAACAGCCAAGAACTACAAGAGTAAAAAAAGTAAAGTACCCCCGTCACGCCAAGTGGCGTATAGGGAATGTGGTGTTAGTGACCATAAATTTTACAGACCTTCGGCACATGATTTTTGGGGTAATGTGGTCGGTATTACGCCCGTGCCGCTTTACTTTCCCAGAAAAAAATCCGGTACCCATTTAAGGCTGGGTGAACCCGGAAGCTGTCGGTTGGGATCGAACCCTACCTCTTGTCCTTTGTAGTCCAGTTCACTAACCACTGGGCTATCGCGGCTCCCAAGAACTACAAGAACAAGCAGTCAATTGTGGAGAACTACGATATCTGTCCGATGTGCTGTCTTCGGCTGGGGGGCGGGCCTTTATCCAAGAGGAAAGCATTCTCACTAACAATGTTTTTATTTTTGGCCAATCGGCAATGAGAGCGCATAATTTTTATTGGTGGGTTATCTCATTAGCGAGTTATTATCATTGAGTTGTTGGTGGCTTGTCGTCAATGTCCTCTTGAGCATGTCCATAGAGATGCTCAAATCCCGCAGCGACTGATGACTCACGTTCTGTGTTGCTTGATAAACCCTTTTGTTCACCTTCTACGGCCCTCGTTTCTCGCTTGTGCGTGTGTGTCTTATTTTGCTTTCACCATTTGACCTTTTTCAGCATTAACGTTTGTTTAGATCTTCGGTTTAAAAAACAAAAACAAATTGTGTTCACCAACTATCACCGCCGTCGAAGTCCCTAGAGACTATGTACTGAATTTTGCGTGTTAATCCGTTTTTCCCTGACAGTCGTGTGCACAGGGGCCCCTCACCCCACAGGCAGAAAACTCTGTCATCTCAGGTGCTCATATTTTTTCCCGTCGATGAGAAATAGACGTTTCATGCTGGGGCTCGCTGCTGAAACCAGGGGCGGTTGCCGCAGAGAGAAATCACAAATAAAAAACCCCATCTGGTGCAGCCGAGATTTGAACCCATAATCTCTCTGTCTCGAGACCAGCGTCTTGCCTCGAGCCTACCAGTCGTCGTTCCCACACCCCAATTGTATAAAGAAGATGATCTCTCAGCAAAACTAAATCTGAGCAATAAGGTCTTGTCTGAAGTGCAATAAAAATGATCTGTCAACTTAACTAAACGTATCCTCTCAGTCTGTCCGCTGATCACGATCTATTTCATTTATCTCCTTCTCATAACTTGGCAAATAAATGATGACTGTCTCCCCCAGACAGATTCATATCAGAAATAAGGGAGGGAAAATATTCAATACCGTCAACTGAATGTGAAGTAGATCATAGGGTCAAGTCAAAGAAATGACTACAAATGTGAAGTAGATCATAGGGTCAAGTCAAAGAAATGACTACAAATGTGAAGTAGATCATAGGGTCAAGTCAAAGAAATGACTACAAATGTGAAGTAGATCATAGAGTCAAGTCAAAGAAATGACTACAAATGTGAAGTAGATCATAGAGTCAAGTCAAAGAAATGACTACAAATGTGAAGTAGATCATAGGGTCAAGTCAAAGAAATGACTACAAATGTGAAGTAGATCATAGGGTCAAGTCAAAGAAATGACTACAAATGTGAAGTAGATCATAGGGTCAAGTCAAAGAAATGACTACAAATGTGAAGTAGATCATAGGGTCAAGTCAAAGAAATGACTACAAATGTGAAGTAGATCATAGGGTCAAGTAAAAAATTAATGACTACAAATGTGAAGTAGATCATAGGGTCAAGTAAAAAATTAATGACTACAAATGTGAAGTAGATCATAGGGTCAAGTAAAAAAATGACTACAAATGGGAAGTCGATCATAGAGTCAAGTAAAAAAAATGACTACAAATGTGAAGTAGATCATAGAGTCATGTCAAAGAAATGACTACAAATGTGAAGTAGATCATAGAGTCAAGTCAAAGAAATGACTACAAATGTGAAGTAAATCATAGAGTCAAGTCAAAGAAATGACTACAAATGTGAAGTAGATCATAGGGTCAAGTAAAAAAAAAATGACTACAAATGTGAAGTAGATCATAGAGTCAAGTAAAAAAAAATGACTACAAATTTGAAGTAGATCATAGGGTCAAGTAAAAAAAAATGACTACAAATGTGAAGTAGATCATAGAGTCAAGTAAAAAAAAAATGACTACAAATGTGAAGTAGATCATAGGGTCAAGTAAAAAAAAATGACTACAAATTTGAAGTAGATCATAGGGTCAAGTTAAAAAAAAAATGACTACAAATGTGAAGTAGATCATAGGGTCAAGTAAAAAATTAATGACTACAAATGTGAAGTAGATCATAGGGTCAAGTTAAAAAAAAAAAAATGACTACAAATGTGAAGTGGATCATAGGGTCAAGTAAAAAATTAATGACTACAAATGTGAAGTAGATCATAGGGTCAAGTAAAAAAAAATGACTACAAATGTGAAGTAGATCATAGAGTCAAGTCAAAGAAATGACTACAAATGTGAAGTAGATCATAGAGTCAAGTAAAAAAAAATGACTACAAATGTGAAGTAGATCATAGGGTCAAGTCAAAGAAATGACTACAAATGTGAAGTAGATCACAGGGTCAAGTCAAATAAATGACTACAAATGTGAAGTAGATCATAGGGTCAAGTAAAAAAAAATGACTACAAATGTGAAGTAGATCATAGAGTCAAGTAAAAAAAAATGACTACAAATTTGAAGTAGATCATAGAGTCAAGTAAAAAAAAAATGACTACAAATGTGAAGTAGATCATAGAGTCAAGTAAAAAAAAAATGACTACAAATTTGAAGTAGATCATAGAGTCAAGTAAAAAAAATGACTACAAATGTGAAGTAGATCATAGGGTCAAGTAAAAAATTAATGACTACAAATGTGAAGTAGATCATAGAGTCAAGTCAAAGAAATGACTACAAATGTGAAGTAGATCATAGGGTCAAGTAAAAAATTAATGACTACAAATGTGAAGTAGATCATAGGGTCAAGTCAAAGAAATGACTACAAATGTGAAGTAGATCATAGGGTCAAGTAAAAAAATGACTACAAATGTGAAGTCGATCATAGAGTCAAGTAAAAAAAAATGACTACAAATGTGAAGTAGATCATAGAGTCAAGTAAAAAAAAATGACTACAAATGTGAAGTAGATCATAGAGTCAAGTAAAAAAAAATGACTACAAATGTGAAGTAGATCATAGGGTCAAGTCAAAGAAATGACTACAAATGTGAAGTAGATCATAGAGTCAAGTAAAAAAAAATGACTACAAATGTGAAGTAGATCATAATAGAGTCAAGTCAAAGAAATGACTACAAATGTGAAGTAGATCATAGGGTCAAGTCAAAGAAATGACTACAAATGTGAAGTAAATCATAGAGTCAAGTCAAAGAAATGACTACAAATGTGAAGTAGATCATAGGGTCAAGTAAAAAAAAATGACTACAAATGTGAAGTAGATCATAGAGTCAAGTAAAAAAAAATGACTACAAATTTGAAGTAGATCATAGGGTCAAGTAAAAAAAAATGACTACAAATGTGAAGTAGATCATAGAGTCAAGTAAAAAAAAAATGACTACAAATGTGAAGTAGATCATAGGGTCAAGTAAAAAAAATGACTACAAATTTGAAGTAGATCATAGGTTCAAGTTAAAAAAAAAAATGACTACAAATGTGAAGTAGATCATAGGGTCAAGTAAAAAATTAATGACTACAAATGTGAAGTAGATCATAGGGTCAAGTTAAAAAAAAAAATGACTACAAATGTGAAGTAGATCATAGGGTCAAGTAAAAAATTAATGACTACAAATGTGAAGTAGATCATAGAGTCAAGTCAAAGAAATGACTACAAATGTGAAGTAGATCATAGGGTCAAGTCAAAGAAATGACTACAAATGTGAAGTAGATCATAGAGTCAAGTCAAAGAAATGACTACAAATGTGAAGTAGATCATAGAGTCAAGTAAAAAAAAATGACTACAAATGTGAAGTTGATCATAGGGTCAAGTCAAAGAAATGACTACAAATGTGAAGTAGATCACAGGGTCAAGTCAAATAAATGACTACAAATGTGAAGTACATCATAGAGTCAAGTAAAAAAAAATGACTACAAATGTGAAGTAGATCATAGAGTCAAGTAAAAAAAAATGACTACAAATGTGAAGTAGATCATAGGGTCAAGTAAAAAATTAATGACTACAAATGTGAAGTAGATCATAGGGTCAAGTCAAAGAAATGACTACAAATGTGAAGTAGATCATAGGGTCAAGTAAAAAATTAATGACTACAAATGTGAAGTAGATCATAGGGTCAAGTCAAAGAAATGACTACAAATGTGAAGTAGATCATAGGGTCAAGTAAAAAAATGACTACAAATGTGAAGTCGATCATAGAGTCAAGTAAAAAAAAATGACTACAAATGTGAAGTAGATCATAGAGTCAAGTAAAAAAAAAATGACTACAAATGTGAAGTAGATCATAGAGTCAAGTAAAAAAAATGACTACAAATGTGAAGTAGATCATAGGGTCAAGTCAAAGAAATGACTACAAATGTGAAGTAGATCATAGAGTCAAGTAAAAAAAAAATGACTACAAATGTGAAGTAGATCATAGAGTCATGTCAAAGAAATGACTACAAATGTGAAGTAGATCATAGGGTCAAGTCAAAGAAATGACTACAAATGTGAAGTAAATCATAGAGTCAAGTCAAAGAAATGACTACAAATGTGAAGTAGATCATAGGGTCAAGTAAAAAAAATGACTACAAATGTGAAGTAGATCATAGAGTCAAGTAAAAAAAAATGACTACAAATTTGAAGTAGATCATAGGGTCAAGTAAAAAAAAATGACTACAAATGTGAAGTAGATCATAGAGTCAAGTAAAAAAAAAATGACTACAAATGTGAAGTAGATCATAGGGTCAAGTAAAAAAAAATGACTACAAATTTGAAGTAGATCATAGGGTCAAGTTAAAAAAAAAAATGACTACAAATGTGAAGTAGATCATAGGGTCAAGTAAAAAATTAATGACTACAAATGTGAAGTAGATCATAGGGTCAAGTTAAAAAAAAAAAATGACTACAAATGTGAAGTAGATCATAGGGTCAAGTAAAAAATTAATGACTACAAATGTGAAGTAGATCATAGAGTCAAGTCAAAGAAATGACTACAAATGTGAAGTAGATCATAGGGTCAAGTCAATGAAATGACTACAAATGTGAAGTAGATCATAGAGTCAAGTCAAAGAAATGACTACAAATGTGAAGTAGATCATAGAGTCAAGTAAAAAAAAATGACTACAAATGTGAAGTAGATCATAGGGTCAAGTCAAAGAAATGACTACAAATGTGAAGTAGATCACAGGGTCAAGTCAAATAAATGACTACAAATGTGAAGTAGATCATAGGGTCAAGTAAAAAAAATGACTACAAATGTGAAGTAGATCATAGAGTCAAGTAAAAAAAAAATGACTACAAATTTGAAGTAGATCATAGAGTCAAGTAAAAAAAAATGACTACAAATGTGAAGTAGATCATAGAGTCAAGTAAAAAAATGACTACAAATTTGAAGTAGATCATAGAGTCAAGTAAAAAAAAATGACTACAAATGTGAAGTAGATCATAGGGTCAAGTAAAAAATTAATGACTACAAATGTGAAGTAGATCATAGGGTCAAGTAAAAAATTAATGACTACAAATGTGAAGTAGATCATAGGGTCAAGTCAAAGAAATGACTACAAATGTGAAGTAGATCATAGGGTCAAGTAAAAAAATTAATGACTACAAATGTGAAGTAGATCATAGGGTCAAGTCAAAGAAATGACTACAAATGTGAAGTAGATCATAGGGTCAAGTAAAAAAATGACTACAAATGTGAAGTCGATCATAGAGTCAAGTAAAAAAAAATGACTACAAATGTGAAGTAGATCATAGAGTCAAGTAAAAAAAAATGACTACAAATGTGAAGTAGATCATAGAGTCAAGTAAAAAAAAATGACTACAAATGTGAAGTAGATCATAGGGTCAAGTCAAAGAAATGACTACAAATGTGAAGTAAATCATAGAGTCAAGTCAAAGAAATGACTACAAATGTGAAGCTGCAGTCAAGCTAATTGTAAGGAGAAATGAATTAAAACATTATAATTAAAAAAACAGTATGGTTTAAACTTTACGTTAAAAATGGACGATACAAATTAGAACGACGTTTCGGCTCAATAGGTCTTCATCAGGAAATACACATAAAATAATAAATAAATAAATAATAATTTGGAACTAGAAATAAATAAGAGAAGCAAATACTATGAGATAGATTTAGTTTAGGGCTCATGTTGTCGTTTCGTTTCTGAGTTCGCCTGCTGCCTTTGCCCAAAGTTATGCTCACCAACAGTTGAATTAAACATAAAACAGGAAAACATTACAGCTGACATTTGTTTTTAATTACATGACAATGTCACAACAGAAAAGTTGACAAAGTAACGTAACAAAGCTATCACATGAGGTCAATGTGGGATGTGGTTTTTTTTTTTTTTGTAGAAAAATGCCCACGTAAATGGGGTATTACAGAATAGGCTCTTCAATGGGGGAAATGCCCAGATCTTGATCCATCCAGGGCCATTAGCGTCACATTGGGCTTGTGGTGGTTTTCGCCATCCATCTCTGTTCTTGGCGAGATGCTGGATCTTACTTAATGAGTCTATGCCTGCCAACATTGCTTCTCTTATAAGTGTTTTTTTCGGTGACTCTTTAGGTCTTCCTCTTTTTCTATTTCCTGATGTTTCTCACAGAAGAGCCTGCTTTGAAATTCTTTTGTCTCCTCTCAACATATGCCCATCTTTCCTTCCTAATTGTAGATGAGATCGTTGGTTGCATGGCCATTTCTCTTATCTCTATATTAGCCTTGAATTCATCCCATTGTAGATGTGATCGTTGGTTGCATGGCCATTTCTCTTATCTCTATATTAGTCTTGAATTCATCCCATTGTAGATGTGATCGTTGGTTGCATGGCCATTTCTCTTATCTCTATATTAGCCTTGAATTCATTCCATTGTAGATGAGATCGTTGGTTGCATGGCCATTTCTCTTATCTCTATATTAGCCTTGAATTCATCCCATTGTAGATGTGATCGTTGGTTGCATGGCCATTTCTCTTATCTCTATATTAGCCTTGAATTCATTCCATTGTAGATGTGATCGTTGGTTACATGGCCATTTCTCTTATCTCTATATTAGCCTTGAATTCATTCCATTGTAGATGTGATCGTTGGTTGCATGGCCATTTCTATTATCTCTATATTAGTCTTGAATTCATACCATTGTTGATGTGATCGTTGGTTACATGGCCATTTCTCTTAATTCTATATTAGTCTTGAATTCATTCCATTTTAGATGTGATCGTTGGTTACATGGCCATTTCTCTTATCTCTATATTTGTCTTGAATTCATTCCATTGTAGATTAGATCTTTGGTTGCATGACCATTTCTATTATCTCTATATTAGTCTTGAATTCATTCCATTGTAGATGAGATCGTTGGTTGCGTGTCCATTTCTCTTATCTCTATATTAGTCTTGAATTCATTCCATTGTAGATGAGATCTTTGGTTGCGTGTCCATTTCTCTTATCTCTATATTAGTCTTGAATTCATTCCATTGTAGATGAGATCTTTGGTTGCGTGTCCATTTCTCTTATCTCTATATTAGTCTTGAATTCATTCCATTGTAGATGAGATCGTTGGTTGCATGGCCATTTCAGCATATATCAGGATATAGAAAAAGAGGAAGACCTAAATACACAGAAAAGAACACTTATAAAAGGAGCAAAGTTGGCAGGCATAGACTCATTAGATAAGATTGAATATCTCCTCAAGAATAGAGATGTATGGCGAAAACACAAGAAGCCCTACATGACGTCAGCGGTGCGGGAAGGATCAAGATTAATATTTGTGTTGAAGCTGAGAAGATTGATGTTGTTACATTCAAAGTGATCACCTGTATTTGTTATCAGGTGATATATCATCATCATCTTGTTCAGTCTCCTCATCAAAGCTTGGCTTTCGTGTGCCATGTACAATCTCCAAACATGATCTCAAATCACTGACCCCAGAGGTAAGTTGACCATGGTCTTTGATGTGACCTTAAATCTGTGACAGTTCTCAGAATTGACCTTTGATTAGTCAGTTTGATTAGTCACAAGTCTGAGAGTTGACCTTTCATCAGTCACAAGTCTGAGAGTTGACCTTTGATCAGTCACAAGTCTGAGAGTTGATCTTTGATTAGTCACAAGTCTGAGAGTTGACCTTTGATCAATCACAAGTTTCAGAGTTGACCTTTGACCAGTCACAAGTCTGAGAGTTGACTAGTGATAACTGACTCATGCCAACAACAACCTCATTCACAACTGAATCAAGCCAACAAAAGCCTCACCCACAACTGAATCAAGCCAACAAAAGCCCCATCCACAACTGACCCTAGCCAACAAAAGCCTCATCCACAACTGACCCTAGCCAACAAAAGCCTCACCCACAACTGAATCAAGCCAACAAAAGCCCCATCCACAACTGACCCTAGCCAACAAAAGCCTCATCCACAACTGACCCTAGCCAACAAAAGCCTCACCCACAACTGAATCAAGCCAACAAAAGCCCCATCCACAACTGACCCTAGCCAACAAAAGCCTCATCCACAACTGACCCTAGCCAACAAAAGCCTCACCCACAACTGAATCAAGCCAACAAAAGCCCCATCCACAACTGACCCTAGCCAACAAAAGCCTCATCCACAACTGACGCTAGCCAACAAAAGCCTCATCCACAACTGACCCTAGCCAACAAAAGCCCCACCCACAACTGTCCCTAGCCAACAAAAACCTCATCCACAACTGACCCTAGCCAACAAAAGCCTCATCCACAACTGACTCTAGCCAACAAAAGTCCCAGTCACAACTGACCCTAGCCAACAAAAGTCCCACCCACAACTGACCCTAGCCAACAAAAGTCTCACTCACAACTGACCCTAGCCAACAAAAGCCCCATCTACAACTGACCCTAGCCAACAAAAGCCCCAGTCACAATTGACCCTAGCCAACAAAAGTCTCACCCACAACTGACCCATGCCAACAAAAACCTCAGCCACAACTGACCCATGATAGCAAAAGCCTCAGCCACAACTGACCCATGCCAGCAAAAGCCTCACCCACAACTGACTCATGCCAACAAAAGCCTCACCCACAACTGACTCATGCCAGCAAAAGCCTCAGCCACAACTGACCCAAGCCAACAAAAGCCCCAGTCACAATTGACCCATGCCAACAAAAGCCTCACCCACAACTAACCCAAGCCAACAAAAGCCCCAGTCACAACTGACCCATGCCAACAAAAGCCTCACCCACAACTGACCCATGCCAACAAAAGCCCCAATCACAACTGACCCATGCCAACAAAAGCCCCAGTCACAACTGACCCATGCCAACAAAAGACTCACTCACAACTGACCCATGCCAACAAAAGCCTCATCACAACTGACCCATGCCAACAAAAGTTCCACCTACAACTGACCCATGCCAACAAAAGCCTCACCCACAACTGACCCATGCCAACAAAAGCCTCACCCACAACTGACCCATGCCAACAAAAGCCTCACCCACAACTGACCCATGCCAACAAAAGCCTCACCCACAACTGACCCATGCCAACAAAACTCTCACTCACAACTGACCCATGCCAACAAAAGCCTCATCCACAACTGACCCATGCCAACAAAAGCCTCACCCACAACTGACCCATGCCAACAAAAGCCTCACCCACAACTGACCAATGAAACAAAAGCCTCACCCACAACTGACCCATGCCAACAAAAGCCCCAGTCACAATTGATCCATGCCAACAAAAGCTTCACACACAACTGACCCATGCCAACAAAAGCCTCACCCACAGCTGACCCATGCCAACAAACGTCTCAATCATAACTAATGAATCTTCTTAATGAGGGCCACATCGTACCATGTATGGGACCACATCTTCCCATATATCAGAATTACTACAACTGAAGGCTTGTAATCAGATCTTAAAGAGAATACGCAAATCTTTTCTGCAACGACCTTGCAAGCGTTTCACTTCTCAAACATAGCATCCATCTATATCAACATGGTCTAGCGGCCATCACTGACCGTGCAGCCAACAAACGAACAGAGAACACGGACTTATCACGAATAACCAGGCAAAAACATGTCTTGTTTGAAACCTGTCCTGAGAAACTGTTTGGACAAAGATTGTGAATGTTTCGATTTTAGAACCATGGCTCTGGTTATGTCCCAGTCTGTCAGGGCACAAGCTGTTAAGTTTATCGTAGAGGATAACGTTGTCAGACCTGCTATCGCCATATTGACATCCAAGCCTGAAACACAAACGATTTCCGTGTGAGTGTTGGTTGAAAACAAATAACACAGCAATATTACACAAGGGCTGTAACTCCACATTCCCAGTACTCTGTGGGTCGTGACATGGCTCTTTCTTTCCAAAAAAAAAAAACAGCAAAAATAAAACAATAACAGCATAAGTATCAACAGCAAAAATAACAACAATAGCACAAGTAACAATAACAACAGCACCACAACGCAGACACGCCCACTTAACGTCATTTTTAAGGGCGGATGACGAAGAGGTGTACTCCTTTAGGTCATCGGGCGAACGCAAGCAACAACAATAGCAACAAAAACAGCAGCTGCAGCAACATCCATAGTAACAACGGCAACAACAATAGCAGTAATAACAACAACAATAACAGTAATAACAGCAGCAGCAACAACAACAATAGCAGTAATAACAACAACAGCAGCAACAACAATAGCAGTAACAACAACAACAGCAGCAGCAACAACAATAGCAGTAATAACAACAACAGCAGCAGCAACAACAATAGCAGTAATAACAACAGCAGCAACAACAACAATAGCAGTAATAACAACAGCAGCAGTGGCGACAGCAGCAGCAACAATAACAATAGTAGCAGTGGCGACAACAAAACCAACAATGGCAACAGCAATAACAGCGACAACAACAACAGCAGCAGCAACAACAACAATAGCAGTAATAACAACAGCAGCAGCAACAACAATAGCAGTAATAACAACAGCAGCAGCAACAACAACAATAGCAGTAATAACAACAGCAGCAGCAACAACAACAATAGCAATAATAACAACAACAGCAGTGGCGACAACAAAACCAACAATAACAACAACCGCTTCAGCAACAGCAAAAAGAACAGTGACAATAACAACAGCAGCAGCAACAACAATAGCAGTAATAGCATCAACATCAATAGCAACAACAACAGCCGCAGCAACAACAAAAACAACAGCAAGAACAGCGTCAGCAACTACAGTGACAACAACAATAACAACAGCAGCAACGGCGACAACAACAATAGCAGTAATAACAACAACAGCTGTAGCAACTACAAAAGCAACAGTGACAACAACAATAGCAGTAATAACAACAACAGCTGTAGCAACTACAAAAGCAACAGTGGCAACAACAATAACAACAGCAGCAACGGCGACAACAACAATAGCAGTAATAACAACAACAGCTGTAGCAACTACAAAAGCAACAGTGGCAACAACAATAGCAGTAATAACAACAATAGCAGTGACAACAGCTGCAGCAAGTACAAAAACAACAGCGACAGCAACAATAGCAGTAATAACAACAACAGCAGTAATAACAACAACAGCAGTGACAGCAGCTGCAGCAACTACAAAAACAACAGTGGCAACAACAATAACAACAACAGCAGTGGCAACAACAATAATAGCAGAAACAACAAAAACAACAGTAGTAACAACAACAGCAACAGACTTAATGTGTAACATTTGTATTGAGATCAAAACATGACTGAACTAAAACATCAAGACCATAACAAATGAACTTTTCTAGAGAATCCATATTTGTGTTACAGTGTCTCAAACTGGAACCACTCCTGTAATATAGCAATCTCAAGAATGAATGGAATGTAATTTACTCGATATATCTTCCTTCACTCATAGCAACATTATTAGGTTGATATCTAAAATATCACATTGAAAGTAAAGCAAGTAGCTGAGAGAGGGAGAGAGAGAGAGTGTGGGAGAGGGGGAGGGAGGGAGAAAGAGAGGCGGGAAGGAGAGAAGGGAAGGGAGAAAGAGAGGGAAAGAAAAGTAATTGAAAAGTATGAGAATATCCACCAGTTGACGGGATGCTGCTAACGAACCAACGATAATACAAAATGTAAAGAGGCCCGTGTTGAAGTGGCTTGGTCTATTAGGGTTTTCTCATTTTATTGCTTGAGGTAATAGAGTCGCAGTCAACTTTTCTTTTTTATGTAAACAAGAATGAATTATCAAGAGAAAGGAAGAATTATCGAGGGAAAGAAAGAAATATCAGGAGACAGAAAGAAACCGAGAAAGAAAGGAAATATCAGGAGAGAGAAAGAAATAGAGAAAAAAGAAATAGAAGAAAGAAAGAATTATTGAGAGAAAGGACAAATATGGAGAAACAGGAAAGAAATATCAAGTGAAAGGAAGAATTAGAAAAATAAAGAGATATCAGGAGGAAAAAAAAAGAAGTATACAGAAAAAAAAGAAAGAAAGAATTATCGTCAGAAAAAAAGAATTATGGGGACAAAGAAAAAAAACACGAAATATTAAGAGAAAGAAAGAAATCAGAAAAAGGAAAAAATATCAAGAGAAAGAAAGAATTATTGAGATAAAGGAAGAATTATGGCGAAAACGAACGAAATATCGAGAGAAATAAAGAATTATCTAGAGAAAGGAAGAATTATCAAGAAATCAGGAAAAAATATCAAGAGAACGAAAGAATTATCGGGAGAAAGGAAGAATTTTGTTAAGTAAAAGAACGAATGATCACCACGACCCGACCTGTATGAAAGTTGCAGCACCTGACTGCCTCGCCCTCTACCATCACCATCATGTCTGTGTCCTGGAAGTAAGCGATGGTTTCTAGGCGCTGGAAGAGCCTGATGTCAAAGAGTCGAGGGCTGAACTTCAAATGCCTGAGGGCCCAGGTGTCACTCACCTCCGCCTCGGTTGCAAATTTGCAAGTGTTGAAACATTTCACGAAAATATTCCGCATCATCTGAGTGGAACAGAGAGACATAACCAGAAGTTTCAATATGAAATATGAGAGATGTGGATATGAAATATGAGAGATGTGGATATGAAATATGAGAGATGGGTGTATAAAGTATGAGAGATGTGTATATGAGAGATGTGGATATAAAGTATGAGAGATGTATATATGAAATATGAGAGATGTGTACATAAAGTATGAGAGATGTATATATGAAATATGAGAGATGTGTATATAAAGTATGAGAGATGTATATATGAAATAGGAGAGATGTGTATATAAAGTATGAGAGATGTATATATGACATATGAGAAATGTATATATAAAATATGAGAGATGTATATAAAATATGAGAAATTTATATATAAAATATGAGAAATGTATATATAAAATATGAGAAATGTATATATAAAATGTTATGCGCCTACTAACGAGGCTGATGATGAAGTTAAGGACGATTTTTATAACCAACTGCAACAACTTATAAACAAAATACACAAACACGATCTTTTAATTTTAATGGGAGATTTCAACGCCAAAGTGGGACAAGATAACGCAGGAGTGGAACATGTAATGGGGAGAGAAGGCTGTGATAATACAAGTCAGAATGGAGAAAGATTAATAGAATTATGTTTAATAGAAAATTTAGTTATAGGTGGGACATTATTTCCACACAAAAATATTCACAAAACAACATGGATATCTCCTGATGATAGAACCTCAAATCAAATTGACCACCTATGTATTAAACAACAATTCAGATCATCATTAATAGATGTATGAGCATACAGAGGTGCTGATGTTAATAGTGACCACAACCTGTGCATTGGGAAAATAAGATTACAATTTAAAAACCAACAGAAGAGGTCAACTACACATAAAATTGATAGTCATAAACTGAAAGATGAAGCCATAAAGGAAAAGTTTAACATAGAGCTAAGTAATTGTTATACAGCACTCAGTGAAATAGACTTAGATATCAATGAAATGTGGGACTCACAGAGCAAAATACTAATGACAGCAGCAGAAGCAAGTGCTGGACTGAAGAAAATGGAAAAAACAAGCTTGGATTTCAGACACCACATGGAAATAATCAAAGAGAGAAGAGAAGCGAAGAGAGCCATGACTAATGTAAAGACAGATCTTGGAAAGGTTCTGGCAAAAGCAACATACAAAGAATTAGACAACAAAGTGAAAAGTTCAGCAAGAAGAGATACAAGAGCTTATATAGACAATTTGGCAGAGAAAGCAGAGACAGCTGCAATTACAGGGGACAGCAGAACTCTCTATACTGTACAAAAGATGCAGACAAACACCTATACATCCAGTGGAACACCAATTCTAGACAAATCTGGATTAATGCTAACAACAAGCGCAGACATAAAAGCCCGTTGGGCGGAACACTTCAAAGAAATTCTTAACCGTCCACTACCCCACAGTTTAATAGATTTTGAAGCTGAAACACCAGCAGCAGAATTAGATGTAAATCTAGATGACTTCACCTTGAGTGAAATAGAAACCACCTTAAAGCTTATGACCAATAACAAGGCTGCTGGAGAGGATAAGTTAACAGCTGAGATCCTCAAGGCAATTGATAGCCATAATCTAATACATCTCCAAAAAATGTTCAACATCATTTGGAAAACAGAGAAGACGCCTCATAAATGGAAAAAAGGAATCATTGTTAAGATCCCAAAAAAGGGCAATCTTAGAGATTGTAACAACTGGAGAGGCGTGACACTTTTGTCAGTTGCCTCAAAGTTATTCTGCAAAATCATCCTAAATAGAATACAGGATTCAATAGATTCAGTAATGCGTGAAGAACAGGCTGGGTTTAGAAAAGGGAGAAGCTGCCTTGACCACAGTTTCACTCTACGACTTATATTGGAGGAACACATTGAAAAGCAAAAACCTTATGTACTTAACTTCATCGACTTCAAAAAGAATTTTTGACAAAATTCATCGCGATTCTTTGTGGAAAATTCTGAAGCAGTATGGTTTACCTTCAAAAATCATAAATATTATCAAAGACATGTATGATGGTTACACATGTGCAGTTCGAACAGAGGAAGGACTGAGCGAATGTTTCCCAATAGAAACTGGGGTTAAACAAGGATGTATTTTATCGCCCGTGTTATTTGGAGTTGTTATGGACTTCATAATGAAGAAATGCTGCACTGGTAATAAAGGCATCGAATGGATACAAGGAGACCATTTGGAGGACCTCGACTTTGCTGATGACATAGTTCTCATCAGCAGTCAGATAAAAACGATGCAGGAAAACACAAATGAACTATCATCAATAGCCAGCAAAATTGGGCTTGACATCAATCATGAAAAGACTAAAGTCATGAAAAGTTTAATTCCAACAGATGACAAAATATACATGAAAAACAAACCAGTGGAAGAGATCGATCACTTTATCTATCTTGGAAGTCACATTGATCGAGAAGGGGATACGAGCAAAGAAATTAGAATCAGAATAGCTAAAGCAGCAATGTCTTTCAGAAGCCTTGAAAAGTTGTGGAAATCAAAACTCATCAGCACAAACACAGAACTTAGGCTATTCAAATCAAATGTACTATCAACCCTTACATATGCGTGTTAAAGCTGGAAAACAACAAGAGATATAGAAACAAAGTTGAACGCATTCGAAAATAAATGTCTAAGGAAAATACTTGGTATAGAATGGAACGAATTCAAAACAAACGAGGAAATTAGAGAAATCGCCAATCAACCACTAATATCTTCAGTAATAAAGAAAAGACGATGGCCATACGTTGGACATGTGATGAGAAGAGATAATAACCGAATAGCAAAGCAAGCCCTCATATGGGAAACAACAGGTAAA
Source organism: Megaustenia siamemsis (assembly GCA_032433765.1). Taxonomy (NCBI): domain Eukaryota; kingdom Metazoa; phylum Mollusca; class Gastropoda; order Stylommatophora; family Ariophantidae; genus Megaustenia; species Megaustenia siamemsis. The sequence goes on along the minus strand of JAVIAB010000025.1, from coordinate 37,567,903 downwards.
AGAAAAAGAGGAAGACCCAGGGAGACACTGAGAAGAACATTGATGAGAGAGGCAAGAGCAGCAGGAATCGGCTCCCTCAATGAGATAGAACTGCTTGCACAGAACAGAGACAGATGGCGAGATTTGATAAAATATCTTTTAAAGAAAACTGCTAGAACAAAAAATTCATATAGGAGAAGGTGTATCTTGGTCTACGCCCTATGGGCCGGTTACGGCTCGAAAGGTCAATAGATAGATAGATATATAAAATATGAGAAATGTATATATAAAATATGAGAAATGTATATATATATATATATATATATATATATATATATATATATATATATATATATATATATAATATGAGAGGCTCGAGTGATAAATTAAAACAAAGTATGGGAGAATGAGGTGAGAAGTTGAAATATGAAATATAAGAGTTTGAAGTAAGATTGCTAGAATATATGAAAAGATAGATCATGGGCGACAAGGATATCATTGAGTGCCGTCTCCGCATCGAAGGTTGGCCACCATGGAGTGCCATACCACTCTGTCTCTTGCTTTGATGGTGCAGATTGTCATAGGCTGACTTGTCCATCGTTTGATGTTACTCGTCCATGTTAGTCTTGGTCTGCCTCTTTTACCTTGTATTTTCCCCTCCAGGATTACTTTTAGTAGGATGTTGTGTCTTTAACATGGCCCCAAAATCTCATTTGTCTTGTTTTAATTGTGTTTAGTAGTTTTTTTTTTTTTTTTCATTTTTAGTTGTTTTAAAACTTCATCGTTTGTTTTCTTTTCTTTCCATCCAATTTTTCCTATTTCTTATATTAATCCACATTTCAAAGGCTTCAATTTTCTGTTCTGTTTTCTTCTCTAATGTCCATGTTTCTGCACTAATAGAGATGGAAATGAGATATCTAAATATTAGAGATGAAAGTGGGATATCTAAATATTAGAGATGGAAGTGAAATATCTAAATATTAGAGATGAAAGGGGATATCTAAATATTAGAGATGAAAGTGAAATATCTAAATATTAGAAATGATTCCCCAAACCTGATAGTATTGACTTGTCACTGACTCCTCAGAGCCGCTAATGTTAAATAGTCACTGACTCCCTAGACTTGCTAAAGTTAACTAGTCACTGACTCCCCAGAGCCGCTAATGTTAAATAGTCACTGGCTCCCTAGACTTGCTAATGTTAACTAGTCACTGACTCCCCAGAGCCGCTAATATTAAATAGTCACTGACTCCCTAGACTTGCTAATGTTAACTTGTCACTGACTCCCCAGAGCCGCTAATGTTAAATAGTCACTGACTCCCTAGACTTGCTAATGTTAACTAGTCACTGACTCCCCAGAGCCGCTAATGTTAAATAGTCACAGACTCCCTAGACTTGCTAATGTTAACTAGTCACTTACTCCCCAGAGCCGCTAATGTTAAATAGTCACTGACTCCCTAGACTTGCTAATGTTAAATAGTAACTGACTCCCCAGAGCCGCTAATGTTAAATGGTCACTGACTCCCTAGACTTGCTAATGTTAACTAGTCACTGACTTCCCAGAGCCGCTAATGTTTAATAGTCACTGACTCCCTAGACTTGCTAATGTTAACTAGTCACTGACTCCCCAGAGCCGCTAATGTTAAATAGTCACTGACTCCCTAGACCTGCTAATGTTAACTAGTCACTGACTCCCCAGAGCCGCTAATATTAAATAGTCACTGACTCCCTAGACCTGTTAATGTTAACTAGTCACTGGCTCCCCAGAGCCGCTAATATTAAATAATCACTGACTCCCTAGACCTGCAAATGTTAAATAGTCACTGATTCCCCAGAGCCGCTAATATTAAATAGTCACTGACTCCCTAGACCTGCTAATGTTAAATAGTCACTGGCTCCCTAGACCTGCTAATGTTAAATAGTCACTGGCTCCCCAGAGCCGCTAATATTAAATAGTCACTGACTCCCCAGAGCCGCTAATGTTAAATAGTCACTGACTCCCTAGACCTGCTAATGTTAAATAGTCACTGGCTCCCTAGACCTGCTAATGTTAACTAGTCACTGGCTCCCTAGACCTGCTAATGTTAACTAGTCACTGGCTCCCTAGACCTGCTAATGTTAACTAGTCACTGGCTCCTCAGAGCCGCTAATATTAAATAATCACCGACTCCCCAGAGCCGCTAATGTTAACTAGTCACTGACTCCCCAGAGCCGCTAATATTAAATAGTCACTGACTCCCCAGAACCGCTAATATTAAATAGCCACTGGTTCCCTAGACTTGCTTAAAGTTAACTAGTCACTGACTCCCCAGACCTGCTAATGTTAACTAGTCACTGGCTCCCTAGACCTGCTAATATTAAATAGTCACTGACTCCCTAGACCTGCTAATGTTAACTAGTCACTGGCTCCCTAGACTTGCTAAAGTTAACTAGTCACTGACTCCCTAGACCTGCTAATGTTAACTAGTCACTGGCTCCCTAGACCTGCTAATGTCAACTATGGCCTACAAGTGTCCAAAGACTGAAGCAACTCACTGATCTGTCCAGAATGAGCCTCATGTGCCGCACGAGGGCGCAGTCAGACCTGGGCAGGGCTATGCTCATATGTCGATGTTTGGTGCTCCCAAACATCTTGAGTGAAAACCCTAGCAGGACCAAACATATTATCATTAGTTCGAACATATAACATAACATATGCTTACATATTTATAGTTTACAAGAAAAGAGGGTCGGTCAAAAGGTTGCGCAATTTAATGCGAACATCATCATCACCATGTGCCATACCGGTTGGCGTTGGCGATCATGTCCTTCCACAATCTTCTATCCACAATGCATCGTATGAGTTCTGTTGTTGACTGCTTTCCATGCCATGACACCAAGCTATCCAGTATTTTCTCTCTTGGTCGTCCGCGATCTCTCTTTCCTTTTATTTTGCCACTTGTAACCAAGTATTCCAACTTTCCTCTTCTCATGATGTGCCCAAAAAATGTTGATTGCTTCTTTCTGATGTTTTTAAAGAGCTCCCTTTTTGTGTTGGCCTCTTTGAGAACTTTCTCATTGGTCTTTTTAGCTGTCCAGGGAACTTTCAACATTCTTCTGAGAAATCCCATCTCTGTGGCCTCTAATCGTCTTTTCATTTGTTTGTCTACTGTCCATGATTCGCTTCCATAGGTCAGAATTGGTTCTATATGGCATCGATGAACTCTCTTTCTCATTTCTATTGACATTGATTTGTTGCATAAGATATGTTTCATTTTCTGAAATGCTAATTTGGCCTTAGCTATTCTCCTTTTTATTTATGTGGTGCATCTTCCATCTGATGTTATTACTGTGCCCAAGTATTTCAAACGTTGCACTTGTTTCAGATTTGTCTTGTTTATTTTTATGCTGCATGATGGTGATGATTGTTTCTTCGATATAACCATTACTTCTGTTTTCTTACTATTCAGACTGAGACCTTTTATGTCTATAATTTCTTGTAGTTCATTCTGTCTCTGCTATTAAGACTGTGTCATCTGCATATTGCAAATTATTTATGTTGTGACCGTTGACTTCAATTCCTTTTTTGTCTACTATTGATCTCATAATATGTTCGCTGTAAAGTGAAAACAAATCCGGCGACAGAACACAGCCATGTCTGACTCCTTGTTTTATAAATTTAAATTGTCCTGTTTGCTTGTTAATTCGTATAGCTGCTGTTTGTTGCCAGTACATGTTTTTTTATGATTCGCAGATCCTTGCCATCAATGTTTAATTTCTCCAGCACATTGAGTATTTCCACATGCTTTACTTTGTCAAATGCTTTCGTGTAGTCTGTAAAGCACTCATGTAGATCTTTCTTTACCTCTATAGATCTTTCTATCAATGTTCTTAAGATGTATATTGCATTATTGGTGCCCTTTCCTTCCATAAATCCACATTGTTCCTCACTTATTTCTGGTTTTATTTTGTTCCTCACACGTCTCATGATTCTTAGTAATACTTTAGTCATATGGGTCATGAGACTAATAGTGCGATGGTCTTCACAATCAGTGGCGCCTGACTTCTTCGGTATGGCTACAAAGATAGATTTTAGTAGATCTTCGGGTATGTGTCCAGTGTTATATATGTCATTGAGTAGTTTTGTTATGACTTGTACTCCCAGCTCTCCTAATGCATTTATCTCTTTGATTGTTATATTGTTCAAACCTGGAGCTTTGCCTCTTTTCATGTGTTGAATTGCGTCCTCCACTTCACTCTGCATTATTGGTGGCCCTGTGTCTTCATTTGAATTGTTTAATTCTGGTCTTTCATCTTCATAGAGTTGACTGATATATTCTGTCCATCTTTCCATTGTCTTCTCCTGTCCCATTATTATATTTCCTTCCTTTGATTTCCCACATCCTGAAACTTTGACTTCTTTTCTTCCTGTTAATTCATTTAACTGATTGTGCATACATTTTGAGTCTTTCTTTTGTTGTTTTTCCATTTCTTCACATTTCTGTTTTAACCATTCTTCCTTTGCTTCTCTGCACTTGTTTTGGATCTCTTTGTGCAATATTTGGTATGTCCGTTCTTCTTTCTTATATTTTCTTGTTTCGTCCATTAGTTGTAATATTTCTTCTGTCATCCATTTCTTTTTGTTGATTCTTTTAGGCACTGGTATTACTTCTTTTGATGTTTCTTGAATCGATTGTTTGAGCATTTCCCACTGCTCCTTGATGTCCTGTGTTTTCTCAATAGCATTATATCTATTTTGTACTATCGTGCTATACTTATCACTCATCTGTTTATCTACTCTTAGCATATCTAGTTCTAATGTTATATTTCTTGGTGATTTCTGTGCCTTCCGCAGTTTTATTCTGATCTTTCCAACTACTGGTACATGGTCACTATTGCAATCTGCTTGTAATGCGAACAAGTATCTCCAAACCGGTGTGTAGCTTGAGCCATGGAGGAAAAAACAATCAACAGCAGAATTGACAAGATGCATTGTGGACAGAATATTGTGGAAGGACTTGATCGAGTACGTCAGTCGGTGTGGCACATGATGATGAGTCCTTGACTTCGAGAAGCCGCGATATCTCAGTGGTTAATGAACTTGACTGCTAATGACAAGAGGTTCGGGTTCGATTATAATCGATGGCTTCCGGGTTCATCCAGCCTTAAATGGGTACCGGATTTTTGTTTGCCCTACATTGCCCCAACAATAATGTGCGGAAGTGAAAAAAAAAAAAAAGGTAAAGTTGCCCACGGCAAAAGGCGTATAGTACCGCATAGGGAATATGGTGTTAGTGACCATACATTTTTACAGACCTTCAGCACTTGATTTTTGGAGTAATGTGGTCGGTATTACGCCCGTGCCGCTTTACTTTCCCATAAAAAAAATCCGGTACCCATATAGTTAAGGCTGGGTGATGGGACACAGGGAATATGAAACAAGTGGTGGGCTGTAACATACACTCATACAAGCTATGGTGGCAGCTTTGTTAAAAAAGGAATACAACAAAATACTGACGTTTCGGCATACATGCGGCCTTCTTCAGAGAACAAGAACAACACAAACGGAGAACAGAATAAAGATAAATTCTAGCTGTAGAATTGTAGAATGTAAAAGTAAGTAAAGTACCCCCGTCACGCCAAGTGGTGTATAGGGAAATATGGTGTTAGTGACCCTATATTTTCCAGACCTTCAGCACATGATTTTTGGGGTAATGTGGTCGGTATTACGCCCGTGTTGCTTTACTTTCCCAGAAAAAAAAATCCGGTACCCATTTAAGGCTGGGTGAACCCGGAAGCCGTCGGTTGGGATCGAACCCTACCCCTTGTCCTTTGTAGTCCAGTTCACTAACCACTGAGCTATCGCGGCTCCCTATTGCAGAATGTAGGACAGGTAAATTAAGGAGAAATAAAAATAGTGATAAGAGGTCAAATGATAAAACGAAAGGAAGATGTGCTTCATATAGGAGAATAACAATAGATACAATGTGAAAACTAGTATGCTAAAAGATATAAAATTAAAGCGAGACTTAACTGAAGCATGATCCAAAGGTTTTCAGCGAGAGATGAAGTCAAATGTGGATATGATGAGACGTGAGAGGGGGAGTGGGGAAAACTAGTCACGTGATTAGACGAGAAATTGGGTGAGATTATGGTGTTAGTGACCATATTTTTCTGTAACCATGGTCTATTTTTGGGTGATATGGTCGGTATCACGCCAGGCCGCCTTTACTTCCCAGAAAAATCTCAGGTACTCATTTTTAGAGCCCGGATTTCACTGCCCAGAAAGTGCTAGACATCGAATGTCACTGCCCAGAGAGGGCTAGATATCGAATGTCACTGCTCAGAGAGGGCTAGACATCGAATGTCACTGCCCGGAGAGGGCTAGATATCGAATGTCACTGCCCAGAGAGGGCTAGACATCGAATGTCACTGCTCAGAGAGGGCTAGACATCGAATGTCACTGCCCGGAGAGGGCTAGACATCGAATGTCACTGCCCAGAGAGGGCTAGACATCGAATGTCACTGCCCGGAGAGGGCTAGACATCGAATGTCACTGCCCGGAGAGGGCTAGACATCGAATGTCACTGCCCAGAGAGGGCTATACATCGAATGTCACTGCTCAGAGATAAGCGGATAAAGTCACGAAGAAACCACGGGATTCTAAGCAAATATTTCCAATGGTTGTGCCGAGATTCAAACACGGGACCTTCCTATCCAGAAGTCGACGTCTTACCCCTGAACCATACAGTCCCCCCGCCCCTCCTGCCCACTTCTGGGAGGGGGGGGGGAAAGGGGCGTTCGGCCAGTCTTTATGTTTAGAAAGAGGAAAGCCACTCTGTACACACCACCCCTTGGATAGAAAGCCTGCCTGCTGCAATTCTAACGTCAGGCGAGTTGTCCACAATTTTGTTACAAATTGGCCTCGCGTTTAACTTGTGTATTCCCGCTATTTGAATTTGGATTATTCAGCTTCTGTGGGGGGGGGGGGGGGCGGGGGGGGGGCGGGGGGGGAATATCTACATCCGGTGGCCGTGCTGTAATAAACATGAACAATCTGCTCCGTGGATGTTTTTCAAACAACTAGAATTTAATGACTGAACTGGAGACTTGGTTAGGGGTCTATATCTTTCCACTGGCTACTTAACGTGTGTAGGGTAACTACTAGGAACTGTCAAAAGTTGATGCAAGAAATTAAAATATGAGAGATTAAAATAAGAAAGATTAATAAATTAGGAAAGATTCAAATAGGGGAGATTAAAATACGTGAGATTAAAATAAGAGTGATTAAAATATGAAAGAGAATTATTTTGTTTAAATGTTTCATATAAAATATGCCATATTTAAAGGATAGATTTAAGTATAAAAAATGAGAGATTAAAGCGAAAGATTAAAATATAAAAGATGAGAGACTGAAGTGAAGGATTTACAAATGAATGTGATAAATGTGATGTAACTGAGGTGTAAAGTCTTAGTTTATCGTCGGTAATTATTTCTGCTGAACGAGTAATCTCCTCTGACTGATCGCAGGTATTTCAATGTGTCCCTTGTTTCGTCTTTTTATCCATTGAATTGTATTTTTTTTTCGACAAGGTTTAGGTTTAGGGAGTTCGTGACCCAGGCTATTTTAATGGCAGATTAGCGAACGACCGAATAAAGTGCAAGAGGCGCTACTCCGAACAGAAATACTTTACGACGCTAAACTCAGACTTTATTGAAGTTGTTTAGATATTAATTAATTATGTGAGTTCACAGTCTTAATAGCACAGACAGAGAACGAACTACAAGAAATGATAGACATAATAGTAAAAGAAAGCAACAAGAAAGGTCTCAGTCTGAATAGTAAGAAAACAGAAGTAATGGTTATATCGAAGAAACAATCATCACTATCATGCAGCATAAAAATAAATGAGACAAATCTGAAACAAGTGAAACGTGTCAAATACATGGGCACAATAATTACATCAGATGGGAGATGCACCACAGAAATAAAAAGCAGAATAGCTCAGGCCAAAATGGCATTTCAGAAAATGAAAAATATCTTATCCAACAAATCAATGTCAATAAAAATGAGAAAGAGAGTTCATCGGTGCTATATAGAACCAATTCTGACCTATGGAAACGAATCATGGACAGTAGACAAACAAATGAAAAGACGATTAGAGGCCACAGAGATGGGATTTCTCAGAAGAATGTTGAAAGTTCCCCGGACAGCTAAAAAGACCAATGAGGAAGTTCTCAAAGAGGCCAACACAAAAAGGGAGCTCTTAAAAAACATCAGAAAGAAACAATCAACATTTTTTTGGCACATCATGAGAGGAAAGTTGGAATACTTGGTTACAACTGGCAAAATAAAAGGAAAGAGAGATCGCGGACGACAAAGAGAAAATACTGGATAGCTTGGTGTCATGGCATGGAAAACAGCAAACAACAGAACTGATACGATGCACTGTAGATAGAAGATTGTGGAGGGACATGATCACCTACGCCAACCGGTATGGCACACGATGATGATGATGTGAGTTCGAAGTTTGTGATATCAATAACATGGGTGACTGAAGTAAAGTAAAGGTTCTCTCCCCTGCCTTGCTAGGCATATGGGGGATATGGTGTTAGTGACCAGATTTTTCTATGACCACGGCACATTTTTTGGGTGATGTGGTCAGTATTACGCCAGGCCCGTCTTTACTACCCAGAAAAATCTATGGTACCCATTTTGAGAGGCTGGATGAACCCCGGAACCTTGTCGGTCCGAAAAAAAAATCTGTCACTGCTGGGGATCGAACCCTGACCCTGCTGGTCAGGAAGCGAGCACATTAACCAGTCAGCCACCGAGGCTCTGGCTGAAGACATGGATAGAAATATGGAGGGGGGGGGGTGGGGGGGGGGTGGGGGGGGGGCTATTTTGTCGTTTATGTTACTTTGTTTGTTATTTTGGTATTTCTGTGTGTGATTATTCAATTTCATACCAGCTTTCACCATTGCTAAGACATCCAAACATTTCTATGCCAGCTAAACAACAAATGATAAATGGCATTTTCATACCAACTTTGTGCTATGAAAGTCAAACATGGACCCTTTCTAAATCACAATTAAGAAAGATCAATACATGTGAGATGTGATGCTTGAGAAAAGTAACAAACACAAGAAAAGATAGAATAACAAATGAAACCATAAGAAAAATAGTAGGATCAAAACCCTGCCAAGAATATATAGAGCAACAATTTAAATGGTTGGGCCACCTGGTCAGAATGAATCCTCACTAATCATCATCAAGGGCGTTCTTCTCGAGAATGCATGGAAAAAGACCAAGAGGCAGACCCAGAAGAGGATGGATAGATGCAGTGACAGAGACATGTAACAACAAAGGAAAATCACTAATTCAGACAGTTTGAGTGGCTCAAGAACGACAAATGATATGCCTGCTTGCGTTCGCCCGATGACTAAAGTATTCTAGGGTATTCGTAGACTGTAGAATTCCTCTTCGTCATCCGTCCTTAAAAGGACGTTAAGTGGGCGTGTCTGCGTTGTGTTGTGGTTTGGAGTATAACTGTTATATTTGGGCTTTTCGGCCCAACACATCCAACTTCAGCACGAACAAATGATATAAACCACGACACCTTTTATGTATCAGTGAAAAGAGAAAAGAAGAAGATGGATAGATGCAGTAACAGAGACATGTAACAACAAAGGAAAATCACTAATTCAGACAATTCGAGCAGCTCAAAAACGACAAATGATATAAACCACGACACCTTTTATGTATCAGTGAAAAGAGAAAAGAAGAAGATGGATAGATGCAGTAACAGAGACATGTAACAACAAAGGAAAATCACTAATTCAGACAATTCGAGCAGCTCAAAAACGACAAATGATATAAACCACGACACCTTTTATGTATCAGTGAAAAGAGAAAAGAAGAAGATGGATAGATGCAGTAACAGAGACATGTAACAACAAAGGAAAATCACTAATTCAGACAATTCGAGCAGCTCAAAAACGACAAATGATATAAACCACGACACCTTTTATGTATCAGTGAAAAGAGAAAAGAATAAGATGGATAAATGCAGTAACAGAGACATGTAACAACAAAGGAAAATCACTAATTCAGACAGTTCGAGCAGCTCAAAAACGACAAATGATATAAACCACGACACCTGTTATGTATCAGTGAAAAGAGAAAAGAAGAAGATGGATAGATGCAGTAACAGAGGCATGTAACAACAAAGGAAAATCACTAATTCAGACAGTTCGAGCAGCTCAAAAACGACAAATGATATAAACCACGACACCTTTTAGGTATCAGTGAAAAGAGAAAAGAAGAAGATGGATAGATGCAGTAACAGAGGCATGTAACAACAAAGGAAAATCACTAATTCAGACAATTCGAGCAGCTCAAAAACGACAAATGATATAAACCACGACACCTTTTAGGTATCAGTGAAAAGAGAAAAGAAGATGGATAGATGCAGTAACAGAGACATGTAACAACAAAGGAAAATCACTAATTCAGACAGTTCGAGCAGCTCAAAAACGACAAATGATATAAACCACGACACCTTTTAGGTATCAGTGAAAAGAGACAACAAGAAGAAGAAAGAAGATTATTCAATTTAGTATAGCTGTCAACTCTTACCAGAGGATATCTCCCTGTCAGTGAGATCAATACCGTAAGCTGTTAAGTCAAACATCAGTCCGTGGACACGCCTCTCCGCCAGAGGAACACCATGAAGCTCCGCCCTCTCCATTGAAGCCACTGCCCCAAAGGCGTGGCAAGAACTATGGATAAACTCATCGTTTAGACCCAGCAGACGCGCTGAATGACCACTTGACCCGTCAGCGGCTATGACAATCTTCCGTCCTGGGTGGGTCTCTACCTCAGCGACCTTGTCACGGCTGAACTGGGGGAGGCGCGTAAGTGGAAACAAACATAAACTCAAATAATGAAATTAAAACCTCTTGGTGTGTGTCATGTTAGTCATATCTCATATCTGGGTGTGTCCGTGTTAATCATGTCTCATATCTTTATGTGTGTATGTGTTTAGTCATATCTCATATTTTAGTGTGTATCTGTGTTAGTCATGTGTCATATCTTTGAGTGTGCATGTTTGGGTTAGTGATACCTCATATCTTTGTGTGCACGTTTATGTTAGTCATATCTCATATCTAATATATTATATGTCGTTGAGGACGAGCAACCAATGGATCGGGCGAACATCATCAATGCCCTCCGAGATGTGGGAAGAGCACAGGACTTCGACAAACACAGATCTACGTCACTTCTTCGGATGAAAGAGATGGGAGTTAAGATGGGCACAGCCAGAAATGAGAAACTTAGTGGCCGTGTAAGAAGACTTATCAACCAACATAGAACTGGAGTCGTCAGTCGCTTGACAATGAGGGAATTGCTGAGGAGGGGATCTGAGCACCTATGGACATGTTCGGAGTGCAATGATGATGACCCGCAAATAACTCAATATCTCATATCTGTGTGTGTGCATGTCTGTGTATGCCACATCTCATATCCTTGTGTGTGCATGGCTATGTTACTCTCATCTGATATCTTTGTGTGTATGTCTATGTTAGGCATGTGTCATATCTTGTGATCATCTGCTGCCTTGCAGGAAGATTGGGGACAATCAAAGGCTAAGGAATGCAAGCCTGAATAAAATGCTGGCTGAAATCTGATGCACTGGGCCACTGGCGCAGAAAACAGTGCGACGTTTTAACGGGCGTTCAATCGGGGTGGATCTGGCAGGCTCTAATTGTGATGTTCTGTCTGTGGGGGCGATCAACACACTTAACCTGACAGCTGACTTCATGTGAGAGTCTGGAATCATACTCTGATTGAGTCCTGATCGCAGAGAGAGAGAGAGAGAGAGAGAGAGAGAGAGAGAAAGAGAGAGAGAGAGAGAGAGAGAGAGAAACCATTAACACAAGGTTAATTCCCACATTGTGTTACCAATGCCAAACATGGACACTTAAGTCTAAGCATAAAAGAAAGTTTGTCACCACAGAGATGAGATGTTAAGAAAAGCGTTTGTAGTAAACAGAAAAGACAGAATCAGAAATGATATTATAAGAGAAAGAGTAGGCATTGAACCAATCCTAAGCTACATACATCATCATCAAGTACCGGGCCTGCTGGTCTAGGTGATCATGTCTCTCCACAACCTTCGATCACGACAGTTATTAATAATTTCTGTTGTTGGCCTTCTGCCAAGCCATTCTCTTAAGCTGTCTGGTATTTTTTCTCTTTGCTTCCCTCTATCTCTTCGTCTCTCAATTTTCCCAGTTGTCAAAATATATATTCCAGCTGTTCTCTTCTCATTACATGGCCAAAAAATGATGATTGTTTCTTCCTAATGTTGGAAATTAATCCCTCTTTTTGCCTTGGCCTCTTTCAGAACGTTTTCATTACTTTTCTTAGCTGTCCATGGTATTCTCAACATTCTTATGTAAAACCACATTTCTACAGACTCCAGTGATTTTCTTTTCTGTTGTCTTATTGTCCATGATTCACAACCATATGTTAAGATTGGCTGTACATAACATTTAAGCACTCTTTTTCTTGTTTCTATTGTCAAAAATGGATTGCATAGTATCTTCCTCATTTTCTGGAAAGCTGCTTTTGCCCGGGCCATTCTGCATCTCACCTCTTTTGTACATCTTCCGTCTGAGGTTAACAAAGTTCCCAAATATTTAAATTCATTTACCTGTTTTAATATTGTTCCACTTGTCTTTATTTTGTAATGAGGTGATGTCTTTTTCTTTATTGTTACAATTACTTCTGTCTTTTTGCTATTAATACTGAATCCTTTATTTTTGCTTTCCTTCACTATAATGTCCAACATTTCTTGTAACTCATTTTCACTCTTAGCGATTGAGACTGTATCATCAGCATACCTAAGATTATTTATATTATGACCTCCAACTACAACTACCTTGGACATACTATAACCAGTGGTGGAAAATGTACAACTGAAATAAACAAAAGAATAGGAATGGCAAAAAGTAATTTTAATGTCATGAAAAATATACGAACATTAAAACATATAACACCAGGGCTAAAACTAAGAATAGCAAAATGCATCTTCTCAACATTCCTATATGGTGCAGAAACATGGACACTAGACAAGAAAACAGAACAGAGAATTGAAGCCTTTGAAATGTGGATATATAGAAGAATTGGTAGAATTGGATGGAAGGAAAAGAAAACAAACGATGAAGTCTTAAAACAACTAAAAATGAAAAGAGAACTACTAAGCACAATTCAAACAAGACAAATGCGATTTTTGGGCCATGTTAAAAGACACAAAAGCCTACTAAAAGTAATCCTGGAGGGGAAAATACAAGGTAAAAGAGGCAGAGGCAGGCCAAGACTAACATGGACGAGTAACATCAACAGAGGGACAAATCAGCCTATGACAACCTGCACCATCAAAGCAAGAAACAGAGCAGAATGGCGCTCCATGGTAGCCAACCTTCGTTGCGGAGACGGCACTCGATGATGATGATGATGATGAGGACCTCAAATTGTTATTCCAGGCATGTCCCTTATGGATCTTAAAATAATCTCACTATAAATATTAAACCAATCTGGTGACAGCACACAACCTTGCCTAACACCCTGTTTTATTTGTTGAAACATTCCCAATTGGTTTCCAATTCTTATGGCCACTGTTTGTTGCCAGTACATGTTCTTTATTATTCTTAGATCTTTGCTGTCTACGTTTATGCTTTCTAAAATTTTGATTATTTCAAGCTACACACAGAAACAACAAATAAACTGGGTTATCCATCTAGAAAGAATGTAGTTCGTGTGATTCCTTATCATACAAAGCATATATTAAAAGGGGAGAAGAGCAAGCGGCAGACCCAGAGTAAGATGGACAGACAACATCAAAGAAACGCTATAACAACAACGATTGACAATGAGTGAAGCCGCCAAAAGGGACAGAACTTTGTAACTCTCTCGACACCTAAACGGATATAAGAATAGGTGACGAGAGAGATAGACAGCAAGAAAGATAGAAAGAAAGAAAGATATAAAGAAATATAGAAAGAAAGAAAGAAAGATATAAAGAAATATAGAAAGAAAGAAAGATATAAAGAAATATAGAAAGAAAGAAAGAAAGATATAAAGAAATATAGAAAGAAAGAAAGAAAGATATAAAGAAATATAGAAAGAAAGAAAGAAAGATATAAAGAAATATAGAAAGAAAGAAAGAAAGATATAAAGAAAGTTAGAAAGAAAGAAAGAAAGATATAAAGAAAGAACGAAAGAAAGAAAGAAATTGTTGAAACTGCTACCATTTAGTAACAGCAGCAATTCAGTATTTTAGATTATGTTTCTCAACGGTAGAATGATATCAGCCATTGCGACAGCGCTCGTCTTTCCTTCCTCATTTACATGTCATCGTCGACGGTAAATATAATGTGTGATTTCTTGCTCTTCTGTTGGCCTCTCTTGCTCTTCTGTTGGCCTCTCTTGCTCTTCTGTTAGCCTCTCTTGCTCTTCTGTTGGCCTCTCTTGCTCTTCTGTTGGCCTCTCTTGCTCTTCTGTTCGCCTCTCTTGCTCTTCTGTTAGCCTCTCTTGCTCTTCTGTTAGCCTCTCTTGCTCTTCTGTTGGCCTCTCTTGCTCTTCTGTTAGCCTCTCTTGCTCTTCTGTTGGCCTCTCTTGCTCTTCTGTTGGCCTCTCTTGCTCTTCTGTTGGCCTCTCTTGCTCTTCTGGTAGCCTCTCTTGCTCTTCTGTTAGCCTCTCTTGCTCTTCTGTTCGCCTCTCTTGCTCTTCTGTTCGCCTCTCTTGCTCTTCTGTTAGCCTCTCTTGCTCTTCTGTTAGCCTCTCTTGCTCTTCTGTTGGCCTCTCTTGCTCTTCTGTTAGCCTCTCTTGCTCTTCTGTTAGCCTCTCTTGCTCTTCTGTTGGCCTCTCTTGCTCTTCTGTTGGCCTCTCTTGCTCTTCTGTTGGCCTCTCTTGCTCTTCTGTTGGCCTCTCTTGCTCTTCTGTTGGCCTCTCTTGCTCTTCTGTTCGCCTCTCTTGCTCTTCTGTTAGCCTCTCTTGCTCTTCTGTTGGCCTCTCTTGCTCTTCTGTTAGCCTCTCTTGCTCTTCTGTTAGCCTCTCTTGCTCTTCTGTTAGCCTCTCTTGCTCTTCTGTTCGCCTCTCTTGCTCTTCTGTTAGCCTCTCTTGCTCTTCTGTTAGCCTCTCTTGCTCTTCTGTTAGCCTCTCTTGCTCTTCTGTTGGCCTCTCTTGCTCTTCTGTTGGTCTCTCTTGCTCTTCTGTTGGCCTCTCTTGCTCTTCTGTTGGTCTCTCTTGCTCTTCTGTTGGTCTCTCTTGCTCTTCTGTTGGTCTCTCTTGCTCTTCTGTTGGCCTCTCTTGCTCTTCTGTTGGCCTCTCTTGCTCTTCTGTTGGTCTCTCTTGCTCTTCTGTTGGCCTCTCTTGCTCTTCTGTTGGCCTCTCTTGCTCTTCTGTTGGCCTCTCTTGCTCTTCTGTTAGCCTCTCTTGCTCTTCTGTTAGCCTCTCTTGCTCTTCTGTTGGCCTCTCTTGCTCTTCTGTTGGTCTCTCTTGCTCTTCTGTTAGCCTCTCTTGCTCTTCTGTTGGCCTCTCTTGCTCTGGCCTCTCTTGCTCTTCTGTTGGCCTCTCTTGCTCTTCTGTTGGTCTCTCTTGCTCTTCTGTTGGTCTCTCTTGCTCTTCTGTTGGTCTCTCTTGCTCTTCTGTTGGCCTCTCTTGCTCTTCTGTTGGCCTCTCTTGCTCTTCTGTTGGTCTCTCTTGCTCTTCTGTTGGCCTCTCTTGCTCTTCTGTTGGCCTCTCTTGCTCTTCTGTTGGCCTCTCTTGCTGTTATGTTTCCTAGTGTTTCTAATATTCCATCAATCCATCTTTTACTCTTCTGTTGGCCTCTCTTGCTGTTATGTTTCCTAGTGTTTCTAATATTCCATCAATCCATCTTTTGCTCTTCTGTTGACCTCTCCTGCTGTTATGTTTCTTCATAGTGTTTCTAATATTCCATCAATCCATCTTTTGCTCTTCTGTTGACCTCTCCTGCTGTTATGTTTCTTCATAGTGTTTCTAATATTTCATCTGTTTCGTGGTCGGCACTTGTGACTGGTGTTCTCGTAACGGTTATTGAAGGCTCGTTTGTGTTTTGATCCCTAGTTCTAACGCTAACACAACACAACGAGCCTTCAATAAA